>BGPR01001012.1:8796-35902 GCA_013235015.1 Araneus ventricosus | reverse complement strand
TCGTGTTGACAGAAATGCTGCCAACAAGTGTGCTGTGAAAAAAAGCGAAACATATTTACTATTTTGAAAAATAATTAATGGAAAATTTTTCATATATTTAAGATGAAAGATGTCATAAATAACTAAATTTTCAAACAAGCTTCAACTGCAGATTGATATTTTATGATACAGTAGCTCCAAATACATACACAATTCTTTTATTGAAAGAAATCTAGTAGTAAGAAAATGCTGTGGGTATCATAATTAGGCAGAGCCACTGACAAAATTCTGGCAAAGAAATTCTTCACAATTTCAAAGCTTCAAAAACAATCAGAAAGGTCAACAGAGAAGACCTTAAAGCAGAGGTTCTGCCATGGCAGGTGTCACAAACTAGCTAACGCATAGATGATAAAAAAAGGAAAACCTACGAGAAATAGTGTATTTTCTTGAAGGAAAAAAAATGATAGAACAAGTCCGATTTTTCTCGTCTTGTGTCAAAATGTTTTTAATTCTTTAACCACAAATATTGTGTTCGCAAGTCGGAAACTCCATAGTCTGTTTCTGTAATTGTTAATTTGTATTTACTGAGAGCATTCATGTGCTTCTATTTCATTGGAACTAATAGAGAGATTTACAACTTCGGTTTATGAATATATTATTTTAAAATATATTCCTAAGCATTTTCATCCAAGTGCTGTGCATAAAAATATGGCACACTTGGTTCCATCGCATTGATCACTGGTATAGAAACAATAATCACAATAATTGAACTGCATGTAACGTCCTTCTATGAATGGTTAGCTGCATCTTCTGACCAAAACTGATTGAACTGTTATAAATGATCCCGTTTAAAAGTATAAATCTGCTCTTAAAATGCACAAGATTCGGAAATCTTAATTTCATTTTTCTTAAGAATTTTTATAAAAGGATTAACAACTTAAATACCTGCTGATGGAATATCACATTTTAGTTGTGCAAAGAAATTGAGTCTAACTTTCCGAAATCTAATGTGTAGGTGTCAAGAACAACTTGTGTGAATATTTTGTTGTTTCATTTACAACTGAAATTTATGAATCATTACTTATTGGTGGTAGATAATGTATTTCAATAAATTTTTAAATGATGCGATATAAACAAAAAAGAAACCTGACAGAAAGAGTACTATTTTAATTAGTGGAAATTCTTGGATACAGTAATGTAATTAAAGCATTATCAACTTCATGAAAAATTATGATATATTTTCATTAACAGAGTATGATGTCAAGAATATATATCCGATTTTCAATTTTGAAATACTTCTTATTTCATTCTAGATTATTCTTATTTCCAAAATTATTAGTTAAAAATTCAGCAAGAAGCCTATATATGTGGCTACATGACTTTAAGAATTCTGTTTTACAGAAGTGAATTATAGCCTTTAAGAAACATTCTTTGAAATTCAGTTGTTCAGTTTAAAAAAAGGAAGAATTATTAGAAAATAGAACTCGACTTTATTAATTTCAGCGACGAAAGATAAATTGTGTTTGTCTTTGAAAAGCTGAAAAATTATTATGTGAATAATTTATCGAATTTTGTAATTAATTCAAAAATAATTTTATGACCTGTTGTAGATATGGGTTCTGAATGCACTCCGATGGAAGAGAACAACTTTGACTCTCAAACAAAATCTTAATCGACCATCCTTTTAGTTCTATTTATTTAAAGATTTGAAATTAATTTGGATTTTAATTTTATCTCACAAAGTAAGTATTTTTAAGTATTAGTTATGACTACAAAAAACACATTTGAGATGCACCATAAACCAACCTCTGCAATTTTATCCTATCATAAACTAATCTTGATAATTCTTTATTATTTGAGGGTGACTGTATCTTAAGTGGTATGTCTAAGTTTTAAAATTTATTTTTATTTATGTACTGTTATGCATAAACACTCATATTTGCCCTGATTATATGCTTGAATAGGTATAAAAATGGAAAAATTCTAGAGATAGAAGGATTTTTCATTGGAATATTTCTTATGCATTTCGTTATATATTTATATTTCATAGTAGTGGCAATCAAATTCTTAAAAATTCAAAATATATTTTTTACTAAACCTAATATATTCATGATGTAAATTTTATCTTTCTTTAGTTGTTTATTTGCACTGTATTAATAATAAATGAGCAACGTTTTCCAGAAGGCCATTTCATGCACTATTTTTCGAAAAGTTCAACTTCGTCAGAAAACAAAATTTCGATAAAAAATATCTATAAATAACTTTCCATCTGTCCGACATTCGCGGGAAAAAGAAGTCCTAATACAAAATTGGAACAAATTCAGAAAGAAATTGTGAAAAATAAATTTGTCATTAAATTATTTACCATTTTGTCTCAATTATTATGCCAGAACACGTTTAACGAGGATACATTGAGAAAGAGACAGAATAATTGAGACCACGTAAAAACCTTTTGAAATTGTAGAACAATACTTTTGAAATAAGGTGTTAGATGCAAAAAAGCTGTGACTGTGGTGGAGATGTCTAGAGCATGCGCAGTCCTTCTACAGCGTCTTTTAAAAGTCGAGATTGTGGGCGTAGTTCGTATTGTTGTTTCTGTTTGGTAGCCATGTTACGATGTTCGCTTTTATACCTTCTATCATGTGTTTTAATAAAGTATCGTTTTGATAAGATAGATGATTGTTGTGGCTGCATTATTTGAGAGCAATACGCAAGACTCGAGAGAAAACGGGTAGATTTTAAAGGCCCTGCTTAATCTTTACAATGGTTGCCAGAAATATGCAAAATAAAGTGTTTTCTAGCTCCACTAATTCGGACCGATGAAAAAGTACTTACAGGTAATTTTGGACGACCCTCATTTCTTTTTTTCGACCAGGTCGAATTTTTTCGAAAAATAATGCAGTTGTCAAGCTGAAATTTTTACCGGTCATTCACTCCTGTATAACACGTTATTTAGTGGAGTTACAAAAATTTCACTTAAACTAAATTTTTTTTTCAAAATTTACTTTTGGAAATTTATTCCTGGCTTAATTAAGCTTCTTAATGTTTACAAGCTCAATTTACTGTTTTTGAAATACATATAAACTTTTTATTTAATCTTCCCTGTAAATATTTTCTCTAAACTCTAAAAACGATGTTTCAATTTTCCTTCTCCGCCCTCTTATCCCGTCCGATAACCGGCTCCGTGATATAGTGGCGTGTTTTGGATAGCCAATCCCACAACTTAAAAAAATACCGTTCTTGAACATTTTGATACTTTTGATGACAATTCGACTGGACTTTTTATTCCAGCTGCGTGCCTCTTTAAAACAGAATATTTCTGCACATTTGCATGCCATTGGAGTTAGAGATGTCTTATCTTTTAAGGGGACAAAAAATAAATTATTGAAAAATTAAAAATATTATTGAAAAATTTTTCATACTATTAAAGCATAACAATCATATAGAGTCATCTTAAAGAGAAATAAAATAATTTTGATCCGCTTGTTAAGTTGAAATTTAATTTTTTTAAAGAAAAATTCAATTTTTTAAATTCCCTACTACTTTTTCAAATATAAATATTTTCTAATAAGGCGCATCTAATATTCTAATTAATATTCGCTAAACTATAGATTTTTTTGCCATTTTATGTGACAAAAAATGAGGAAATTTAGCACTAACTCAATTTTTATTTTATCTAAGGAACTGAATGCTAATTGCATGCACAGTTTTATAATATGTATAACTATTAACAAGTATAAAAAATTTGAAAGCTCTGTTGGAAAAGGGAAAATGGCCTTGCATTTTGAAAATATGTAAGTGAAGAAAAGTCCAACATGGAGAAAAAGCCAGGTAAATTTGTCATTTGAGCATGTTTATCATTGGTCATCGTAATTCAAAAGCCTAAATAACTTCTATAATATTAAAGGTACATATTTGAAATTTTGATACAATAAGTAGAGAGATAAGATAAATAAAACAAGCCAATAAAATCAAAATTAAATTTTGACCATTTTTTGGGTAATGTGTCCCCTTAAACTATTCAATTTATAACTTTGGTTCCATTTTTTAAATTATTTTAGTATTTACGTTAATCAGTGGCTTTCTCTGTTGTGAAATAATGATTCTTATTCATGCATCCATGTATTTACCATTTAAAAAAGGTTTTTTGCTGAAAAGTGTATATCTCTCAAGCAGGGTGGAACAGATAATAATTGAACATAAAGGCATAATTTAGTAATAAAATTAAAGGATGCATTGAAACTGTAATTTAATTGATTTTTATTGATATTTTCTCATTATAAATTTAACGTCATTACTCAAAAGAAGTTGAACATATTTTAAATATTTAAAACCACTATTCAGCATTTTATTTGAATACAAACTGTGACGTCTCTTGCAATACATCTATGTCATACTTTTAGATCACATTTAACCTGAAGTGTTTTTAATAAATACTCAACTTAAATGTTTTGAATATAAACCAAGTTTTAGATGAATGTGTTATAGAAGCAATTATTCAACAAGAGAATTCAATTTTAGCGAGAATTAATTTGTATTAAATGTCCCCAAAAATATAAGTATGAAATATTCTTTACAAATTTATCAAATTCCTATTAAGCCTTATTATCAAATAGCTTTAAAACAGATTTCTATCCGAGGGCCCTTTTTATTAATCACCTTTTAAATTTATCTGATTTAAAGGTGACACAATCCTTATTCCTCTATCTTTCCTTTGCTCGTTTGTTTTCCTTTTAAATAGAATATAGGCAATTGAAAGGAGAAAGAGCAAGATACGTGCATTGCTCCTCACATGCCATCCTAACTCGTGTCGGTGACAGTTTAAAATATAATTTAATTTACATTCGTTTATTTCAGATAAGGGAAGATAGTGAGAACTTCGAGTGAGCTAATCAAAATTCCTGCTAGGACAGAGGTGCGGGTGAATGTTTGAGTTTAGAAGAAGGTGTAAAAGCATTTCCACCACCCCAGCGTCTTCATCCAGGCCAGAAATTTAAATATATGCCTTTTAGCCTGTCCCTTGTCCGATTTCATTTGTTGTTTGCACGGCAAATTTTTGCGCTCTAAGCTGTAGTGTCGGAATGCATTTTATATGTATGGAAGCTGCAGATTCTGATAAAGCGGAAAGCGATAAGTGTAGAAAAAAATGAAGTAGCAAAGAAACGCGTGTCAAGCATTTCCTCTACGACATTTCGTAAATAAGAAGAGGAATTTTATTACAAGCAAATTCGGATTTTCGTAAACTAAGGCGTGTAGAGTCTATTCATTAGAGCTAAGAACTGGGCCTGATTTCTGTTCTATTGCATATATTTTAAGATTTAAATCCCATGAGATATGAAACTCGATATTTGAAATATTAAGCCAAAATATTGCCGCCGAATATCATTTTGTTAAGATAATCTTAGGTAAACTTTAAAAAAATATATAAAATTTTCGGTTAAGCATAAAGTGTTCAAGTACATCAGTACAGAATTATTTTATAAATATACACTCAAGTGCGAGAAAATCTGGTAGTACAGAAGAGTATACCCAAAATATATAGCACATTTCTAAATTATCTATATCAGCGGTTCCGAAACTTTTTGGTTGTGAGGACCACCTGCTGTATAAAAAATATTTTGCGGCCCACCAACTAAATACACAAGTAAAAAATACAAACGCATATAATACATTTATATATTATACGTACGTATATGTAAGCAATTAGTAAAGCTTACTGTAAAGGGACTAAAAATATATTTTATATGAAAAAAATGACGTCTCCCTGTTCCTTGACTTCGAATATTGACTAGCGTTCCACGACCCACTAATACGCCATCCTAGGCCCACAAGTGGACCTCGACCCATAGGTTGGTAACCGCTGATCTATATAATACGATTCACATATCGAAATGTTATTTCACTGCCTACGGTTTGGAATTAGCAATTAATAAAGGTTTATAATCGATTTTCAGCGCTTTGGAGAGTTGGCGTTCTTGAGAGGGGCCATACTAATTCGAAGGTTGAAATGAAGTTCAGATTATCATTGCCGCCCAGTCCAGGGTGTACCGTGAGTGCAAGAATTCTGGCAAAAACGTCAACTTACGAATCCGGTATGGCCGTTAATAGAGGTTGTGCGAACGTATCATCGGTTGACAATTATTTTTAATGTCATAAATGTGACTCACTTTCAAAAGTAAAATATAATTTCAATGCTAGATACTCAGCCAGAAAGCAGCAGCGTATGGAATGGGCGACGTAGTCCCGAAATATGGGCTTTAAGATAAGATGAACAACTGGAGTCTCTGTGGTGATTTCAAGACATGGGGCGTTGCATCTCGTTTGGGCACGGCATTCTTGTCACTGGACATTTAATGACTGGAAACAAGTAACCTAGTTTGATGAGTTGCATTTCTAGCTGTGTCAGGGATTTGGAAAGATTCGTGAGTGGCGCAAGCTCCTTGATGCTAAGAATCCCGGCTGTCTACAGGAAAAAGAAAAGACTGTTTGTTTGGGAAGGGGCAGTAATGGTTTTGTGTTTATTTATCCAGAATTCATTGGGAACGTCTGGTAAACATCTATGATTGGCTAGGGGTAAACGTGCATCATTTCTTACAAGGTACATCCTTCGGCATTTACGTTGATGGATTTGCACGGTTTTGGCGGAAAGCTACACCTCCACATAAACGTCGAGTCGTCAAACTACAGGAGCATTAATATAAGTAATGAGATTTGCCATTTAGACATAACTTCCATGAATTGAAAGTAACAGAATAATTCTGGAGGTAATGCCGTTCCCTACTGAGCATAGAAACCCAAGAGTTCTCATAATATACTAAGATTGTAGAACTCTCTGAAGGAAATACGATTTACAACTTTACGCATATTTTCAGAAGCTCGTGAAATCTATATCCTTCAATTTTTCTGCAGTCATTCGATTCCGTGTTATCCTATCAATTTTTATACTGGTGTAATTTTATTTTGGCATTTCAATATACATGTTATAAAAGAAATTAAATTAGTAAAGATTATTTGTAATTTTTCCAATCCATTATCTGTAAAGCCATCTTTTTCGAACTGACTTCATAGGCTGAAACCAGTAACCCTCTTGGAGACAAACCCGAGAAATCTGCGCGAACTTTTTTCTTCCCATAGTGGCAGACCCGAGACTCTCTCGGAAAATCAAAGTACCTTATATGTGTCAGACCCCAGACTTTCCATTTACCAGTTTTTCTCTTCCCTCCAGATGTCACGCGGCGACATAATGAGAGGGAGTGTCTGTGGTCAGGGGAGGGTCAGCTTGAATAGATCTAGTCTTTCAACTTACATTACGTTTAGCAGTGAAAAATCAGGGCCAGAGGTCACCTGGTCTTGGCGTAACATTCGCAGATCATTCTGAGTTGTTACTTTTTACATTTAGACAGTAAATTTGTATACAAAATTATTGTAAATTGTTTCTCATACAATTATATTTTTAACATCTCTCTTCGTTTAACAGTTTTTTAAAGGGCTTTGAATATATGTATTAGAATGCTTCACCAAAGGTTCAAAAATGTGATGGTCACTAAATGTGAACAAGAAACAAAGAAAATTTTCATATATTTCGAGAAATCGGCATTCCCCGACAATTTCTTTTCAAATGATTCTCAGCAGCTGTCTTACCAATTCTCGGAAAAAGTTCTTCCCGTCATTTAAAGCTTGTGTCTTTCCAAAGATGAAAATCACCAGTAATTTTAGACCTCTACTGAATCATCGTCTGAATTATCGCATTCAGTTGTCGAGTCGTCACCCTACAATACACGTTATCAGAAAAACTTTCACATTCTCATTAATACAATCGTTATCTGGTGAAACTTTAGCAAGCATACATTCTAATTATGTCATTACGTCATTATAAAAAAAACACTTCCAAGAACTTCCAAAACTAGGCATTTCAAAGAGAAAGCTACGAAGCGCGAACGATAAACGCGACTTAATCTGATGGGATCTTTCAGATGAAATTAGGAATTCGATTGAGCTGTTTTTCCCTCTTATTGTTTTATCCGCTTTTAATCAACGGGCACGCGCTCGACCTGTCCAACGCTCCAACATTTTGATTTTACCCCGTTTTCCTGCATTCCTTTGATCGACTGGATCTTTAGAAATTTATTTCAAAACCACATTGGTAGTTTCTCGAACACAATGATACATCGTTTTCCGGTTATAATCCGGCCGAAAACAATCAGATAAATCCAAAACCAATGTAAATCCAATTATTTCGTTCTAGACGCTCCAAAATTGCATACCAAAAACATATTTTATAGAGAATAAATGCAGTGTTTAATATTAAAAACTGTAAGAATTTACTATAAAATGATTAGGAGAAACTAATGTAAAAAGCAAATGAACATTTAGCACTGCACTTACACTTTTATACCTTTCTGTAGACTCTTCTTGTCGTATGGAAGACGACGAGGAATGGAAGGAGAGGTGAAGATATTATTTTGGAAGGAGAATCACCTCTATAAGGACCTTAGGTGTCAAGACGCACTATCTGGGGTCACTTTCTTTCTTTCTCTTTTGGCATAAAACCACCAACACGTCCCCGTGCCTAGAGTCATTCTGATTCTTTTTGACACGGTTTTTCTGTTTTGGCACAAGGTCCAGCTTCAGAGTAGTGGACCCGTATCTCACGAGAAAGCTGTTGAAAGATGTATTTTTCTCCGACGAAATCCGAGGCAAACCGTCGAAAACTGAGACAAATGTTTCGTTGGAAAAAATTCGACAGAAATCAAAACTTGCGATAACAGAAGTAAACGAAAAACATGGTATTACTGTGAAACGAATTTTATTTTTTGCATTTTTCAGCTAAATGAAATGAGATTAATTCCGAATTGAATCACAAACGTAATAAGTATTAACTGTATGTTTATTTGCACATAGTAATGCACGCTAAGTAACTATTTTGATTCTCAATTTTCGCGAAAAGGAGAAATATATCTCGCAATCAAAGGCCTGTATTAACCATCATTTGACAATTAATTCTTCAACATCTTCAGACGGACAAACGCTGAGTGAATAAATTATACTTCTTGTTAAATACTTTTTCTTTATAACACAAGGGGAGGAGCCATCAGAGAAACTCCAGGAGAATTTTCGTTTTCCTCTGGCCATTGCTTAAAGTTCAAAGACTGCGATTAAAGAAATTGTGAACAATTAATGATTTGCAATTCGCACTCTTAGATCTACAAAGAATCCAATTATCAAATCACAATCAAAGTAAATTTAGCAAGAATCTATATAGAGGGGAACAATTCCTCATCAAGCCCTTCTATTTTTCCTATTCAAAGGGGTATTATATCCCAATCTATCTCCTTCTTGTGTTAATTTGTTTTCCTTTTCCTGTGGGCAGAGGAAATGCCAACAAGATTAAAAAGAAAGAAAATACCACGTGCTATATTATAACATGCCATCCTAAATCGTATCGCTGGCATTATATAATCTCATTTCATTAAATTCATTTATCGGAGAAAAGGAAAGATGACATGAACTGCGAGTGAGCTAATCAAAATTCCAGTTGGGACAGGGAAGGGAGAGGAGTGTAAAAGGAAGGTGAAAAGAAGGCGCTAAAATATTTCAGCACTCCAGCATCTTTTATTTTGTGTGAAGGCAAAAGTTCCAAAATATGCCTGTCATACTGAGCTTCTGTCCCATTTTTTAGCTGTTTATCCGCCAAGTGTTTGACGCTCAGCCGCCGTGCCAGATTACTTTACATATATTTACCTGCAGTGGCAAATTTTGATGAAGAGGAATGCCAGAAAGGAATAGCGAAAACGATTTGTAACACAAAGGCTTTTTTCCAGACATGCATTTGTTTTTTCTTTCCGTTTTATTCTGACAGTGTAACTCTTTAAGTTATATACTTTCATTCATTTTCGCCCAGAAATATTTGATGATTATTTGTTTTAAAAAATCCATAGACATGTAGCGGAAGATTTTGTTACATAGACTATAGGGATACCATAGGAAACCAAGCGATAAATCCCATCCGAATTAAATCTATCTGCCGAAATTTTGCATATATGCAACAAAGTAAACTAAAGATGAACAAGACTTATATGTAAGTTAGTACAGTGAAACCTCTCTGAGCGGCTACCCCTCCGTTCCGAGAAAAATTGGCTGCTCAGAGGGGGTGGCCGCTCTGAAGGGTTTTCGTCACAATTACAAGATAATTGCTATAATACATAATATAAACAAGTTTGGCACATATTTCTTATTTAAAATGAAGTTTGAGACTTATCTAAAGAGAAAATAGTACTTTATTTAATAATTTTTTACATTTTTTGAAAAAAGAATACAATTTATGACTGTTTATAATTTTTACCCTTCTCGGAAAAAACCATTTTTTCAAGTTCGTTTTACAGTTTAAAAAGTAAATCTCTAACCGATGCGTTTGTCAAATGGGATGGGCGAACCCACCCGGCGGCCGTTCAGAGGGGTTGGGTGGCCGTTGCTAGGGGTTATTTTAACATTAGGTCTATGGGCCGAAAAATCCGTGCCACGAAAAATTGGCCGTTAAGAGGGGTGGCCGTTCGAAGAGGTTTCACTGTATATAATTTTATTATTCACGTTTTAATAAAACTTGTAGCTGAATACATAATGTATTTTAACTCTTTAATCCCGAAGCGACTGTTTTCTTCTAGCTCCCTTAAAACCCGGAGTTTTGGGACGAAACGATGTGAATTGGATTCTTCCAACCAGGGTGGTCATTTTCCCCACCACACCATCCCCTGCTATAACTTTCCTTTAAGGAGGACGGAAATGGGCTGTGGTTGGCAAGGATAATTGCCCCCCTTCCTACGGCGCTTATCTCCTAAGCAATATCAGAACCTCACTTCCCCTCAGAAGAAGCCAACCTTCTCAGACCGGCCTTCGTCGCTGTTAAAAGGAAATTTTTAGACAGCCGAGACCGCGTCGCTCGGAATGAGAGGGTTAACGAAGGTCTTTGAAAACTAGATTAGTCTTTTGTTTTTTAATGAATTAGATGTAAACGTTGCTTCGTTTCTGAACCTTTTTGATCAAACATAGTCAGTTCAAGCACAATTAATAAGCCTACATGCGACATATGAAATAAATGGCTCAAAGATCAATTTTATATTCAATTTTTTTTCTAATCTATCTGTTTCATTTACGATTGTTAAAAAGTAAGGTGACAAGAGCTCTGAATCGCCATACAATTTCAATTCCATGTATAGACAATTGAGACGATCACGGCATTCGAACGCAGCCGTCTATGCAGTAGCGAGCCGAAATTTCGGTTAAAAGATGGAGATGTTGATAGAAGCGTGATCGGCGATTGAAGTAAGAAGTGCGATAAAGTTTTTCCATTTAAAGAAAACTTTCCCAGGTGAAATAGATCGGTAAGTGGTGGAAGTATACGGAGCGACTGAAATATCACGGAAACAGGTGTGGTTTTGGAACACGGAATTCGATAAAAGCAAAAATCAGGCTGTTAAGCACGTTCACTATCGATAGAACAACCTCCCTAACGCCTGGCCTTAAATCAAGCGATTTTTAATTCTTCGAAAAAAGCATCGGCGAGGTCAGCTCTTCAGAATCGATGTCGAAAATCAGCAAGCCATCTTGGCTTGGGTCTACGACCTTGACGTTAATTTCTCCTATGGTGATTTAAATAAGTTTGTACATCGATGAAGAAAAAGCACCATCAATTTTGGTGACTACATAGAGAAGTAACATGAACCGGTGCCTTACTGTATTATGCATCTTCCATCTTCTTTTCACTTCGATGAAAATATAACTTAGTGTATCGATGGGACAAATGCTCCTACAACCATGTTGATTATGCTGAGGAGTCAAATGCGCCAGTACCTTACTTCATTGTGTAAACATTGGAGTTCGTGATTAATTTTTTTTCTCAGAAGGCATTTTACCTAACTTTTTGAACTGCCTTCATAATTCAAAGATTGATGACATATAGATAACTATCTTGCATTTTCTGCAATTACAAAAGTCTCGTTGAACTAGAAAGAATTAAATTATATCCAAAACTCAAATAAACTCAACAGCAATTCACCTTAAATTAAAATTGAATCTTTTATACAGAATGAAGAGAAGATATCACACCATACAGACTTTGCATCACCTATAATCTGACATTTAATTCTTTAAAGTTGATCAAACGATCGAGATATTAAAGAATAAATTACAATAATATTAGTCTCTACTCATGGGAATTTATCGCGGAAAGTCGTGGAGATTTCTATTTATAACTCTTCTCCCCTTGTTGATTTTTCCAAATTCAAAGAAAAGCGATTAAAGATGCAGTTTTTAGATAATGATAAGCAATTCACTCCCTTATATCTGCCAAAATTCCTATAATCAAATCTTAGAGTATATTTTCGACACGAGTACATTGATTGAATCTCCTTTTCGCATATTTCATCATCATCCTTTCACTGTATCCTTTTTAAAAGAAAAAGACATTTTATATTCCAATCTATTGGGTACATTCGTTTGTTTTTCTTCTAAACAAGGCAGAAAAAATGCAAAGATGAATAAGTAAAAAAGCAAGACGAGCCATACTTGCGACACGTCACCCTAATTCAGGTGACTGACTTGATTTCGTCTAGTGTCGCTGAATCTGATTTTGTTTACAGTCATTCATCGAAGTGAAGAGAATATGGAAGAACGCCGAGGTAGTTAACTAATATTTCACCTGCAACAAGTGTGTGGGGGGGGGGGGCGTCGGAAAGAGATACAGGAAGAAGGCATGCTGAAGAAGACATCGAAGTCCTTTCTCTTCCCAGCATCTTCAGCTCGTATTAAGGCTACGGTTTTAAGATATACCTATAATCGTCGACTTTATTTCATTCTTTCCCTTTTTGCCTTGCAAATGTTTCATGCCGCTATGCCTAGGGTGTATTTAGGTGTTCTGAGAGATTCTGATGATAAGGAGTGTGAAAAAGAAGAAATTGCGAAAGAGCGTCTTAAATTATTCTTTATTGGATACATTTGTTGTATTGAAAACTTCAAGTTTGGTATTTTAATTTTTCTGATCCAGAAAAATTTCTTTTGATTTTCAATACTGTATTCGCAGGTATAGGCTATTGCTTTGCATTCACTTTCTTTTCTCTTATGTAATAAAAATTGGGATACGAGAAGAGAATATAAATAATATGCAAATTTGGGTTATGGATGAGAAATATTGATTTGTAAGGTATGAAACAGAGTCAGTATAACATGACCTGGGACTAATTGCTTTATTATAGAATAGTTTAAGATTTAAATTATTAGATTTTGTGATTAAATAAATACTTTATCATAAATTTCGAAATTCAAACTGCTCTTAAACAGAATTTATTATGCCTAAAAAGAGATTGTCTTTCAGTGACAAAAGAATTTGAATGCAATTTCTAATATAACTAAGCTATATATGCACATACATGTAAAAAAATAAGATATAAACATTGAAACATTAAGTATTGTTATCTTTAAATTTACCAACTAGAAAAATCACTTCAAAGATTGCAATCTAAAATTCTGGAGATGAGATTTCCTTGCAAGTGAAAACAAAATTTTCAAATTTAAGAGTTACCTTTTGTAGTTTCTGAATATCACTGGAAACGAAATAACCTAATTTCAACCCGATTTAAATAACAAATATGTTAAATTATATTAAGAAATACAGTATATATGTATGAGTTAAATAAATATAAGTTATTTTATTCATCGTGAATAAAAATAATAATATATCAAATTTCAAGAATCTTGTACTATCCTTCATTTGACAATCAATCCTTGAAAGTTATTCAAAGAGGCGGAAAGATTTACAGAATAAATCTGACAAGTATTTCTTCTTTTATCCTTTCTGTCTATCCAGCGATGAAATATTCTTAGAACTTTTCATGTTTTCCTTCCCTTTCTTCTGTGCTCATTGTCCCAAATCCAAAGACGTGTGATTAAAGACAGAAACGAACAGTTAATGGTATGCAATTTAGCCCCGCATGTCTTCAAAGACTCCTATTATCAATTGCTTTTAAAGTAATTTTCTACACGAAAGCGCGGAGGATTTTCTTAAATTTCATCATCCGTTTGCTCTATCCTATTTTAACGGAAAAGACGTCTTATATCCCTATCTTCTTCGTACTTCCGTTTGCTTCCTTTAGAACAGACCAAAGGCAACGCAAACAAGAATAAGAAGAAGGAGCAACACAATCTCTCTGTTTGTAATATGCCGTCTTAACTTGTGTCAAAGACAGTTTAAAATCTGATTTCATTTACATTGAACAAAAAGGAGGATAGATGGCGAGAATTCCAACTTAGCTCATCAAAATTCTCTTTGGAACAGTGTGGTTCTAAGATTAGAAGAAAACCCTAAAGTATTTTCCCTGCCGTAAGCGTCTTCATCTCATGTAAGACCAACGTTTCAAATATATATGCTATCATAATATTTCTTCCATTGTTAATACTTTGAGTTTCTACAAGCACTCCTGCGGAATGTCTCACATATATTTATGGGTCTAGGATGATTCTGATATGAATGCCAAAGGAGAAATAAGTGATAAATTGGCAAAAAATAGAATTTTGTCTTTTTCCATCTTTCATGACGTTGCAGCATTTCTGCAGGTCCACTCTTCCCTGTGTATACTGCCATAAAGTGAATAACTGCTTTCGACTGTTTAATGCAATAAAACGTTTTCGTTATTTCAATTTTATATGCAAGTAACATTTAATTATTGTTATTTATTTCTTTTTCTTTGCTTTCTAAAATGTTTTTTTAAAGATATATTCCTTTATAAATAAATTAAGAATTTGTAACTTGTAAAAAAGGATTTAATCCATATATAATTGTTCTTTGATGTCTTATACCTTTGTGACTGAAAGCTCTTTGATTTTTATTTGTTAAGCTTCCTAAATAAGATTTATAATTATTATTCTTTTATTCTCGTAAGATATAAGAAAATTTAGAGGAGGGAAATTGCATCATAACAAATGCAATACTGCGATTAACTTTAAATTCTAAAAGTTTAGTATCTAGCTCATATAGGTACTTCGTGAAAGCTGAATAATCTGTTTTGTTATATAATTATTTAGTTTTCAAATTTTAAGGCAAATTTTTCGGCACTTTAACTCACCAAAGGATTAAATAAGAAAGCACAGTGTTTGGGATATAAAGTCTCGTGGATAACTGCCTTGTGTGGAGGTGTGCATAGTTGTTTATTAATTTTTAATTTTCAATTATAGCGATAGCAATTAACATTTTGTATCTATATACATCGATGCTGTTAATAACATTGAATTTCGTATTAGCAGTGATGGAATCTGTAGTAAAATAACAACAATCATCCAAATTATTAGAAAAAAGAACAAGTTTTCATGCATCATTCAGCATAAACGCTTTTACTCTGTTTTGAAGGCGTCGTTTGTTTATCAATGGTGATTTTCTCCGTGTTATTTCTAGATGAAATTTTGCGTGATTTTTGTTTCTGTAAGGAAAATTAAACTTCTGAAAATGCCTAAAAAGCTTTCGCAGTCTAAAATTAAATAAATAAATAGCATGCACAAGAAGAAGTTTTGCAAAATTATCGTTCAGTGTAGATTTAAATATA
Source organism: Araneus ventricosus (assembly GCA_013235015.1). Taxonomy (NCBI): domain Eukaryota; kingdom Metazoa; phylum Arthropoda; class Arachnida; order Araneae; family Araneidae; genus Araneus; species Araneus ventricosus. Next base: position 20,336 of record BGPR01001012.1, on the reverse strand, counting down.
TGGTCATATGTTATATTTATACATCTTATTCACATCTTTACCAACATTTTGAATAATTATGAAGCATATAAATCGATAACTAGGTTAAAGGTAAAGAGATATGTAAGCATTTGTTGATACTTTTATGCATTTCATTACATACAGATTTGCAAATAAAGTATTGTTTTTTCTTTATATTTCCTTAAAATACATGTTTTAATTTCATTTAAAAAATAATATATATTCACTCATTCTTGTATTTTAGGTACCTATATAGATAATATAATAGAGAATAAATAGGAGAATTCATATTTTTTGGTTTATACATACATATTGAATGCATGTAAATCAGTAAACATATTTTTGAATACATCATTCAAACTCTAGGTGGAAAAATCTTTTTGAATTCTGTGCGGTTTTCCCTTCATTTATATTTATAATGTATAAATGCAAAAAACTTTTCAAAGTTTATTTAATTTTTTTTTTCTTGTTTCCACATGAATTTCACATTTCATTAATTTTCGATATTTGAAATATAAAAATTAATTTAGCAATTGCCGTAAATAAATAATTATCTTATTCGTATCAACCAAACTAATTTATCAAAAGTACTTTTCTCCATAATAACATTAGAGTTTGACATGATAATTAGTTGGCTATTCAAATTGCAAAGACTTAATTTTGCTCAAAAAGTAATTAACGTCTGTTTATAAAATAGACATCGTTTTGAATGCATAACAGAATTTCTAACATTTTTCTTTAAACCAGACAGCGTTAAATTGGAGTGTATTGAAAATTTTCATAACTGGATACAAACTTAAGAAAATACCTGACACATTTAATTACAATTTAGTAGATTAATTACAAATTGTTCCTTTACAAGAGCTTTAGACATCGTAAATTTGCTTAAGACTGATTTAATTACAAAACTATTGATCTAATATCTTATTTTGTGTATTAACGAAGTGTTTCACCACACGTATAGCAGTAAACGACCAAAGATCTCAGGAACATCGTCAATTACTCTATGATAATGATTCGTTTTTAGACGGTATTTAGCTGCTATGAAATTAGGGGCTGAATAACTTGTATTTTCACATTTCATTAATTCTGCGTGTTGAGGAGAAGGATTTAGATAGTCCCAAAATGAAAGAAAACCAATAATTTCCCCATGAAGTTTAATTAAGCTAAAACACTGAGGCTTAAACTCTTGCAACACGCGGGTAATTAGTTTCAAAATAAGAAACTTTTCTCGCGTAAATATATTTTGGTCATAAATAAATAAAAAGGCGTATTAATTCACGTCTCAGTAGCAGTTTCAGAAACTGAATCAACCAGAAATATGAATAAAAATTCAAAAGCTGTGATTAATGAAACTGAGGAGAAACTTATTAATTTATCTTCAAGGGAAAGATTCATTTCTTATCCAAGTCATTAGTATTTCATAAAATTTATAAAACTTCAGTTTGCTGCAAATTGTCAATTTAAGTTGTTCCATACTGACATTAGGGTTGAATTGATCTTTTCAACATTTGAATATCGCATGCGCTTTGAGATTCGTCCTTGTAGTTGTGAGGGATATCCAATTCATACAGTTTGTTTATTGCCGACTTTGCAGATAGTTCTGTGTTAATTTTTTAAAATTTGTATTGATTCTAAATATACGGTTTTTTCAAATTATCTTATCCAATACACTTTTAGAGAAGAATATGGCTTATTAAATTGATGAACTTCCATCGGTTTTCGGGAATTATTTCTATTGCGTTAGATCATTTTTACTATTGACGGTTTATATTTCAATTTTTTTTTTTTAAAAAACCTACTTTGTTAATTATTTATTAATGCTAAATGCATGTATCTATTTTGTCTTCAAAAATAAAATTCTTATCGTGAGTCTATTCCATGAATGTGTGATATCTAAAGCGGAATTATGACAAGCTATGTGTACAGCAAAAATAAGTAATTCTTAAAGGCATACAGAGAAGAAAAGCAAGTTGTTCATAATCTTAGTTATCGAACTAAGTTCGTTCAAGATCTATGCCGCATGATAATCATGATAATAGAATTTGATGAGAAGATTCTGTTGCGACCAGCAGATTGGGCAACTAATCATACGACTCTTTCTCTTAAGAAAATAACCGAAACCAGAAAGAAAAAGGTAAGAATTGCATTGAAATTGAGCGGAGGCCACCCCTGCCGCTCAGAAAGGTCCTAGTAGTCCTTCTTAGGGGCTATTTCAACATTTTGTGTTTGGGCCGATTATTCTGTATCAAACAAATGTGGCAATTGAGAGGGCCTATCGCTTTACCGGAGTGGACCCTGGGGGAAATTTTACTGTATTAATTCAAATTATGAACACAATTTCTCCAAATCTATTTATTACCAATTTCCCTAAAACACTGAAACTATAAACCGTAAAAGATAGGCTTGTCTTATTTTCGAAAACCCGCAAGACCCAAAAAAATAAAAAATAGTCATTCAAAGTTAAATTGGAAAATTATTCATTAAACATAATTCATGAGAAAGAACTATTTTGTTGCCTATATGCCACGAATTAAGAAGAGTATACAAATTTTGTATGACTAAAAATTTTATAATTAATTTTAAAGAACATTCAAGTAAACAAAAGATTAAAGGATATATGGAACAAATTATATTTCTGAACTCGTTTCTCCTAATCCAAAGAAGAAAGTCAGCAAAGAAATTTAATAGTATTCCTTCCCTTATTGCTTTGCGCTCTTTTCGGAATTCAAATACCTGCGATTAAAGAACGAGTGTACAGATAATGATGTCCAATTCAATTTTGCAGATCTCCGAGTATTCCTATTATCATATCGCTATTAAATTAATTTCCTACACGAGCACTCAAAAGGGAACCCTCTATTCGCATACTTCCTTAACAGCCTTTTATTATGTTCCATTTGAGTTAGAATGGTTAGGATAGAAGAAATATATCTTATATCCTAACCATATCGAGAGTACATTCGTTTGCTTTCTTTTTAAACAGAAACGTAGGCAATGGAACTTAGAAAGAGAAAGATACGCGCCAGGCTTGTCGCACGTCACCCTAATTGGAGTCGTTGACAGTTTCAGATCTGATTTTATTTACGTTCATTTATCGAAGATAACGGAAGATGGTGAAAACTCTACGTGAGATGATGAAAATTCCTGCTCGGACAGAAGGACGGGCGAATATATGAGTTTAGAGGAAGGCGCTATAACTTCCCTCCGCCCTAACGTCTTCATGTGGTGTGAATTCTGGTTTTAAATATTTACTTGTCATCTTGCTCTTCGGTCTCGTTCTTTCAGTGCCCACACTCTAAGCTTATGAAGTGCAAGCGTTGTTTCTTAATATCTTGCATGTATTTACGGAACCTTCCTTAATTCTGGTCATCAGCGATACGAGCTAAAAAACAAGCTACAAATGATGGCTTAGATTAATGTGTTTTAAGCCCTTTCCGAAAGAATATATTTTCAAATATTTTAAACTCAGTTCTGATTGTTGAATTCTTGAACTAGGTACTACTTGTTTATTTTTATTGTAAAATTTTCCATTTTATTTTTCAGATTGTGTTGTGATAAAACGTATAATATTGCTTTTATTTTAAAAAAAGAATGATAGGCTATCTCTATCATTCAGGAAGCTATAGAAGGAAGAAAACATTGAGAATTTTTAGTGAAAATTTTGATGTTGAAAAACAAATATCTGGTAAAGAAAGTACAGCATTTCTGATGCCAATTGCATTTCAGTGTGAAAGATAATCCATCTTCCATTGTATTCCTTTAAATGTCAATTATAATTGTTAGTTAAGTTGTAATTAATTTTTTTCTGATGTGGGGTAACTTTGCATCGAAAAGGAGGCTTTCTTGCACCATGGAAATTTGCTTTATAAAGTAACCCCAAGTGGTATTTTTAATTTATGTTTGTTATTAAATAATAATAAGAACAATGTTTGTTTTTCCTACAGATAGGCCTAGAGTGTTAATAGCTCGTTATTATAAGGATTATTCTCCAGATATTCTTGAAGTTTGCCTTAATTAAATATTACAAATTGAATATACTTTTAAGAGGCAGAAGCCGATTTTGGTATCCGCAAGCGAAATATTTATTATAAAAGAAAGCAACTTCATATATGGAAACACGAAGGGCCATGGCTTTCTTCAATGAGAAGAAAAAGGTATTTGTAGCTTGCATAGTCCGACTGAGAGACTTTTGTTCTTCTGTCAATGGCGGAGACCTAGAATTCATAATAAATGTTTACCTTACTAAATATGTGTGATAATAAATATATTTATTTGTTAAACACCTGGCAAAGATTATATTCAGATTGTTTTAAAAAAAGAAACTAAAAAAATTGTAAATGGGCAACTTTGTATGAAATAATATTTTGTTCGATTTTAAAATTTTTTCAAATATGTACTAAGGAGTAATATATGGAATTAAAGAGTAATATATTTATTTAACAAATATTACATTAGCCGTCCTTGACAATTAAATTCTGAAAGCTGTTCAGACAACGAAAGATAAAGAAATAAATTGGACTAGTGCTAATTTACTTATAGTTTCCCTTATTCCGGGAAGGAAGTAATCAACGAAATTCCTTCCTCTCTATTATTTACTCAATGGTCAAAATTCAGAGACATGTGGGATAAAGATAGAGAGAATAGATAATGATATACAATTCAGTCCCGCAGATCTGTGAGAATTTCTGTTATCAAACTTCTGTAAATAATTTGTGACATGAGTGCGCAAAGAGGGAGGAGTCTCTTTTCTCATAATTCAGTATCATTCTTTCTCTTTATCCAATTTAAAGGAGAAAGACGGGAAGAACCAGGTATGCTCGTTTGTTTTTTTCTTTTACACAGAGCAGAAAAATACAAGAAAAGCAAGAATAAGACATACTCCATGCTTGTAAGATACAATCCAACCTCGTGTCGCTGATGTTTAAAATCTGATATCATTTGCATTCACTTATAGGAGAGAAATAAAGATGGCGAGAACTCGGAGTCCTAAAAAATTTCTTCTGCGTCAGAAAGGAATCGTGAGCAGTTAGAAGAGGGCTTCAAAGATTTTCCTATTTCTTACCATCTTCGTGTGATTTGGAGGCCATAGTTTTAAATATATGCCTGTCATATATGCCTTCCCATCCCATTCAACCGGTGTTGGTCGCCGTAATGGCTTCAGGTACGGAGGCATGGGGCGGCGTTCTGTCATATATACCTTCGGTCGCGTTATTTCACTGTTTATCCTGTGAATTATTAACGTGTAGCCATCATGTTGAATGTGTTCCACAAAATCTTATTATATATCGATTCTGCTAGTGAGGAATGAGACGAAGAAAAAAATATGAGATTGAAAAATTAATTTTTTTGATGCATGATGCCATTCTTCCTATTTCCTTCTAGTTATTTAATATTTAAAGCGAGGTAAATTTAAAGTAAAGTGTTTCTTTAGAATTATCAAAATTTTATAGGAATAAAACTGTTAAATGTTTCTTTTATTTTAATATATGGGAGTTCCTGGAGTTAAAGTGGAGAAGGTCCACAATTTGAAACTTTTTGCACTTACACTTCCATGATAATATAGAAATGTTATATTTTCTGTGTAATAATGATTCGCTTCAATAGTTCAATTTGTATCCATCAGGCAGTAAGAATAACTAGAAATCCATTGTTATTTTAAATACAGCTAACAAACTTTGAGATCTACTTTCTCGGAAATGAATCTCGTGAACTTGGACCACTTTAACTCTGAACCCTCCATATATTTCTTATTTAAATTTTTGAAACAATAAGAGAAACTACATAAAAAGCATGGTCGGGATTTGAATCAGAGAGTATGGTCTTTACTAGATGCTGCATCAAGTCTACAATTCTTTGTTATTTTATACTTTTTCAGACATCATTATGTTTATATTTATCAATTCAATATGTATGTTTACTTTATTATATAAACGGCATTCGAAATTCAAATTAATATTTTTCAGAATAAATCATGGATAAAAGTTTATAATTGTTTTCGATAAACCTAAGGGTTTTGTATGGAAATTTACATGGACCAAACTGATATATATAATCCAAGAAGTAGAGGAATGTTTTTTTTAATTTTTAAATGTCGTTATTTGCTAATATATTAATAAGCCATTGACATCACAGGAAGAATTACTGAAGGAAATGAACTTGTAGGCGAGCTACAGGGTTGTATGCAGAAACAATTGGATTCACTCCTACGAGGCAAAATGAATTATTTTTGCACAAAACTGTAAAATATACGGTGAATTACATTCAAAACTATAATATGTGTATGAATTCAGGTTTAATAACTATGTATTTTCTTTTATCTGTCGAACTAAATCGCCTCAAAGTAAAGATTAAATTCCTTTCGATGTAACAATTAATTCTTGAAAGATATATAGACGGCAGACAAATTTATTAATAATTTGAATAAGTACTGCTTCTCTAATAATTTCTTGCTGTTAGGCAAATAAGTTATCAAGGACAGACCATACATTCCTTCACTTTTAATTGACTATTTCTAATTTAAAGACGTGCGATTTAAGAGAGAGTGAGCGATCATTCATATACAATTTAGTTCCTCAGTTCTCTGAATATTGCTATTAGTAAAACGTTATTAAAGTAGACGTATTTCATCACGAGTGTGCAAAGAGCCCCCTTTGCGCTTACTTTCTCATCATCTTTCTACTTTATTACATTTAAATAAAAGAAATATCTTGTATTCCATCCATTTTTCCTTCCATCATCCGAACCCGTTTGTATTCCTTTTTAAGAAAAAATTACAAGGAACAGAAGAAATGCGAAAAAGAAGAAAAAAAGAAGAAGACGTGCCATGCCATGTGTGGTCCCAACATGGCATCCTAACTCATGCCGTTACCAGTTTCAAATCAGACTTCATTTACATTCATTTATCGGGGAGAAGGAAAATAAGAACTCCGAGTGAGCTAATCGAAATGATATCTAGAGCAAAGGTGCCGATGAGTGTTTCAGTTTAAAAGATGACACCTAAGCAACCCTCCCATCTAACGCCTTTTAAGGTGGAGGCGGGAGTTTCAAGTGTATGTCTGGCATTCTTGATCTCAAAGGCGTTCATTTAGTGCTTAGATTCGAGTTTTTGGCGCTCTCCCGTCGTGCTAGAATGTCTTGTATGTATGTGTATTCCCTGGCAGATTTTGATTCCCTGGCAGAGAATTGCGAAGAGAAAAGGAGCCATGATGTAACGAAAATTTATTTAAATTATTTCCTGATTGAATCCATTTTGCCAGTTTTTCAATTCATTTCTTACTGTTTAACCTCTGAAATTCGGTTTTCTTCTTCTATCAGTTGATATTGAAAGATTTTCGATGTAAATTCGAAATTTCAATGTAGGTTACTTATTTTCTTATCCACTACTTGGAGAGACATTTAAAATACGATAAGAAATTTGATTACGAATGAATTCGGATCTTAGAAGACTTAGACTTGTTTTCAGTGTAGGCAATAGAATTTGTAACTGTTATTTTTGTTTATGGACTAAGATTTTATTTCGTCAGATAAATCTTAAGTATTATTAAGACTGCCTTCGAATGTCAGAATTTTTAAAAAATTGAATTGAGAAAAAATGTTAATGAAATTTGCAGATTTTTGATTAAAAATATATAGCTTATCTGAAACTTTATGTTGGGTTATGTGCTAAATATAAAAGCCTTAAAGAAAATTAACATAATAAACATTATATGACATTTTCTGCGAATTGACTTTATAGAATGAAATCCTAAAAAGGAGGAACTTGCAGGCAATAAAACGAGAAATAGCTCAAACCAAAACTGTATTTTTTTGTCTGAAAACTCCCGTGTAAACAAATAAGGTACTTTTTTTTTATCTACGATGAATTTGAAGACTTGTTAATTATATCCGAAAAGCGTTAATGCATAAAATAATTCATATTAAATTGCTGGAAGTTCAGATATTTAAATATTACATCTGCTCAAATCTTGTATTACTTGTATTTCACAATTAATTCAAGAATGCAATATAAGGACAAACGATTGATGAATAAACTAGACAAGCAATATTTCTTTAATTGTTTCTCCATCTATCACGAAGAAAGTAATCAGAAAAAATACCTGGAATACCATGAATTATTTGTTTTGCTCATTCTCCCGGACTAATAGACATACCACTAAATTATAAATGAAGGGAAAATGGTATGTAATTTCGTCTCGCAGATCTACGAAAATTCTTATTTTACAGTCTGCATTTAAGTAATTTTCGACTAAAGTGCTTAGAGCAGTCGTAGTAGAATTTATAATATGATTTCTCATTTCCCTTTTACATTCCATTTAAATGAGAATGACATCTTATATTCCTATATATCTCCTGGGCGCATTCGTTTGTTTTCTTTTTAAACAGAACAGAATAAATGCAAAGAAGGAATAACTAGACAGCATCCATGCTTGTCTCACACCATCTTAAATTGTATCTCTGAAAGTTTCAAATCTGATTTCATCTGCATTTATTTATGGAAGATTTGGCGTATGATATATTTGCGTTTTTCAAAATCCCAATTGGGAGGAGGAGGAGTGGAAGCTGTAAGTTAAAAAGAAGGCTTCAAAGCATAACTCTCCCCAAATATCTTCATATAGGGTGGAGGTGGATAATTTTAAATATATACCTGCCGTAGCTCTTCGTTCTTTTTCTTGCCATTGATCTGTGTATCCTCGGATTTCTTTGTTGTTCGGACATTTTATTAGTATTATGCGACTTGACAGATTCCGACGATGAGGAATATGTAATTGAAATTCGAGGAGCGATGAAGTACCAGGTGTGTATTTTAAATATATCGCTATCCCATATTTTTTATCATTCTTTTTATATAGTTTTGGTTGTCAAGTAATTGTAATTACGTTAATTGTTTTACCAGCCAGTGAAAATATGCATACTAAATTTCAAAAACTGGTTGCATGCAAAGTTAATTTTTTTCCTATCCCTTGATAATTTTACTATTGGAGATAACAAGAGAATTACCATAAGAATCAAATGCGTATAGTAAATCATAGAGACCCATTTAGTGAATATAAAGTGTACATTTCAAATGAGCAAAGACTAAATCCTGTAGTATTGTATATTTTCACAGCTTAATATATTAAAATGGTTTTTAAATTAATATATTCATTACTGTGCATTTATATACTGTATTCTTCTGCATTTCATTTAATTGTTTTCATGAACGAATTATGGATATACATCGATTTTTTTAGTCTTCAATCTATCGTAAGTTCCACACAAATGCGAAGAGATTTGTATTCAGTCTATGCGGCGGAGGTAAAATCAACTGAGATAAACTTTGAAGGTTAAATTTATTAGAATTTTTTATTTTAATATTTCCTTTAACATATTGCAACAATTGTTTTCCAAATTCCAATAATGATTTTTATTAATCAAAAACGAATCATCGATGGACTTCAAAGATAATTTATAGCCATCATTTTAACATAGAAGTTGTATAGAATTTTTTTGCATAAATAATTCATAAGTATATATACCATGATATATGCAAACATTTTGATGATGTCTTCATATTTTTAACATAATTATATACAACATAAAAATGAACTCATCAAATTTTATTCCAAATGTTAAACGTAATTATACATAATTATTTAGATTTCTAAATATCATGCCTAGCCGAATTATGCTACCCATCGTTGACAATTAATTCATGAAAGCTCTTTAGATGGATCAAAGATTAACGAATAAATTAGAGAACTACTTCTCCAATCGTTACCGCTTATCGCGGGAAGAAAGTAATCAGAGAAATGTGCTCGCATTCTTTTCTTCGTTTCTCTTTACTCATTGTTCTAAATTAAAGACTTGTGATTAAAGATAGAGTGAACATATAATGAAATGCAATTCAGTCCTGTAGAACTTTGAAGATTCCTATTATCAAATAACTATTAAAGTGATTTTCGACACGCTTGTTCAGATGGATCTCCATGCAGTTCCTCATTCTCTTTTGAATGGGAAAAGCATCACATATTCCTATTTATTTATTGGGTACATTCCATTGTTATCATTTTAAACAGACCAGCGGAAATTCAAAGAAAGAACGTGAAGAAAAAGTAAGACACGCGCCATGCTTCTCACACGCCATCCTAACTCGTGTCGCTGACAATTTAAAATGCGATTTCATTTACATTCATTTAGCGGAGAAGAGGAAGATGGCGGGAACGCCAAGTGAGTTAATGAAAATGGCAACCGAGACAGATTGGGAGATACACAGAAGGATAGAAGATGGCACTAAAGTATTTCCTCCACTCTATAGGATTTTCATATAGGGAAAAAGTTCGAGTTTATAACTGTCTGTGTGAGCTTCAGACTCATTTTTCCACTCTTTACTTTCCTAATTTTTGACACTTAGCTGCAGATCGAAACATCCTGCATTTATTTATGTATCAGGGCAAATTTTGAAGATTAAAAAGTGAGACACAAAGAAGATAAGTGAAATTTTAAAAAATCGGTAAAAAAATTTAACTAACGAATTATTTATTATTAACGAACAATTGTTTCATTCTTTCTATTAAATTCCGGTTATTAGATATGTGAAATTATTTATTTTCTTTTTTTCGAAAAGTTTATTTGAAATTTTGAAATTTTATTGACATTATTTTTTTTATCATTTGTGCGATGAAACTCCGGACAGAACTTGGCAAATACCAAGGAGCTTGTTCGAATTTAGAATGGTAGCCTTGCATCCTATGTATGCGGCAGAAAAAGATCAACTGAGATAGATTTGATTTTTTTGTGTAAAGAATTTTCAGGGTTAAATTTTACCAGATATTCTTGTCTCAAAATATGTCTTAATATATTACGGCAATTGACTTCTATAATCATAGTATTTTCCTCCACTACGCAATTATTTTTCTTTATCCAGTAAAAAAGTAAGCGCAGATATTTTTTCTGTTTTATTTCATTTGACCATTTATCCAAATACAAAAAAAGCATTTCAAGAAAAGGTGAACAGATAATGATCTAAAATTCATTTCGAAGATCTACGAAGATTCATACAGTAAACCATTGATTAACCATTAACGTCCGGACCAGGGTTGTGACGGATAATCGAATAGACGAATAACAGAAACATCTTAATACATACACACAGTAACGTAATTTTACTATTGACTAGGGACAAAAATGGTAATAAAATCCTTTACAAGAGAATAATACATACAAATTCTATTTCCTTCTATCAAACGATATATATAAACTTCAGTATAAGAGTAGTAATATATAAAGATAATTTCAGGCTTCTGGTTAAAACTTAATACAACACGTTCCCGCTTTTCAGCCAATTTAAAATAATTTTACAAAACAATAAAATCAAAGGAGATTAGGCCTTACATTTTTATACGGCGATATCGAAACACAGCTTTAAAATATGGTACAATCGTACTATCGTAACGTGATGCCGAAACAGTTAATCAGGGCACTATAGTACAAAATACTTATTCGAACACACAGGCTACTCTGTCACGACTGAGACTAGTAACATGATACCGACAGGTTAG
>BGPR01001011.1:269508-333507 GCA_013235015.1 Araneus ventricosus | reverse complement strand
CGATAGAGTTTTCAGTTAACCTAAAAAGAAACTCAAAATGAACTATTGAATTTTTCTTAATAATAAAAAAAAAATTTCAAAAGTCGCTTTAGATAATGACACAGCGCAACTTTTGACGAAAATTTGAATTAATTTTTTTTCTTTCAATTTTTTTCTTTTCATTTCTTTATTTTTTCTTGCCTTTTTTTGGTTTTCACAGAGCTCATCACTTGTACTACATACTAGTGGAATTTTGTTCCGTTTGGAGCCCTAAACCGGCTCTAGGGCTTTCTGAATAGGCGAAATTTAATTGAAGTTACACTTCGATTAACCGTCAACTTCCGGACCAGGGATGCGTTCCGGTGTGCGCCTTGTACCTCGCCTATGCGCATTAGAGGGTCAAGTGGTATAAAGCTTCGAGCATCGTCTATCATCTCTCTCGAGCATTTGTGTTCTGTGTCGACATGTTAACTTATCATGATTTACCTTATCTTATTTTAATATTGTTAAGTTTCTTAAAGTTATAGTTTGTTATTAATATGTGTAAGTTTCTTCAGCGTGTGTGATGCCTCTTCATTCCTGTACGAGCTAGAGAACACCGCATACTTGTTTATAGTAGTCTTGCATTTTAAGTTTGCCTGCAGATTAGGATGCAACAGTTAATCCCTTCATCTCGGTAGCTGGAACCCACAGATGTGTCGGATAACAGAAATCTCTTTATACGTATGTACAGTAACGTGATTTCACTGCTGGCTTGGGATGAAAATCAAAATGAAATCCTTCAGAAGTGAATAATGCATACATGTTGTATTTAATTTTACAAAACAATCTATATATTGTATATAAAGGTAGCAATGTACAGAAATGAAGGATTAGATTTGTTGAGACGGTGACGGATAACAGAAACTCACGCTTAAACGAGTGACGGTTAATCCAAGTTTTATTGTATAACAGTCAGTTCACTTGCGATCACATCCACGAGGTAACCGTCACCTAACTGTGACGTAATACTACTAGCAGAAAATACATATGCGAATTCGATTCCAGAATTGAAATGACGAGGAACATTTGAAGTGTATCAATTGATTATGACTTAAGTCTAGTGGCGAATCCGGGGGGGGGGCCGCGGCTATGGAGCTACAGCCTCCTCCCCGAGCTAAGCCAGACTTTTTTTATTTTATTTAAAATCATTACAACTGTTTGTTCTTAATTTCCCTTTTAAAAAATAGTGAAAACGTGTCAACATTTCTTTCTGGCTTGACAGACTCGAAAATTTTCCTACTTTTCTAGTCATTCCACTTGTAGCATTGACGCGGTCGAAGACATTTTTTGGCTAGTTATGTCATTGTAATTTTTAATATATTATCGAAAGCATTGTAGAGTTCTTTATGATTTTTATTGTCAGGTGAGTGAAGTCTGTAAAGTTAAAGTGTTTTGGTTTACGTAAGCTTTGAGGTTTGACATTCGTCACTACGATACAAAATTTTTATGACTTCAGCACCCTCCCCCCCGACTCAAATCCTGGATTCGCCACTGCTTGAGTCCACTGATATTTTGAAGAATAAAATCGTTACAAACGGATTATTTAATGCTTTTATCCCTACACAGTAAGCATTTTTAAAATTTTAAACAAAAGTCTTGAAAATATTCATGAATAAGTGTTAAAGGTATAGGAAAATGGTTTAAAATTAAATTTTTAAATTTTGTTTAAAATTGCTAAATTAGAAAATTAAACTATTTAATTGTAATTTCTTTATTTAAAACTTTTCTGCTCCAATGAAAAACTGCAGCGAATTAATTAATTATTCAAGACTGAAAAAATAAAATATGGAAACAAATCAATACCAGCCCTCGATTTAAAAGATCTCAGTTTCTTTGGGTTTTTTTTATTAACATTTCTTCATCTCACTGACAAAGCCAATTATTTTAGATCTTGGCTCAAAATATGGTTTTTACGTTGTCAAGAAGATTATATGAATTTTTTGAAAACGGCGAAACAAATATGTCAGACTATTTTTGAGAGAAATGATATTACCAACAGGATGATGTTTAATAATTTTTTCAATTATACTGCTGGATCATAAGTGATATAGAGATTTAGTCGCGACACTGAGCTGATACACCCATTTAGCAGACAGAAAGTTCAACCGACATCTCTTTTAAGTTATTGTTCATTTATTTATGTAAATTCTGTGATTTTTTTGATTAAATATATGATAAATAATTTATCAGTTTTCATCCATATAATTACCTAATTACTACTACTAATAAAACTTTAAATGATTTATAATAACAATATATATGTAAACCACACGAGTCAATTTTTGTTCAAAATCGCGTTTATGCTGTTTTCACCTTCTAAAGGGGTATTTGCATAATGAGTGAAGAAATGACAAGAGTCATGTAAAGTCATATTATAGGTATATAATATTTTCCAGGTAAAAAAGAATTTAATTATAGATTTTAAAAATTTATCATTTTTTAAAGCTCCCAGCATTTTGATATTATTGACTAACGTGGCTTCTGCAATCACTGATTCAATAACTTGATCAGTACCATATCACATTCAAATGACGGACGTCCAGTGCTATCCAGTTTGAAGGGCAAATTCAGCTAAGTCTAGATTCTTGAATTTTATAAATATTTACCAGCCAGGTTTGGAACATTCGAAAACTGGTACTTAGAACATTAAATTGATTGTGTCGGAAAATTCTGATTATTATGTTGCAATGATAAATATAATAAAAAATAATTTGAATTAAAATACAATTTGCAGATTTTATATATTTATGGACGTGTCGGGCAGGATCGGGATAGATAAATATTTCAACTGCTAAAATTAAATCCGACTGAACATAACATTAAATTTGGGGTAGTAAAATCCTAAAGACTCGCCGTTTAAAATAGTTAATTAAATTACTGAAAACTGAAATAATTAAAAAGAGTCCCAGACAGAGCTTTTAAGGTTTAGCTTTTGTCAACAGAATTCAAAAATTAAAGTCATAATTCAAGGTAAGTGGAAAATTTATAATTTCATTTAGATATTTACCATTTCCAAATTTAACAGAATGCCATTCTCGCATTTTGCTAGAAAGATAATTCAACAGCTGTCTCTTAGTTGGTCCGATGCTGTTTCTCATAAGCTAATTAATTTTTTAGCGATGGAGATAATGGAAAGAATAAAAAAAACATGATTGACATTTAAAGCCAACATCCTTCATTTTCCATTTCCGGAAAGCAAAGTATTTGGGACGTTTTCATGCGCGAGTAGGTTTTTGAAAAATACGAGTACATCCTTCGGGACCAAATCTTCACACATTCGTATAAATAAATGTTTTCACAATCTCCCAGATTTTTAGATCTGAAGATAGAAAACACTGTATGAACCCTAGTAGTGTCATTTTAACAGTTTCTACAGAGAAAAACCAAGCTACTTTGCTACACCGAATTTTCACTGGTACAACGTTTAAAATAATTAAAACGTCCATATCAAATGAATTTGGTTCTGTCTTCTGATGGTGTTCTAATTCATTTTATCATATCAAACTTTTTGATTAAGGGACCATAAAATCTTTTAGAATCCTTTTAAAATAGATATTCTGGCAGAGAAACAGGAAACCATTCCCCACCCTCTTTTTGAAGTCACTAGCAAATAAGATATATTGTCTCTTCCGATCACCTGTAGGTTGATGGTTTTAATCTCACTTAGTCTAGAATGTCTATCCAAGTCCATGAGTCAAAGATTCGAGATAAAGAGGAAGTGTTACATTTTCTGTAGGTCAAAGCGACCTTCGAGAACCTAGGGTAAAAGTCTCGCTGTGATACTTTTTGCTGTGGTTTATACAAAGTGTTCACTCTAATAGTAGCCCAATAGTTAATTTCTAAACCGTTATAGATAGGCAAATACTTCCATCTGGAAAATTGCTTTGAAGGAAATAAAGAATTATGTTTTAGGTTGCTTGTATTAATAAATGTACGGCTGAAAAAATTACGAGGACTTAATTTTTTTACAGTCACTCAGTCCTATTAGTTATATATTTAGTAAAATATTTTCGACACACTAACTTTTTAAACAAAAAAGTTCCACTCCTCTGCGACTAAAACTGACTGGGATATGAAGCTTAGAATTTCATTATTTTAAACCAGTCAATGGCAGCCTCGACTAAGCGCAGGCTGTTGATTGGCAAATCACCCCCTAGGCGGCCATTGAAATGGTCTGCAATAGGGATATTGAAAAATAATAATATGAATAATAGTCTGATAAATTAATAAATAAAAAGTAATAATAGACTGATATATTAATAAAGTAATGAAATGAATATTATTACTTTAAGTTATAAATTTCGAATTAAAGAGTTTTCGAATATTTCCAAATCTGGCTGGCAAAAGTTAATAAAATTCAGTTTTCTCCAACTTCACTGAATTTGGTCTTCAAATCAGGCAACACTCAATTTTCTCTATTAGCATATGATTTGACACTGACCCGTCAATTATAATTTTTGCTACCGTGTATATAAATATATTCCTATTATTCTATAATTAAACCATTAACAATATAATTATTAGTTAGATTATTATAATTGTAAAAATTCTAAATTATTTAATATACATTTAATTATAAAATCATGAAATATGCTTAAATATAAAAGTTCCTGAGAAATGTCCACTTCCTGGGGAAAACAGCAGGTTATGCAATTAGGAACTAACTGCAATATGTACATTTTCAGATGCAAGTATTTTCAAGAAACATTGCAGAAAAACATCAAATACCGCATTGCTTGAAAGTTAATTATTGCATTATAAGTATTCTATTACATGCAACTTTCAAAGTTTGTTCAGTTCAGTTGAAAACAAATTACACACTCTTAGATATGATAAAAGGAGTTCAAACTCTCTATCTAGGATACACTCATTTTCTTTATGAAAGTTAACCCTGAGTCAGGCGCAATAATCGCACCGGTAAGTTCGGCCGCAATGCTCCTAACAGGCGCAGATAAACAATATTGTAATTAATTTTCTTAATACTCATTAATTTTAATATTCTGAAATTAATCACTGACCTTCTTAGAGAGGCTTAAAAGAAAAAAGTGGGGATATCGTTTCAAAAAAGTTTCGCCTTCGCGATTATTTCCGTGTTTTTTGGTTTTGCGATTCAGAGTCATTTCCGATAACCCGGGTTTCAGTTAACTCGAGTTCGGTTAACTGGAGTTTTACTGTAGTTCTAAATAGAGAGCTCGAAATCCACTAAATGATAGTTGGTCCTTTATTACATAACTATGTCCAATAAAAAGGACTGGATTTTGTAAGTATTACATTTAATGAATTATACATGTAAGATTTTAATAAACTGTGAAAAATTCTGAGTCTTTTGTTTTATCATTGTCATACATTCAATTTTTAACAATAGCAAAATAGGTAGATCCTATAAATTGAATAAACTTCTATATCAGATTCTGTACTGTTTTCTAAGGTATTTTTTAAATATAAAAAGTAAAAAATATCAAAAAGAAATTAAATGTATATAATTTGTTTTTCATATAAAGATTAAATTGTAACTAAAGGTAAACTCCGAAAAAGATGGAAAAAATCTCAAATGAAAATACTTTGAAAATTTATCCGATTTGATATTCTATCTGTACGGGTATCGAAAGATGAAAACTTTAAAAGGTACAACTTCAAAAAAAAAAGCTATCTTACGATTTCAGCTCGTCGATCTGCTGTTCAAGAGAAAGTCACAATATGTTTCTTATTTTTTTGAAGATAAGACAAGCCATTGGTCTCAAGCGAAAACAGCTTCTACGGAAAGTCAAATTTACTGTTGGCTAATCCATTTCCGGATATAATAACATTCCTAGGTTACTCTTGTTTAAAATTTTAAAAAAATTATAAGAATTAGAAAAGTTATGACTAATTAATTTTCTAAGAATGATTCATTTATTTTCTTCACTTATCACTTTGAATTCCTTGCATTTCACATGCCATAATTTCACGTTTTCCAATAATAACATTTTAGTATAAAAAATCGCCCAATAACTGATTACTTATGTGTTTCAAATAATTAGATCCTGTTTGTGAAATAAAGTGTGAATCTCCTCTTTGATGTCTATCGGTGATGCAAATATTTTGTATTATAGAAAGTTTTTGTAACAAACCGAAAGTTAATGAAGTCATTAATCATTCGGACGCTTTTTTTATTTCGTTTCATAAGAAAACAGTGTACAAAGAACTCAATTAGAAAGTAATTATTTTAATATATCCTTTTCCAATTTTAGTATAAAATGTGCAAAGACTCAATTAGTAAGTAATTATTTTGATATATCCTTTTCAAGTTTTAGTATAAAATGGGGTGATTTTTGGTCATTTGTGTCAGTTGAAAAATCAACCATGGGACGACAGATCTCACTGTGGAGATACAAGACGGGTATTTAGTCCTTTTTTCTGTTTCTCAA
This sequence comes from Araneus ventricosus, assembly GCA_013235015.1. Lineage (NCBI taxonomy): Eukaryota > Metazoa > Arthropoda > Arachnida > Araneae > Araneidae > Araneus > Araneus ventricosus. Next base: position 327,079 of record BGPR01001011.1, on the reverse strand, counting down.
TTTCTTCTAGTGCTAAAAGTTTGTGCTTTAGTGCTTGAAACTGAAGTACCTTTGAAATTTTATATAACCCTGAAGAATAATTTTATCTAATTTTTTCAGAGATCTCAATTTAAACCTCCACATGCGCGTAGAATATCACCATACATTATTTATTTATTGTCTGCATGCCGATTATTTAAAAGAATTTTAGATAGTTTTTATATTAATATACCTATTACTCTCAAATAAAAGTTCAAAATTAGTTACATTCTATAGAATCTTTCAGTTTTAGAAAAATGAAACATTAGCTGATAAAAAAATGCGAATTAACTACTTATAAGCGAATTATTTTAGAAATATTCTTAAAATTAGATATTTTAGTCAGTCATGATCCTTAAAACAACTAGTAAAATATTCCTTGTATAAAGAGCTCAAATAATTTTATTTTATAAAATGAAAAAAAAAATTAGTGAATAAATAAGCTGTTTAATTTTATTAAAATAATACAAAAAATTGAAAAGTGTAAGTAAATTTAGTTTATATATCATTTAAACTTTTTTAAAACAATTTTTCCTAAAACAAACTGTTAATGTCTCCTAAAACTTAGAAAAAGCTCTAACTCAATGCTCAAATTCAGTTATGTTGGTAATGCAGATGAAATAATGAACAAATAAAAATAATTTAAATTGTAAACCTGACGTGGTTGTAACTTAGTGAACTTTAATTAATTAGTATTCAAGAGAAATGAAAGAAAATGAATTCTTATCCAGCACTATCTTTTAAAATCCTGATTAAGGAAATGAAATTGTCTAACAGCTTAAATTTTCATTTGTAATTTTTTTAAAAAAAATGTCTCCATGACACATTTTCTTAAATCTTTTTAACGAAATTTTCAAAATAAGTTGAAATAAATAATGACTCGAAGTACTTGATAAAAAGTATATTCCTGTTCGAAACAATAACCAGTGCCTATTTTAACGCTATAAAACGACTTAAACTATAAATTTGGAGCAATTATAACTTCATAGAATTTAACTGTACTTTGGGAGGGAACTAAAAAACTTATTTTTATCAAGTATTTAACTTTAAGTATTTAATTAAGATAACCAGACTGACTTATTAATACAATCTACAATTAACCTGTAAATACATGAAGCATTCTTAGAATTTCTTTAATGAAAAATGTTTCAAATATTGAAGCAACAATAATGACAACAGACCCCCGATTTAACTTAATTTGAAATTAAGTCTAGAATACAGATATATTTTATTTTTATCAAGCAGCAATTCTTTAAATCCCAGTCAGGGAGATCCTATTGACATGTTGTCATAATTTATGTTTTGGTCATACTCGTTTAAAATTTGCAAATCCATGACCCAGTTTTAAGATTATTCTTTGCTTCGTAAAGGCATGACAATATTTAAAAAAGTAATAGTTATAATGATGCAACCAATGCGAACATCTTTCCTTTTCTAAATGCAAAATGAAAACTGTTATGGGCTAATAAAATAGTTTAAATTATAAATGTAATGTATTTCTAACTTTAATGTCGTAGCAGAGACATAAAATATTTCCTTTAATCCTAGACTGCAAGTTCATTTATTTTTCGGCTGAAGTCGAATAAATCTTCATAAATGAGTGCAATTTATATAAGGAAAATAATCTAACAAATTAGTTTTGAAATGAAATTTTTAATGATAACTAATTATAAAAAAAACTGTAGCTGTTTAATTGAATTTATTTAATGAAAGACTTTTCTATTTCAAGTCAAAATTCAATTCAGCATTTATTTCATTAATTCATTCTTAAATTATTCAAAATTAATTCGATAAGGGCAAAAATGCAAGTCATGCAAGTATACATCACTGCGCAGTGCAAGGGTAATCAAGCAGCAAGAACTCAATAACGAAAGGTAAATTAGCTTATCAAGAAATTTAAATTATACCAGTACGTAATAGCAAACGAGAAAAGCCACAAGACAATTTATATTTATATTTATTTATGAAGAAAGGAAAATATTTAAGCCCAGTAGCAATAATGACTCGTTAAATTCTAAATTCGACAAATTTATAATTTAAATAAATTTAATTGTGTCATTGAAAACGATTTGAAGACGACCAAAAACTCAATTGACTCATTATTGCAATAATATTTTTCTTGTACATATTTAAAGTGTATCATTCCTTGACACATTCTTAAGACTTCTTGATTTGTTAAAGTTGGAAAATGTTAAAAAAATTAGCACCATTGATTGCTCGTTATAAATTCGATGAATTTGTAATTTCTCAAATTTTAATTGTGTCTTTATGGAGAGAGACGATTTTAATTTTCTAAGAATAATTTTTTTTAAAATCCACTTACGAAAGCCCGATTGATTCCTAATTACAATTATGCTCTGTGTGTTTTTATGATATATGTAAATATGCAAATACATGACATATTCTCAAAATAATTTTTTAATTGTGAAGCTGGAAAATATTTAGAAGCTAGCAGCAATAATGATTCGTTAAATTATAAATCCGATTCATTTATAATATAACTAATCTGCCATGATAGAGAAAGACGATGATTTTTTTCAAAGGAAACTTCTCAAAATCCATTTACGAAAACCCAATCGACTTCTCATTGTAATTACTTTTTTTTGTATTTATTTAAATCGAAAATGCTTCCAAAACTCATCACGAAAATGAGTGAATGCCGCAGATGAGAAATACCTTTCCTATTATTTTTCAAAGAATAATTTTCTAAATTCCCTTAACGAAAACCTAATTGAATCATCATTACAATTATGTTCTGCTTTTGATTATTTAGAATGTATAAGTCCTGTTTAGAATGTACAAGTTAACGCAGATGAGAAACACCTTTCCGTTTATTTTTCAACGAATAGTTTTTGAAATTCCCTTAACGGAAACCTAATTGAATCATTATTATTTTACTAATTTAGAATGTACAAGTCCGTGACAGGACATTTTAAATCAGAATGTTTCCTAAACTCATCGCAAAAATGGTGGATGCAACCGCATAGAAACCTATTTCCAACTTATTTTTCAAAGAATAATTTTTAAATACTATTTACGAAAACCCCACTGAATCATTGTTACAATTGTTATCTGCGTTTACTTATTCAGAATGTGCAAATTCATGAGAGAATTTTTTTTATCCGAAAATATTTCCAAAAGTCATCTCAAAAAGGAGGGATACACTTATTTTTCAAACAATAATTTTTAAAATTCTATTTACTAAAACCCATTGAAATCATCATTACAACTATGTTGTGCATTTACTTATTTAGAATGCTTAAATCCTTGAGATGAATTTTTTTAATCGTAATTATTTCCAAAAGTCATCGCAAAAATGAGTGGATGCACTCGATGAGCAACGCCTTCCCGTTCGAACCATCAGATAACGCTTGCTCTGAGCACTCGTCGAATGCGAATAAGCAAACAATGCTTTGAAGTCGAATTGTCAGTTGGGGAAGTGGCGACGAGAAAAAGTTATCGCCAAATATTGCAGTAGTAGCAGAAACAGGTGTCTGTTCAGTCGGCCTTCCACCACGGTAAGCGCACCTTTAAGCTCTTCTTCCTTCAGTTGCGCTTTTCTTCTGATCGCAATAGGATTCATCTCATCATAAGCTTTCTAATAGGATTCGTCTTATTATACTTGTATCAGTTGGGGATTACGAAATTGAAGATGTGAGGAGGAGTTCTGTGTTTCAGGACTTTGTGAATTGATAGATTTCGTAGGATTTTCATTTAAAGAAGAGTTTTCAGTAAGTTTTTTTAATATTGTATCATTTTTTTTATTTTAACCTCCCTAGTTTATCTAATTAAAAAAATTAATATAATTTCTCGATGAAACTAAAATGTCTCTAATATCACTCATTTTTGTTTTATTAACATTTCAGAGATAAGTTTTTTTATTTGTATTAAATTCTATTTTAAATACATTCGCTTTTATTTAATAAGCTTCTTTAAATTCTAATGTGACTTTACCTTAACTTAAAAACTCGTATTCATTTTTTTGCACATTTTAAAGAAAATTATACATTTCAAAACGTTGCTACTTTTTCCATATGAACCAATTAAAGAATTTCATAAGTAACAATTTCGTAGTTTATTACACTAATGAACGAGGATTTTAGGATTACTTTTAGTTAATTAGAGAAAATTACTTACACAATGTGAATTCAGGGTTGTCAATTGCAACTTAGGTTAGAAATTAATTTAACTCCGAATATATATAATATTACAATAATTTCTATATTTTTAAAGTTTTTAAATATTAATTTAAAATAAGAATTTTATTAATTTAATAAGAATTTTTATTAATTTAATAAGAATTTTGAATCAATTGTTTTAATATGATAACTAATGCCTTCAAGTATAACTTATTACAAGTATAATTTTTATATTTAAGCATATTTCATGATTTTATAATTAAATGTATTTTAAATAACTTATTGCGTTTAAAGTATATTTGTCTTCTTTTTAATAATTTATTATTATATTCCTTTTTGTTAAAATAAAGTGATATAACTGTTTAATAGTTTTTACATCAAAATTTTCTTTTTTATATACAATTATAAATCATTATTTAAATGAAAATGAAAGATCAAATATAGAAAAATCAAAACCACTCTTTGTGGAATTTGTCAACCTCATATTTGACAGTAGCGTTCATTTGTAGCACGCATCTTTTTAATAATTTTTTGTATTCATTTTTACTAAAAACAAAGTAATATAACTGTTTATATTAGTTTAGTAATTTTTATATTTAATAATATAATAATTTATATATATAATGTAATTTTTATATTATAAAAAAATTTTCTTTATTATATGCAATTATGAATCATTATTTAAATGAAAATGAAAGTTCAAAGATATAAAAACCGAAACCACTCGTTATAGCATGTGTCAACTTCCTATATGACAGTATCATTCATGTGCGGCACACGTTTTAACTTAGATTTCGAAAACCTCTTGCATTTAAAAATGTCACTTGTCATTCTGAGTTTCCATTTTTCGATTGTTTAAGAAAACATGAGAGATGAAATAGCACAAAGTTTTACTTCTTGTCTTTTATAAGGTTTCAGACTCCTGAAATACAAAATCCTGATAAAATTTTATTTTATGACTTTTAAATTGTATTTTTACTGACATAAATGTATTTCGTTTACCCTCAGCTCTGTACGTCTCCTTATTTTATTACTGTTATCGCAAGTTCTCAGAACCAAATATCAGTTTAAACTAATTCAGAAGGTTTTCAGCCTTACCTTCAAAATATTTTAAACTCCTGAAAAATTCATATTTCCGATCTTATCCATCATTTTCTTACACAAAACTATTTTTTCCCACGCCTTTGTCTTCCACATTTCTTCATACTTGATGAAGATAGTCAATTAAAACTCAGAGAGCAAGCTTCTCGCTTTACTCTCAAAATATTTTACACTCCTGAAATATTTTGAGAGTAAAGTGAAGGACAAAGGTGCGGAAAAAAAGAAATATCTTTATATAGGAAAAGATGGATAAATTATGAAATATAATTTTAAAAGACTTTATATTTCATAATTTTGAACTATTTTGAAAGTAAACTCCTGAGATATGAAATCCCATAAGAATTTTATTTTTCAGGAATTTTATTTATGTAATTAAAACTCATGCAGCAAGTTTTTCGCTTTACTCTCAAAATATTTTACTCTTAAAAAATTTTGAGAGCGGAGGATAAAGATGCGGGGAAAAAGACATAGCTTTATATAGGGACAAGATGGATAAGTTATAAAATATAATTTCATCAAGACTTTACATTTCATGAGTTTAAAATATTTTGAAAGTAAACTCCTGAGATATAAAATCTCGATAGAATTTTATTTCATTTTCATTTTTTCTTTATACAAATTTTTTCTATTTTTCGCAGCCTTTTGCATCTCTTTATACTTACTCATTTATTGCATATCGCCAAAACAAAGTCATTTCGGTTGTCAATTCAAACCCATGCTGATCTTTCCAAATACTTCAGGTTTCTGAAATATAAAATCCTGATAAAATTTTATTTCATGGTTTATCCATTTTTTTCTTGGATATAAAGCTATTTCTCTTTCCACAGTTTTCTGCATTTATCTATTTCAACATCGTTATTGCAGATTGTCAAAACAAACTCATTCCTCGAGTATAATTGTATAAATAAGAGTTTATCGTTTAATAAACTTCAGCTGTGCTGACAATCAGAATCTTGGAGATAAATGGTTTGAACGCAGTGACATAACAGAGAAATTGTTTTAACAGACTACCAGTTCAATAATTCATAGGTTATGTTTCAATGTTATTTCCCAAGGTAAAGCTGAGCATTGCCTTAATGGCGCTTTTTTCTTATTCGACAATTGAACATAAATGCTATTTTTTAAACTGAAAATTAACTCTGTCGATCAATCAATATAGGAATTAGCGATTTACCAAATTTATAGCTTAAAAGACCTTTTGTTTATATAATATTCCTTAAAAAGCAGTTATATAAAGCAATCATATGTTTAAATCCCCAAACGGTGTATGTTTAGAAATGGAATATTAATCTAAGATAGTAATAGATTTTAAATTCCGTTTTACGAAATTTGTTTTAAAGTGGTAAGTTGTGTTTTACCAAATTTGTTGTAAAGTTCTATTTGTTTTAAAAGGCTAAATAACTTAAATGCGTATTATTATAAATTCGTACATGTCTTCAAAAATTAATATACGTAAAAAGTTACCTGAATGCATGCAAATAAAGATATTCATTACACATATGTTTATTAAAGCCGCAACGTAGCTTGAAGAAGTTGAAATTATAAATTTTATTTATAATTTCAACTTAGAAGTTGAAATTATAGATAAAATTAAAGTTTATTTTTAAACTTAATTGTATTAAATTAGATTAATTTGAGTAATTTATTTATTAACTTTTTTGCAAATAGCGAGAACTGATGTATACTTAAGTTATTGAAATGGTGATAAAAAGTTGGATTCATTTGTCCATTTTAAATTTTATGATGAACTAAAAATAAAACAGGATTTTACTATAGTTAGATAAATCTGAGGTGTTTCCATGTAGAGTTAATCAGTATTGATAATTACAAAGTTGTTTCTTCAGTTAAAAATTTTGGACTTTTAATTATATAAATTTAAGAAAAATTAGTGAAAAGATTGATACTACGTTTGCAAAACATAAATCGTTTTGAAGTTGCATTTTCGAATAAACCGTTTTTCTTATCTATTTGTATTTTTAATCGTTGATTCCAGAAAATGTTTTTTACAAATATATTAAGTAAAATTTCTTAATGGTTAGTTTCGATTTCGGTTAAATTTTGAAAAATTCTCCAATTGTTTTCGCCAATTTGAAAATTTAGCCAATTTTTCTCTCTAACATAAACTATGATTGCTGATTACGGAGCCTCCTTCGAAATAGTCTATGGCTGTTTTTTCTATTTTCACAAATTTAAATTGAAGTTTCGAAAAGTAAACATCGAGTCTTAAATTTCCTAGATGTATCAGCGCCCCTTTTCTTTATAAATATATTATACGGTGTCATAGAAATACAACATGATGATATAAATTTATCTTGCAATATTTTTCATCATCTGTTAATTGCTTTTTTTTAGATTTTTGGAACATTTTTTAATCGTAAAAATGTATTCTTTTTTTGTCTAGTCATGAAAAGTATTTAAGACCACTAGACCAAAATTATAATTATAGAAAGAAATAAAATCGAAAAATTTGCCATATTTGAAGAAAATTAAAAACATTAAAAGACATGGTCACCACAATAGGCACGTGTTTTAACTAGGAATGAAATTGAAATATACTGTCCCATACGTTGAAGAAATCTTTCTGTAGGTATCTCAATTCTTGAACTGAATCTGAGAATACTGCATTTCAAGACAAGTGTTCCCAATCATGACAAGTGTTTTTCATGTTTCCGTAACTGTGCTCTGGCAATTTTCCATGAACTTTAATTTGAAATATTTTTCATTTTGTTTACGCTTGTTTACGCCGTTCGAAATATGATTAACTTCTTTATGTCCTAAATTTCCAGTTTCTCATATTCTCACTGTGACGAGATCGCAATAGTTAAAAAATAAGTTATTGTTTTTAAAATTTTTACTGTCTGTAAAATCATTGAATTATGAAGAGTTTATTCAGCAACTTTTATTAGGGAAACTTTTTAATAAGAAGAAAATCTTAATGAGTTAACTTTCCCATAGTTCTTAATGGTAATAAGATGTGATAAACTATTCGTCTGATATTGAGAGAATAGCTTCTAGTAACCTTGCTTCTCTTTTTTAATTTTTTAAAAGTTCAATATGAGGAACTTGAACTTTGCTGATACTTTTTTTATGCAGAAATGCTCATTCTTTATTAAATAGCAATATTTATTTTAAATCACTTTTATGCTTCTTAAACTGCTTTCAACTCTGTTAAAGCAAAGACAGCAAACTACGTATACTCCTTTTGTTTGTTTGAATACACATATAGAAAATAATATTATTAAGAATATAGCATTTTCTTAAGAAAATAGCGTATTCATTAAGAAAATAGCATTTTATTAATGAAAAGTTCATCATTATAGTTCAGAAAAATGAAGCATTGTTTGCAGCTAAATACCAAGAGAGCATTTCATGCTCGAGTTAGATAAAAATATTGGCTTTATTTAAAATACTAAACATTATGGGAAGAAAATTTTAGAAAATATCCAAGTTACCATATTTTTATTTTGGTTATGAAATTTCGCCTACAATTATTAGAGTTAAAAACATTTTTAAAGTCATTTTACCCATTTTCCTAAGCGGAAAAAGCAGTGCACAAACTGAGCATTTTCAGAAACATTATAGATTTCCATTTCAGAACTTTGTATTTTTTCTTTCTGTTTTGTTTTTTCCAAGGTTGTTTCGGTTTGTAATTTCTGATTTTTATTGTCTGTATCAGAATTGTTCGCCAGTTATGACAAATTTTGTTCATACCTAGATTTATGCATTTCATTACACTTACTCTTACTGAATCTCGCATTTCTAAGTTCTTTGATAAATAAATTACTTTTGCATATTTGCGTAAACTAAATAATTTTTGATACAATGAAATGATGTATTTCAAAATGAATATATTGAAATGAAGAGTAAGTGAAATACTTAGGGCGTCTTTATTGCCAAAAGAGAACCGAAAGTGAAAATGAAATGAAGAAATTACGAAAAATGTAGGTTGATGCACATTAGAAATATCCCAACCATGTCGAAAACAGATACCGTTTTAAAATTCCTTGACCGAATGAGATTGATTGTTCCCAAATGGTGAATCTTTTATTAGACATTAGTTTTATCGAAATTATGTCAACCGTAGAATGTATGCTTTATTTAACAACAATACACAATTTTAGACTATTTAATAAATTATAAATAATACATGATTGTAAGACGCATTATCCACACTTTAATCGTATCTGTTTTGCTTTATTTAGTTTGTATTGTGTAGTTTATTATAACATGTGAGTAGTTTCATGAAATTTCAGAAAATAATTTTCTTTTGCAAATTTTAAATTTGTCCCATTTTAAGTATTTTGTACCATAAAGAGGTTAAAGTGAAAGATTTTGAACTTGAATGAGTTAGATGACATCTTGAGTGCGAGATGTAATCATCGTTACTCTACAAATGTATATGCATATTGAAATCGGAAATTATTTGGTTTCCTTTCCCTGTTATTCTCTCTTTCCTTCTTATTTGGTAGACATACCTTCTTTAAAGGATGACTGTATTATTCCTTAAATTAGGATCTAGAGGAATATTTTTGAAGAAATAAGTATTGCAATGGCATTGAAAAATCTATAATTTTAAAAATTCTAAATGGAAATGAAAGTAGATCCATCCAATACTTTCTGTTAGTAATTCAGCGCTCATGGTCTTTTATGTCTGTTCAAAATATTCTGCAGCAAAAGTTTTGTTAGATTTTGCTCGTAGTAATGATAAAGAAGGCATTAAAAGACTGAAAATACAGCACTAACAAACTTTAAGACAATTGTGAAATTTCTGAAACGTATCCTTCTATACTCACTAGCCAGAATTTTTAAAATGAGTTTCATTATAACTTTTCCTACCAAAGAAATAATAAGATTAAAAAAAGACATACGCTATGCAATCCTAAAAGATTAGATTCTTTATTATTTCTTTAATTTTCTCCCATGAAAGCAAACAGTAAACATCAAAGTTTCATGAAGAATTCTGTAAACACAATTTCCTTTTCAACAGCAATAATCTATTAAAGGAGATATTTCTTGGATTTCCCATGTGGGAAAAACTCAGATTAGTTAAAGTTTTGATACATTCTTCTACGAATAATAAAATCTCCACTTTGATTAAGCGGAAAAATCAAAACTGAATAAATAAAATTTGCAAATTCATTTGATAATATTTTTAACAGTCTTAAAATTGGCTCTGAGAAATAATAACTCATTCCATAAAATTTTATTTAATTTGATACAGTAAATGGCCCAATATCTATAAGCCACATTAAAGCAAAAATTCAATTGCATACACCAAAATTTATAAATAATAATTATAAATTTATAAATAATGTGTAAAACATAATGTTTGTTCAAACATTTTAAGCCATGCAAACGTTTAAAAACTGAGAATATTTTACAGTCAAATGCTACCATTTTCCAATAATTCTTCAGCTTTCAGTAAGCCGGATACACAGCAGATAAAATACACTCGTAATGGAAATATTTATCATTGTCTGTTTCAGCAGAAGGCTTCCTACAAGGATCTAAACATTCCTTGAAATTTATAAAAGCTAACAAATGCTTCTGGAAATCTGATTTTAATTCAGACAATGAATATGACTAATCTTATCTATAGGAAGCACTTCTTGATATTAGCTCTTTCCAAGTACGACAATATTTATCGTAATCTGACGCGAATAAGAAGTGTTTCAAGTGATCGGTATCAAGAGATGAGTGCGCTTTTGATCTTTGGCAGGTTTTGAAAGATAAGTCTCACCTATTATTTGGTTTTAAAACAATTAATGTTCCAACCTGAAAAGTTTCACATTGCATGGAATTTTTTCGAGTTCTCGGTTTATGAAATATGCTTAATCGAGTAATTATAATAATGAAATAATATATCTTATTTTATTTTCCTTTACAACTGAATGACAAATATTATCAAATTGTAGTGCAAAAAACCCTATTATCGTTATAAAATATTGAACAATGAGATTAAAAATGTTTCTAATCTTGAATAGTCAAGGTTATGATACATGGACTAAACTGTTAACATTCTCATCATTAAACTGTAGCAAAAAGTACAGATGAAAAAATTTCTTATTTATTTCAAATTAACCTCATATTGAAAAAAATTATAATGAAGTGAAAAACTTATTATGAATTTTTGAGAAATTATTAGAATAGTGAACAACTTATTAGCAAATGATATATTATGTTGATTGCGAGATTTGCCCCATAATCATTTTTTAATTGAATTCCAAGGAGACGAACGAAAAGTCCACAATTGGTAAAAAAAATAAAGACGGCAGTAAATAATAATGATAAATCCTGATGTTCTAAAATAATATCAAGCTTCACACTCATTTAAAATCATTTCTGATATTTGGCTGCAACTGCTGCCCCTTGTTTTAACACTACTTGAAGACTCTCGCATTTTTCTGTCAGATACACTATTGAAAGATTTTTTCGCTTTTTGTTTTAATTAAGAGTCCTCAAAACTGATCCTTACCTCTTTACGATTGAAACTTGTCCCTATTGGATTTCCGAACATAATAAATGAAGATCATATTGAATATCGGTCCAATACTAATCGTTGTTATAAAATCTTCATTGCTTTCAAGGCAAAAATAAAACAATAATCTTTAGTGGTTACTCCATATTTTGAGTAATTACTGAAGAGTTTTGTTGGGATGATATGACATTGAATTTCGAGAAAATTATTAAATATTTCATTCTATTAAAAACCTATTATTTAGGTTTTTTACTCTACCATTCATGAATTTTTACATTCATTTTTAAAATGGTGTGAAAGCATAGAATAGCCGCTTTTGTTCATGTATTACCACCATGAAATAATTAATTTTGAAGAAATAGTGTGTTTTATAGTTTTTATTATGTACCATCTTAGTCTAAAGATATAAACCTCTGATGGAAACAAACTACCAACGTAGACCTAAAGCATTATGTTTTGAATATGTAGCCATTCCTTCATTCATCGCGTGAATTCAGATCTGTCGTGCAATTCTTGCTCACGTGACACACATCAAATGCGCCGCCCTAATTCAGTTTTGAATTCATTGCGCATCCTGCAAATTGAAAAAGGGCACGACTTCTAGCACAGCGTAAGACATCGCGTAGTTTGGTATTAGATAACATGCGCAGTAACCCTTTCCGTGTGACTTTGACGTCATGGAAATTGACTCCATTCTCGCTTAGCCCAACTCTTGAACTCGATTTTATCTTTCAATAGTATTTACTTAGCCTTTGTTCCTAATGAATTTTGGGAATTATCTGAACTTTAGTTGATTAATAATTCTTAACTATGCTTGGTGGAGCATGGTCCTACCTATCTACCTTTCTTTCTTCGATATTACTAATTTCTTAAGAAAAACTGACGCTCGTGTAGCTGTTGGAAACAGTCTGAATGTTTAAGATTTCTGTGTCTTAACATGAGAGATGTATACAAATAAATAAGTGCAGTGAATGAGTAATTATCAAAATAGAGAAAAATTTCTAGCCTCGGTAAAGGTTCTTATCCATTGAAGGTGAACTCAAACATTCTTTTTAAGCGTATTTTTAACTTGGCTGATAGATTCTACACGTGGTCACTGCCATTATTGTGAAAATTCGATACAAATATTCGAACAATATAAATTCTCCTTGTATCTATGGAATGTTCTCATACACGTGAACAATAAACAGTACTGGCTGCGCCTAAAATTTAAGAAACATTTAATAATGCTCCTCCCAAATTATGGGAATTCAAATGAATCGAGAACATTCTTATAAACATATCGGAAGAATGCGAGAGGTTTACTTCCTTGTTAAACTTCAATTGAGAAGAATCAGGAATTTACATCAAGCTTTCTTAGTATATATCTTCACTGTTATATCAAAATGTCATATGTCAAATGTGCCAAAATATTTTATTGATGTAAAACTTCTGCATAGGTAGTTTACATTTGCTCTCATATTGTTGTATGTTGTCACAAAATTCTATATGTCGCTAGTGGCTACGTCAATTTGTTACGTCAAAACTTCGTATCTTTTCCTGTGTGTAGTTTATTTACATACGACATTTTGATACAACAGTGACGATATGTTGTTTAACTCTTTTCAGATCACCTTTGCCTTTTTCAATTTCTTCTATTAATTCATTCTTAGCGCATTTTCAATTGAAATTATAACACAGATTGAAAAAATTCATTGCACTGTATATGTTGATTTCTATTACAGTCAAAGGGTATTCTAGCTGGAGTGCGTGTTATGAAGGTTGCATATACATGATAATCATAGAAGCAATTGTTTGAAATGATGGATAATTTTAATGAAATCTTGGGAAATGCATGAAGCCTTAAGCCAATTTTGGCAGGCTGGTTCGGAGAGGGTAGTGAATGAATGGGACTCATATTACGTTACAGTCGCATGAAAAACGTTATTACGCATGCCATCTAACTGCCCGTTGTCGTACGGTGTTCTGCGATGTCAGTCCATTTTCCTCCTCCAAAGTGCGTAGTGAATCCAAAATCAAATTGGCACGTCACATGTCATTTGTATCACACTAGCATGATTCGAATTCCTTATTTATTTAAAGATGAATGACTGGAAGGTGTTTTCTTTCATATTTAGTCTCTTCTAGCAACCAATTTCCTCCACCAGCGCATCAATGTATTTGATGTTTCAAATTCCTTATATGAATAAATATTGATATTTCAAATACATTAATGTGTTGTATTTAAAAGATGTGGGCTTCAGATATTTGCCTGCTAACAAAGATTATATCTTATTTACTATTTTGAGACATTCAGCATTGAGTTCAACAGTTTAAAACTAGGAATTCACTTCACCGAGATTTTGGCATCGGAAAAAGTTGTAGATATTTGTTGAAAACTAACGGAAATGTTCTACCTTCGACTTTCTGGTATACTACCACATGATGATATGTTTTGATTTTAGTTTCGTCATATAGTGAAGAAAATCGAATACATATTTTGAAAAAGTACATCTTCCTGTAGACTAATTTAATCCAAAATTTTTTATAGATCTGCAATTTTGTTGTTAAGATCGCATACAAAATTTCGTTCCTCTAGCTTAGTTTGCTTTTGAATTATCGTATTTACATACACACAGAGAGACAAACAGACATAATTCCAAGATGGGTGTTATCGGAATCAGGGAGGTCTGAAACGAGGAGACTCATCAAAATCTCAAGGTTAAATTTTTGGACTATTACAATACTTTCTCTTTCTATACCCCTCAGGGGCTCACCTTCTTTAGGTGAGTACGCGTGTCCCAATCCCGAGGTGCCCAGGGATCTTTACTCCCTTCAAATTTACCCTCTCCTTCGCCTTCTGCTTTTCGATGCTGACTTCTGTCCCTCGACGGCAAGCACGAGAGCTCTCCATGAGAAGCTGTCGCCATCCTGTTTACTTCCTGCTTCTCATGGACAGCCCAAAACCCCACGTGTTGGCCGTGCGTGGCGACCCATTAGACGGGTGGAACATTTTGGTCCCCGGTGTATCAATCGGCAGGTATCCCAGCCACTTTACTGGTCTGCTCAAGGGGATTAAGCGAAAGGGTCACTCTCTGGGGCTTGGGCTTAAGAGTGGTCATCGTTCCTGGAGGTGACTCTGAGCGTATATGTCCCGGCTAGCACTAAGGTAAGCGCCGAGGCTGGTAATGTCCAGAGTCGGCGGCTTCCTTCCCTTGTTGGGCTCCGTGGTGGGTGGTGCTGTCGGTCCTGAATTTTCTTTCTGTGTCATATGAGCAAGAAGAAATCTTCTCCCTTCAGTGGTCAACAAACATTCCCAGTTCAACCTTTCGAATCTTTCTTTGTTATAACACAAATTCCATCAACAAATGAAACCTTTCGCACTGTATCGCTGTTTCTCGTCGAAAAGGCAATTACAGAAAACATTGTCGAAGTAAAACCTAAGAAAAAGCTACAGCCTGTTGACCTTCTAATCGAAGCTGCATCAAATACCCAAGCAAAACTTATTAGAAAACTTAAAAGTTTATCCACATTCCAATATCTGTCAGTCCACATAAAACATTAATTTCTTGAAAAGGCGTAATTTCCATTGGCGAACTGTTGAACGACACCGATGAAGAAATCCTGAATGATTTCCGCGGACAAGTAGTCACAGATATAAGGAGCCTAACAATTAAGAAAGATGGTAATATAGTGAGAACTAAGCACATTGTTCTTACCTTCAATGCTTCCAAGCTACCGGAATTCGTTAAGGCAGCTTACATTTGTTGTGCCATAAAACCTTATATTCCTAAAGATGTTTCAAATGTCAGCGCTTCGGACACGCCAGAAACTCTTGCCGCGGGACGCTCACTTGTGCCCGTTGTGCTGAGGTCGGACACGACAGCGGTGGCTGTACGTCAAAAGACAAATGCGTCAATTGCAAGGGTGAGCACGCTTCATTCTCTTGTAATTGCCCAACCTGGAAGAATGCAAAAGAAATTGTTTCTATTAAAGTAAAAAATAATGTTTAATATTTGGAGGCTAGATGGATTTTTAAAGTCCGCACGTCGTCACCTGGCACTAGTTATGCATCCTCTGTTAAAAAGTACGCCACCATGTCTACTCAATGGTTAACAGCTGACTTCGCTCCCAATAATAATTCCATAAAAAGTTCTATCGTTGCAGAAACTCCTTCACCTAGAACTCGAAATGAGGTCTTCAAATTCACCAACTGTTTAGGTTTGTGACACTTCACCCATTAATCCATCTCAGAGACATTATTACTGCTACAAAGAAGAAAAATCTAAAAAGGAATCCAAACATTCAAATGATAAACTTAAAAGACAGTCAGAAACAAATTCATGTGGCTCTTCTGCCTTGAAATGCCAACCAACTACAACAGAAACCATTTCCAAATTTTGGAAAACGTCACCTCTTCAGGCAACTAGTTGTAATTTGATTCAGTTTAGAAATTCCAATTCAGTCAATTCAGTAACGTATAAAATAGTTACTGACCCAGGTTCTTCTCTTACACATTATCACAGTACTGACAATAGTGCACTTTGAAAAGATATATTAAAAACCCGAATTGTTTCGCCAGAAACGAATCCCGTACCGAAGAAAAAGAAACCTACCATCTGAAACTCACGTAGAATCTATGCCGTCTGATTCGAATGTATCGGACAGTAATAAAAACTCTGAAGATGTCATAACTTACGACGCTGAAGAGTCAATTAATTATTTGACCTCAGATTCTGACGAGCACACTGAAATACATCGTTATTTTTCTCGCTCAGAAATATCTTATGAGGGGGTACAAAAACTCCCGTTGTTAAACAAGGCTTTAACTCCTACCGAAAATAGGAAAAAAAGTTTATTTCCTGTTTTTTTTTTTTGGTTTTGTTTTAAAATTGTCATTTGTACATATTCCAAAATCTGTGAAATTTTACTTTTTGTAGATTAAATATTTTAACTTGCATTTAGAAGTACTTTAGCAAGTCAATTTTGACAACATGTTTTCCTCATCTAAAGATGAATTATTGTGTGTTTTTAAGGTTTTAGAATTTTAACATGGTTTCTATTTCACTATACGTTTGACGCAGTATAGTCATAACTGGCTCTTGCGCCATTAAACTCCGCCACAGCCAACCAACTAATTCTCTTTCTATACTTTGTATATGAGAAAATAAAAATAGTCTACAAATTGATAGGAAAAAAGAAGTGACTAAGATTTAAAAAAGCTTACAATCGGAGGTCTTGATGAATCCATAATCGTATTTTTTTTAGTTGATTACTGTCTCATAGTTCTTGAATCGAAAACATTCCGTAAGTATATATTTGTAATAGATAACTATATCATATATAAAGTATGACGCACTTCGGAAGAATATTTGTGTTTCTTTTCTGAAAACAAAGTGGACAGTTGAAAAGAGCTTCCTATTTGAGAACAGGACCAATAGTTGATGTATAAAAGGAAAACAAATTCTATGAAAGCTTCGAATAAAAAATGGGCAAGAAGTGGAATACATTTTATGTATTCCTCCATTCTTTTATTTATGAATTTAGATTACAAGTTTATTATTGTTTTGGTTTCCACCATAGAACAAGCTTTGTGGTAAGAGTATGAGCGAATAAATATTCATTTTAGTGATCCACGCTTCACTGCTTACGTGAAGAGAAATGCGTGACGCTGAAGAAATTTATATTGCAGGATATGAGAGAAAATCAGCTTCGGACGCATCTTATTCTCTCTTGTTTTTGCCTTTTTAAGGAAGATTGTTTCGGACTTTCTATTTCTTGCTCAAGCAAAATGCGATAAGAATATTATATAATCCATTTGACCCTACCCTACTTTTCGACTGGATTGACTGTACAGCTGTACTCTATTGATCTATAAAATCCAGAGAAGCATTTATCGCAAAGCGACTGGTCGTTTTAAAGATTTATTACCGAATGAAATACATTTGTATAATACCTTAACAATTAGCAGCAAATATTCCTTCAATAGTGAGGATCGCATGAAAATCGTGATGTCACAGTTAGCTGACAAGCTACTAGTCGGTGACTAATTATTGATATAACATTTAACTGTCAAGCTATTAGTCGATGACTATTATTGATATAACATTTAACTGTCAAGTCGATGACTATTATTGATATAACATCTAACCGTCAAGCTACTAGTCGGTGACTATTATTGATATAACATCTAACTGTCAAGCTATTAGTCGGTGACTATTATTGATATAACATTTAACTGTCAAGCTACTAGTCAAAGAGTTCTCAGTTTGGCAGTAGGGAAATGCTACTTGGTGTATCATTACGCCCAATAAAATAGTCCTGCACAAGATACGGATGCATTTAAAAGTAATTTATATTATTTGAACATAATTTAGTTTTGAACGCCATTAATCGATATTCTAGTCAAAGAATGCCGATATTTAAGACAAAATTTGCTTAATCTGGTGGA
The DNA here is from genome assembly GCA_013235015.1 of Araneus ventricosus. Taxonomy (NCBI): domain Eukaryota; kingdom Metazoa; phylum Arthropoda; class Arachnida; order Araneae; family Araneidae; genus Araneus; species Araneus ventricosus. The sequence continues at coordinate 308,913 of BGPR01001011.1, read as the reverse complement.
ATACTCTCTATAGCCCTTAGGCGCGAATGAAATTTAATCGTGTAATACCTTAATGACTATCATTAAATATTTCTTTAATACTGAGGATCGCATTGAAGGTCGCGATGCAACAGTTAACTGACCAGCTACTAGTCAGTGACTATTCAAGTTGATAGTACGGGAAATGCTACTCAAACTATCATTACTCCCAATTATATAGTCCTGAAGAGATTTGGTGTACTTAAAAGTAATTTATAGATTATAATAGAATTTAGTTCTTAACACCAGTAATCGATATTCTGAGCAATGAATCTCTGTATTTAAGAAGAAACTTGTTTAGCTTCATGGATCTCCTTCTATAACCCTAAGACACATAGAAACACATATTACGTCATACTGTTGTAAATGCGGTCACTCTTAGATCTCTGTGTACTGTGAATATGAATTCTCACTGGGTATAAAATCTCTAAATGTTACTAAAAATTGTTAAGTAAATTTCAACCATAAAAATATTAAGCCCTGACTTCGTATCGGACATATCAGATTACCCACTATCTTCTTCTCAGGGAGCTAGCATCCACATGCTTTCACTGTAACTGCACAATGTCCGTTAAATACATACTTATTGTATGCCCATGCTTTAAATATCAGAAATTGTATGTGTGTTTTGTAATGGGTTTAACCTACACTGACCATTCTGGCTATCTCCTCGTATTCATCTTCTAGAATTTAAAAAAAAAATATTAGACTTTACTATAGAATTTAGACTATATAAATAGATAGTTTCGCACCTTGTTCAGTTTTACTCTTTCATGTCAAGTAGTCCCAGAATCTTAGATTTTAAGCTTAAAACTCTCACTGCTGTTTTCGCTTGAGTTACTTTATAGCACAATTGTAATATTACTGGCCTACAGTTGGCTGAGAATGGCCAAAAATGACACTAGTCTATATCTCCAAGAAAACCCAACCTAAAACCTCCTGACTGTATACTTGAAATAGATAATTATATAATAAATTCTTGTATAAAGAAACTTTGAATTTTAAATTAAAATGTTATTATAAAGAATACCTGAAATGAACTAATTATTTCTGAGGCTTTTTTAAATTCCCCTTATAAAGAAGAATTAAAAGGGGCTATAATTACATCCTATAAAGGTAACAAAATGTTGTAGAACATATGTGAAATACAATTTCATTAAAATGTTTGTTATTTTTAGAATTCTTCTTAACGATGAGATCAAAAGCGCCGTAAAACGGAATATTCGATCAACGGAACCATTTAATTTCCATTTCCGTTAAAAACGGATAATTCATTATTTGGAATTCTAGTTGACGGTGAGATCAAAAAGATAAAAATGGAGCAATTTGGCTAACGGAACAGTTCCCCGCCATTTTAGTTAAAAATATGTTTCTGCTACTATATAAAGGTAGATGAAATTCCGCGATTAAACTTCATTGATTTGTCAGATTAATGTACCGTTCTGTAGTTAACGAGGACTATCTTGGAACACATTTGTTCGGATGTTGAACAATACACCTGCTCCGGTACCGCATTCTCTATGCTTTCACGCCACATTAACCTGAACCTGGTTGACCCACGACGACAGTTATAACAAGCAATGGATCCACAAACATGACCGATCTTCTCTCGAATTGAATCCGCAACCCTCCGACCCTGAAGTCGAGATTCTCACCAGGCCACTGTGGGCGCTTTTAAACTTGATGTCAAAACTGTTTTTGCATCGAGAGAAGTTTTTTGAGAGTTTAAATTATTACAGATTCCTGAAACTTTTTGCAATTCATTTAAATTACTTTAAGACAGGAACTGAGGCCAGAAATTTCTTAACTTCTTATGCCTTTATAACTTTTTTCATGTTTTGATTTTTTTATTATTATTTTTTCACCCTTTGAAACATTAATTTTATTGAAGCGGCTAGTCTTCAATAAAATTAATGTCTTGTATTAACAGTAATAAGGCAATTAAGGCTGACATTTTCAACATTTCAATTTTTGTAAGCTAAAAGCAATAATTGCAGTAAGGACAATGAAATGAATTTAAAAACACAAACAGTGAACAGATTAGTTAGTATAACTGAATTTTAATTCTGTATACACTAAACGAAAATGTACAGGATGTTTTTGCATATAATGAACTTTGAGTTAATCCCTTATATTTAAATGTTAAAAAATGATAAGTAAAAAGATTCTTTAAAAAATGGAAAAAATAATAAGTAATGAAAAATTTGAAGAACAATAATTAAATTTCTCAGCTAAAAATAATTTACATATTAAAACTAATTAAAACTCAAAATAATTAAATGAAGTTTTTTTCTGTACAAAAAAGAGAATTGACTACATTTTATGAAACGCAAAGCTAAATAACCATTTAAATCCATTTAAAAGATAAACCATTTAAAAGAAAACCATTTAAATTTAGTCAATAAAAACAATCATTTATAAATTTTTTAAAAAAATTATTGAATTGAAATGTATGAAAAAAAACCCCAAATCTTGAATAATTATTCTATGCATAACAAAACAACAAACACACACTAAGAAATTGAATATCTATAAACTATAAAAACACAAATTGTCGAATAATAGCTAATAATAGCAAATGATACGTTTCGAAAATAGTTAATAAAACCAAATTTACCATTCTAAGGCTATCTATTAGGCTTAATTAATCGCCAATAATAACGTTGTGGAGAAAAATTTTGTAAAATTTGAGAAACATTTAAATGAGGAGAGAATTTTAAAACTCAAAAAAATGTTTAAAAATTACTGAGAAAATAGTATTAAATAAAATAAGCAGAAGCTAAATTAGAGTATTGGAAGAATTTAAATCTAATATTTCCTTTTAGGTTTGCAAATAAGAGGGGGGAAAGATGACGAAGTATTTGTTGACACTGACGAAGGCAAAATTCATGCGAGACTAGAACCCGAGGTGAAATATTGGGGGAAAAATGTGTAACCGCGGCGCTATCGAGTCCGTAAGAGGGAACGTTTGAAGCAATTGTCATGGAGTATAGGCCAAAAAAAATTGGGGACGGGGCAAAGAATACTGAAAAGAGAGGAATTATTTATATAAAATTGATCTGAAGCGCTTACAATTTACATGAAGTGATTTTTAATATTAAGGAGATTTTCAAAGAGATTTTTTTAGGCTAATTTTAGATTTAGAATAAATTCTTTAAGGCTAGGAGCTTAAGTGCATTTCTCAGATCAGTGTTAAAAATGTGGAACGCTTCAACATTTTGCGTGTCATCCTTGCAAAGGGGCCAAGCTGATTTTCTTTCCAATTTCAGTATATGTACTGCCGAAGCGATTACATCGATAATAATTTTGTTTTGAAGATACTCGAGGCCATTACAGCTACTACGCCCCGCATCCCCTACTCAATTTCTACTCTCGCAACCAGCGACTTTAAAATTCCGATGACTTTAAAAATTTATGAAAAAAAACGATAAAATTTTCTACAATAATAAAACTGGCATCATTGGAAAGATAATGTTTTGCTCTTTAAAATGACATGAAAAATTTCTTTGTCAATCAATTCATTCAGAAATCATTGGTAAAAATGAGGAAATTTGATTTAATTTTTAAATAATTTACATTTGAATTAAAATTTAAAATAAACGGCTCCGAGGTGCACATCTTCAGCATACAAAGTATATCTGTGCCAAATTTGGTAGCTCTATGTTCTACTGTCTGTTCTGTACACTGCCAACAGACACACAGACATTCATCTCTATTAGCATTAGAGATTCTGTGAAAAATCATTCTACTTTTCGAAAATAATCATCTTCTTCATAATACTGTTTCTATATTCTTTTCATTAAGGATATGTTATTTCTTAAATGACAGCTGTATCAAACATTTGCGGTTACGCTGTAGAAATCAGAATTAGAAAATTAAAAAATTGTTTGCCAACTGATTTCTTTCGTGATTAAACATAACCATATTAAAACAACCGTTATTAGTAAGCTTTTAATTTTTATTATTTTCGCATCTTCTTATCACTTCTTTGTATTTATTCTGATTAATATTTAAACTTTTTTTTGTATTTATTTTTTTCCGGAAATGTTTTCCAGGAATTCCATTCCTTTCTTTATACAGGGTGTCTAAGAATTATTAGACTCATTACAAAATTATATAAAATAAAAATTAGAACATATAGGAACAAAATATCTTTACTAACTTATTATAGAACTAATAAAGTTAATAAATATTGATGTGAGATCCCTTGGTTGCGTGTTGTATGTCCAAGCGATACTCGAATTCACGCCTGTGTTTGCAAGCATCTGAGGAGCTATCGAATAAATAGCAGCTGTGATACGGTGCTTCAGTTCCTGCATATTAGAGTAAGGCATCTGATAGATACAATCTTTCACAAGATCCCACATGAAAAAATCCAAGGGCCCAAATTCTGGAGTTCAGATGGCATGATTGAATTTTTGAATTGATTGAACTTTTCTCATACAATACACGTAAAACCACACCTAGCTCCATCATATCGGATTCTGGGAATAAATAATACTGTGAAACAAAACTTTAGGAGCCGTGTTAGCAATACGAAACATCGGGACAACGCTACTGTTCCTAGTTAATTTTTCGCAAACTTTTGTAATGTGTGCAATAATTCTCGGACATCATGTACTTCTCAAGACACAGTTTTTCAAATTATCGTCATTTCATTTTTGCACAAGTCGAAACTGGTCAGTAAGTCTAAATAATATCGAATGCCATCACTTGACAACGAAACGACTTTTTTTTATTCATCGCGTGATAAGATATATTAAATGCGTTCATTAAATGTAAATTTTCAAGCGCTACGTTTGATCTTATCTCAAGTATCTTATCAGTGACAATGAAACATTCTATTAGTTAACATTTCTATTATTTACAGAACTTCATTTAACTCTTGGTTTTTGATATTAATGGCGAGTTTCTCACATTTCAGTTTAAAATTCACATCATATTTATGTACATTTCAACTACCATACCACAATACTGTTTGCAGTTAATCTCTGTGTTTGTGGTAGTATATTACCTGTAATAGAAGATGATTTAACTATCTGATATGAGTTGAATTTTTTGTTGGAAATTGCAGGTATAGATAGATTGATTTCTCTTTTTTTTTCTGTCGTAAATATGTTCTCGATATTGCCCTTTAGACTAAGGCCAAAAGTTTGCTAACTTTTCGTCAAAAATATTTTACTTTTTTGAATATTTTCTATTACTGTAGAGTGTTGCTAATCCGAACGTTAATTATCCGAATCCCTCAATTAATAAAGAATACACTTTGAAAGGCAATTGTCTGCAGTATTGGGAAATTTGAATTTTGTCCTAAAATTAGGAATTTTTCTCCTAAAAATAACCTGCTTGAACAAAATTTACTCTGAAAGAATGTACTCAAAAACACCGTTTTTTCAGCGTCAGGTTTTTCTGTAATGGAGTCAATTCACGTGACGTCACAGTCACATGATTAACGTAGCTACGTATGCCATCTAACTACAGTCTGTTTTAGTCTGTTTTATGACATCGCGTCGATTTTTTTCTTGCAAGACGCGCAAAGGGTTCAAAATTAAATTGGCGCGAAGCTTTGATGTGAGCATAAGTTGACTCCATTGTCTAATGTTTATTGATTTCACTGAAATTGTAGTACTTGCTGATATTGTTTAGTAACATTTTGCTAGGGTAGGCTTCTTTTACCTTATTTTGTACCAATTTGTTCTCCAGGAATATTGGTTATGTTTCATATCAATTAAATCTCTTGTACTGTTTTTGCTTTTTTAATTTTCTTCAGCAAGGATTTTAACCTATGCAATTTTAGGAGCCTCATGCATGTTCTGTTTTTATACATTTTTATTTAACTTGACTTGTTACATATTTTAACCGTTTATTCAATCACTTCCTGATGTGTTAGAGTTTTAATATTTAGTTCATTGGTGTGATGTCGATGACAATTCTCTGCTTGAGAGAGTGACTTTTTATTCTTCACTGCTTGAATATTTTCAGAACGTAATTATCAATTAATTGATTGGTATAGTTCAATTTTGATTTCATATCAGCGTCGTCATGTTCTAGTGAATTTGAGGGGGGAAATTTATTTCAAGATTCCATGATAATAATGTAATGTTCTTATAAAGTAAAAGCTAAAAGGTATAAAATAAGAAAATTCTACTTTTTAATTAACTAATAAAAGTGTGTTTTAAAAAATCTATTTATATTAAATTTTATTTATGCCCGCATGGGCATAATAAAATTTAATATAAATACCTACATAATTAAAAATTTGTGCTCTTTCCTAAAACTTGAGTTTAATCTAAAAACGGAAATGATGCAAAATTCAACTAATATAACTGCGCGTTAGTTGAACATGATCATAAAAGTAATATAAAAATATGCGTATCGCAGTGGCCAATCCAGGATTTGGGTCGAGGGGGGGCTGAGGTCATAAAAATTTTGTATCGTCGTGACGAATGTCCAACCTCATGGCTTATGCAAACCAAAACACTTTAACTTTTCATACTTTACTCACCTGACAACAAGAATCATAAAGAACAATACAATACTTTTACGATAATTTGATAAAAATTACAATGAAGTAACTAGCCAATAAATGTCTTCAACCGCGTGAACGCTACAAGTGGAATGACTAGAAAAGTAGGACAGAAAGTAATGTTGACACGTTTTTATTATTATTTTTTAAAAAGGGAAATTAAGAACAAACAGTTGTAATGATTTTAAATAAAATCAAGAATTCTGGCTTAGCTCTGGGGGGAGGTGCAGCCCCATAGCCCCCCCCCCCTGGATTCGCCGCTGGACTCAAGTCATGATCAATTGATACACTTCAAATGCTCCTCGTCATTTCAATTCTGGAATCGAATCCGCATCTGTATTTTCTGCTAGTAGTATTACGTCATAGTTAGGTGACGCTGGCGTATCGGGTACGGACAATCGTATCGGATATATTTCACAATTTATTTTGTATAAAGGAGAGAATCTCGGACTTATTTACTATCTTTATTATTAGTAAATTCATTATTAGTATCTTTACTATTAGTAACGCAATAGAGTAGGGCGTCTCAAAAAAAAAAAAACTTTTTATCAAAAAACTTAGCTCCCCAGGTTTTTTCCCATTCCTTTTGGTCCTAGTAGCGAGTATATGAAGTTTCAGCCCTCTATGTTAACAGTAGGGTTTTCCTGTAAAGTCCTGAAATTTGAAAAAAGCTCTTAGAATTTAAAATTTTTAGAATTTTTTAAGAAATTTTATATGGTTACTAATGTGTTCAAATTGGTTTAAACGTGATCCTATAAATATGTTTATAAAACTAGTTTAAACATTTTTAAAAAATAGTTTATATTTTATCCTTTAGACATGATTACTTAGAATATAAACATAAATAAGTATTAACAGTACCCTTAACCAATTACGACTTGAGAAAAAAAGCATAAAATGATGAAAATTTGCACAAATTCTGCGTTGTTGCTTTTTGGAAACACCATACGACAGTTACTGTATGTTCACAATAACGGTTTAAAAATTTACTAAAATGTTAAAGAAGGATATAAAAATGAATTCAGTGATAAGTTAAAATCTATAATTGTATTTGACAGTTTTACATGATTAAAGAAAGAAAAAGATTAAATACTCACAGTAGTTAATCGTCCACAATTACAATAACTGTCAAATAATCTCATGTCATCACTTTAACTACTTTAAATTTTATTCAAAACTGACTTCTTAAAGCTAGGAATTTTTTCCTACTTTATTTCAACAGACTAAAGTAGATTTTGAGCCTATTATTCATTTTTGTTTATCGATTCACCGAAATCTTCTATTAGTTTTACCCCACGATCAGCTATGTCGATTACTACTTGTAAATTCTTGATAAAAATTTTCATTTCTTTGAACCTGAAATATTTTTCCGAGGCCTGAGGATTGTTTTTCAACCGGGCTCCATTTTGGTTGAACAAATGAAAAATCAATCATGTCTTCGATCCAACCAAAGTATGCAGTTTTTTGGTATGATTTTAAACAGGGAAACAAGTAGGAAGTTATATTTCATTAGCTTTGTATTTCATTAAGGATGCTGAAATCTTCTTTTCAGAGTCTGATACTTTCTTAGAAAATAAAGAAAATGTTACTGCTTCTCCTGTCAAATACCACAAATATCTACTAAGAGTTAAAAGGACAGCTCGGGCAACTCAAGGGTCGTATTTCTCATACCCATAGTCAGGGTCTCCTAAAGCATCAAATCATTTATAGGAGCATCTGCAGCTTTTAGGGCATTCAACCAAACCTTAACAAAAATCAAAGAGCAGAACGAACATATTTGATACAGTTTTTGGATTTTACCATTGTCGTATTCCAATCGTTTACTAAAAGCATACAACTTTTCGGAGTAAAGTATTGTAGACATCCACCTGGATTTGTGAAATGCCCCAGGCTTTTGACAACAAGCTCTACCGGGAGGGATTTCTCCGAACAGTATCAGGATATTTTCGGCACATTCACTGTAGTCACCTCGAGTCACCTTTCTCTTCATTGAAGAACAATTTTGAGGAAGGAGACAATCTCTTCTTTCAACTTATCAGTTTACAGTCTTCGATTTGCAACTTTTAAAATTGCTCCTTGCAGTTTTTAAGTGTGGACATTTTTCTTGAAATTGTTTAAACTCGGTGCTCATTGATGTACCGGAAACTTTCACGGAGCACCTTTAAGTAGTTCAAAAGCATGTTGTCTACAAACCAAAAACAGTAGCTACCTTTTCAAACGATTCTTAACTGGATACACGCACCATTCTTCCATTCAGTGTTTGAAGCTGTAGTATCAAAACACAGAGCAGAAATATTTTCAGACAACTCCCATTCTTCAACTATCACAAACACTTTGTTTGCTTGTGACTGTGAAATTCCATCTAGTATAGTTGGAACCCTGAAAAGATTACCTTCTTTAAAACCTGGGGTACCAGAAAATAGAACGGCGAGTCTATCAAAAACAACTTTGTCTTCGTCTGTCATAATTTTAGAATCTCAGTGTAAAGTGAAGTTAGTTTTTATGTTTTGGGTTATATCGATTCTAACTTTTTTGCTTGTTCTTCTCACAGTTTCACTAATGTGAATCAGGTCTTGCAGCACCTTCGAGAAATTATGGACTGAATACTTGTTCAATCCGGAGACTTCGCGTTAACTCACAGACAGCAACCAAAGTCATGAATGAAGAAGCTGCTTTCTTTCATTTTGGTGCAACTTGCGCCAAGCTGGAGGTCATGTTTTGTCTTTTACCTTCAACTAGCGCAATGTTAACTAAAACAATTTGTATTCTTTAATAAAAAAAATATTCCTTTTCGTTATGATAATATTGTTGTAGATATTAAAATTTTTTTATTATTAAAGGTCAATAATTTGAAAATTTTCGTTTTTTGAACATTTCATTACAAAGTTCCAGACTGTTTATATCCGATGATTCTCCATCTCTTAAAATGGTTTCCAAATCTTTATAATCGGCCAAAATTACAGAGGAACTAACATCTTTTAGTTCATATATATGATATAAAAACAGAAGTAACTGTTGTGCAGCTAAAAAAAATCTTTGCTCTAAAGAATTAATTGCAGTGTCAAACAGGTGGTAAAAGAATTCAATTTTGTATATTTCCTGCGCATCGATTATGGGCTCATCCTGATTTTCATAATCAAGTTGTCGAACTCGATGTTTAGGTATCGATTCAAAATTTTTATCTGCATCTACTTCGGATGCCATTTCTCCATCACCATTTCTTCGGATGTCATTAAAGCGATTATCCGATCTCAAATTTCTAAAAAAAAAAAAATTCGAAAGAATATATATAGATTACTGGAGTAGTGCCTAGAAAGTTTTGCTGTAAATTAGATTGTTTTATTCTTTTTCAGAATTTTCTAATTAATTCAGAAACTTCATTGCAATTTTTTTCTCATTTTGTTTTAGCAATTTTGCGTCCCTAGATTTTTTTTACTCCGTGCTGGGGCACGGACTAACGGAGTGTTCGTCCGGCCCTGCGATGAGATTTTGTCTATGAAATGCTTTCAAACTTTATATCTCAGAGGTTACCCGTAAACATTCAATAAAATTTGTTACTAGATTTTCATGCAGTGTTGTTCTTCAATTTGCTTAGGGTTTATTGATGTATAAATCATATTTTTATTAAGCATTTTCAGACTCTGTTTATGTAAGAAGTTTTGTTTCACTGTGTTCAAATATGAGTTCTTTGTTTCAATTTCTAATTGCAATATCTTTCTATACGTTTTTTTTTTGTTATTGTTTAAAAAGCATCAAACCTAACTGAATTTCCTTTTATAGTTTAAAATTTTAGTTTTCTTTCAAGCTCTAAAACATTTAATGTATTTGCTTTATATGTTTAAAAGAAAAGACTTCATATACATGCATTCAATAAATTTTAAAGAGGAAATTTAATAAATGTTCCCTTTTGAAAAATTTATAAGAAATGCAATTTCTAATTTCATATTACTACACCACTGTTAGCTGCGGTGGCCTAGTGGTACTGTCTCGGTTTAGGGGTCGGAGGGTTTCAGGTGCGAGACCCGATTCCCTCGAAGAACCGCCGTGTATGCGGGCCTGGTGCATGCTAAATCCGTCCGGGCCAAATGTCCTCCCACTGGTATGGTGCGGAAGTTTGGAGAGGTTATGCCGGCTCAGGTGTCGCCTTGTCATCTGACCACGGTTCAAAACTACGAGGTCCGTTCCAAAATAGCCCTCGTGTTGCTTCAAAACGAGACGTATATATAACTAAAGTAAACAAATTGCTGTGTCACTTCAAATTCATGATGTATTTGTTTAGTTTTGTTCTATATATTTTAAGTTGTTGAATGTAACGCAAAGTGATTTTCATAGATCGCATAGTAATCATACTAATAATTTTTAAAATTGTATCGATAGAAGCTGTGGCTTGTCTGACAAGATAATTAATGATTTAAATTTAAAATCGGAAATCATTCTTAATACCATTCCTGATTTTGAATTTGTATTTAAGCAAGAGACGAATGTATCGATTGTTTTGTCAACTAAAACGTATCTGTACACAATTGTGAGATATCCTATCAAATATATCGTACTTGATCTGTTTTAATCTTCCCTAGGTTAGATTATTTTGTTCTCGTGATGGAAACGGTAACAAAAGTTGTCGATGTTAATTTATTTTTAACTGTTAGTCGTTTTATCTTGATAGTTATTATTTGCCTATCGATTCCGTTTTTATCACATTCACAAAATAACCCCTAAATAAGATGAGCTTTGTTTTTACCACCATCTCATCTTCTATTGTGATTCAACAGTTTCAGCCTACCTACCGATTTTAGCACTCGATGGGTATAAGTTGAAAAAAATATATGCCTTTTCTAATTATATTCATTCATATTGAGGTGATACAGGTCAAATGTGCTACAGCGATTTAATTTTGGAATCCATTATTCATCTGACAGGGGGGAAACGACGTGACTTCACAGTACAGCGTAAGGTGATGTGCAATGAGATGCTAGATGAAATGTGCAGTTTTTCATGTGACTGCGACCTGTGAATTGACTCCATTAACTCAAGATTTTTCATTATCCGATTAATCGTAGCTTAATCGAGAAAATGGATTGTACTTAAAATAGAAATTAATCGTAGCTTAATCACGAAAATTTATTGTACTTAAATGATAAATTTTAAACAACTTTCAATCAAGAAAAAATTTAACTTGTTGCGAAGTCCAACTAACCCTTTCTTGGTTATGAAATTGTAAATTATATTTTCTCAATTATTGTAAAAGTATGGTCATTAGGAAGAATTTTACACTCCGAAGAGAATATAAGCCAGATAATTATTCTTTACACTGACCAACTTATCAAAATAAGAACCATCTAAATCTATTAATAGAAATAATGAGTACTCGTATGGAATGAAAAGGCGGATTTTATCGCAAAATTAGTCACAGAAAATAGCCCATACATTAACTGGATTGCATCAGAAGATAATCTTTCCTATGTGAAGCAAAACTCTAAAAAAAGAATTTCAGGAAATTACAGAGATAGTAAATATTACGAAGAACTTGGAGAAATCCCAGACATCAGATCCATTTCCAAATGGACAAAGAATAGAAGAGAAAACATAATTTGTGTCAGAATTTTTAGTAAAACATTAATAACTCCCGGTTTTTTGAATAAATTTAATCTTTCAGACAGTCCAATGTGTAATTCATGCAACGTTATGAACAATCTGGATCATATTTTACGTCACTGCTCTAGGTATTCAACCATTCGTGGTCATCTCTGGAGCAAATTTCTTCATATTTTCCTCCAAAACCTGAAGTTTTTTGACATTTTTTAATTTGAACCTTTTGTGAATACGGGGATGATAGCCTTTGCAGCTAAAAATCCCCAAAACCCCTCAAATCAGTCAATCAATCAATGAGTACTCGTTTTCAGCTTTGTTTACACATTTTCTCATTTTTTAGTAGATTTTAAACATTATTTTTCAAATTTTATCTTGTTTTTCGAGTTCGATAAAAGTAAATGATAGCAAAAATGGTGAGGCCGATCATGTTATTGATAAATTTTTATCTCATTATATATACTTCTCACAATTCAGTATACTAGTTCGAAACTGTAATGAAGTATTAATCGTATATTTACAAAGGTTATGGTATCTGCAATTCTTTAAAAAAATGTAAGTTTATTTACCTAGTCAACAGTATGTGTTGTTTGCTTATGAACGTAAGATTTTCTTATCTAGATTTAAGTAATTTAAATCTTTAATTTAGTGTGGAGATATGTGATATGTTGTGTGATTGTGATGACCACGTGTATTACGTAAATGGTAATTTTTTAATCTTTTTTTATAAAAGAATACTCAACAATCATCACATCATTTTTTTGGTAAAATATTCATAATTTAATATCTGCCAGGTTTTTTATACTTTATTTTGTAAATGATAAGAATTTGTAGGCTTCTTTATTTCATTCTTGTCGTATATAACTAAATGACGTATTCTAACTGTTTTGATCACAAATAGTACCAATCGCTCGAGGTAAAATATTTATTTTAAATGTTGCTCTATCATTGAAATTTTCATTAAAATTTCTTTACGATATATTAACCCCTTTTGCCTCGGACAAATTAAAGATCCCATCTCGATTACTTCATATGTTAGCAAGCGTTACATATAAATAACAATTAAAAATTTTATACAGAAAAAGTATGAAGACATCTGAGACTTGAGGATTGCGAGACTGTGAGAATTAAATGAAATGTCTCTTTAAAATTATAAATTTTTGATGTATATTATATTTATTTTCTGTTATATATTTAAAGAAATAATTTCACTTGTTGTGTTCCGTTTGTCGTCATGTAAGTTAGAACTCTTATTTACATGTTAATTATAGCATTGTGCTTAAAATAATACTGTGGTGGTCTAAAATTTCCCTTATGACTTCTAATTAAATAACATATTATAAAAACTATTATTTTTGTTTCAGTAACGAAGTTTTAAATCAGTTGCGCTGTCATACTTATTTTTACTTTTTATAAATTTATTCTATATAACAAGTCTGCACTATGTCTTTGTCTTTTTAAACTATTTTGTTAATAATTAGTTTATAAAATAATTTCCCTACTGCATTTTGAACTTGAAGTAAGGAAGTTTTGTAATAAAGAATTTTTGATTAAAGAATTTCAGTTTTATTATTTGATAATTCTTCATATATTCCTGAAACAATATGGTGGCTATTTATAAAAGTAATTGAAAAAAAATTATTCAATGTAGGCCTAAAGTCTCGAACAATTCTTTTTTTCATTTTTCCAATCTAGTTGAAGCAAGAAAAAACTTGAGAAATGAGAAACACAAGGAAAATCTGCGAAAAAAATTACAAACAACCAAAACATGCACGTAAATAAAGAATTGAACTTTGTCCGAAATAAAATGTGTAACTTACGGTTTTATATTTTACTTTTCAGTAAAAGGCTTTTGAACTCTTTAGGTAAATATTAAAAAAGCATACTTTTGACAGCACGCAAATTATTCTTTTTGAATTTAGCGGAAATCAACTGAAAACGCTTTTTCAGAGCAATTGGCAGAGATGTGTTTTTAACTTCCTCCTGCGACTTATCAGTTTTTGCTTAGCGCTGCGGAAATAGGCATCCGGAGGTTGTAATTTTTAAGATGAAAGCAAAACAAAACTATCTGAAAAACTTCAATAAAACTTTTATAAATTACTTCAAAATAAACTTCAAATGTATTTTTGAAGGTATTTATCTTAGCGCAAATTCGTGCATTTAGTAAAACTGAAGAAATGAATAATTAAGTTTAAATTGTCTGTATGGTAAAATAATATTGATTGTGTTATTGTTTCAGAATTCTCATTTCTTTATTTGTTTATATTTTCAGCTTGTAGGTTAGATGTTGGCCCGCCGTCGCCGATAATCATGGACGAAACTACTGATGTAAGTTATTTTGAATAATTCTAATATTTGAAAACTTTTTTAAACATAATGATTTGTGTTTCTTTACAAAGATGATGCATATTGATAAATATTATTCTTCCGATAAAAAAATCTCCCTTTTTGGTTATTCATCAAAGCTTAAACAGTTAAATTAGGATGAAAATAAAATTTTAAGAAAGACAATATCGATGTGAGAAAAAAAGTTATTGTTAAAGCAACAATGTTTTAATTAAAATAAAAAATAATTCTTTAAAGACTGTCAATAATTAAATATTGTCTTCATTTTACAAAATAGTTACCGGTAACTAAAGTTAATCGATTGAAGTTATATAAATTGTTAAATGATTTACTGTTGTTGCATTTGTTTTCGAGGCAGCATCTTCCAGATCAGGGCTTCTAAAACTGTGTGCACTGAACCTAAGTGATGTTTCTGTTTAGGTTGCGAAAACTGACACCATGCTTTAACCTAATTTTTCAATATTAATGATAGAGATGGTTTTTTTGTTTGTTTTCGTCGATTTACCCAGCGATTCTCAACCTGTGGGGCGCACCTCCCTAGAGGGGCGTGATAACACTGAATTGGGGGGGGGCAAGCATATCGAAAAGAAAATATTATTAAAAAGATGATTATTTTACCGAAAGGAAAGTAAAACAAAATACATTCTGACATAATAAAAAATAAGATACACATTTACACTAATATAACACACGTATAAATGGGATTTTATCAGTACTGCACAATGTATTTAATAATTAACTTATCAGTATTAAAATAAAATCAAGTTTAATAATATTAGTGATTTCTCTCGACGGACTTCTCGCGAAGCCGCTAGAGTGTCTGATATGGTAAACGTAAGACAGAGCAATAGAGACTAAGAGATAAAAAGATAGAGCAATTCTGGTTTTATCAATGCAGCGGATCGGTGTTGCAAAATATCAATAAATTGACTTATTCTTGGTAATTTGTAAGGTTTTCAATTAAGGTCGTAGTGTAGCTTTAGCGTTAAAATGCCAAAAATACATTATTATTGTATACATTGTTATTTTATGAATGGGGTGGGGTGAAAATTATGATTGAAAACTGGGTCGCAAATACGGAAACCTTGAGAAACACTGAATTAACCCGTTAATGCCCAAGTCGCATTTTTCAATAATATTTTGCATTCTACTACAAACTTATTAGTTTTATCGTGATGGGGAAGAGGTCTCCATTTACCCCTAGGAAGAGATGGAAAGTAGAAAACCTTAAAATCTTGGACTTTAGGAGAGATTTATCTTTATTGGTATCTACTTTTAGAGACTTGGCCGCTTTTGCGGAAAATATTGAGGATTTAATTGCTGATTTTGAAAAAGATCTGGCAACTATTTGTGAGCTCAATGTAAAGAAAAAAGTTTACAAGTTAAAATTTAATGCATTTTGGTGGTCGAACAAACTGGACGCTATGCGTAGTAGAGTTTGGGCCTTGAGGCGCAGGTTTCAGCGCAGTCCGGACCCCTCGGAAAGACTGAGACGGGAAGTTTACTATACAGCTGAATACGCTAAGTATAAACTTATGATCAAGCAGGGGAAGCAAATAAATTTTTGGAGTTTTGGAGAGTGTTATCCAGAAAAATAAACTTGGTGAGGTAAAAAATGTTATTAAAGACAAGAGTGTGTCGGTTAATTTACACAGAATAAGACAGGAAAATGGTGAGTTTACCTCAAGTTATGCTGAAACAAGGGATTACCTAATTAAATATCACTTTCCAAGCATCGGTGACTCTTATGAAATAGATTTGGACCTTTTGCCTGATTCAGAAGTAATAGATTTTGAAATTGACGAAACAGAAGCATGCATTACCTCTATGAGAAAAGGTGCTCCAGGAACAGATGGCTGGTCTATGGAGTTTCCGTAGGAAATTTTTTATGTCGATAAAGAATGTTTTGTCGAAATTTTAAATCACTGTCTAAAATTTGGTTTTTTTTCCCGAATTGCTGGAAAGTGGCTGACATTGTTTTTATTCCTAAGAACGGGAAAGATCAATCGGAATGTGGTTCATATCGTCCCATATATCTCCAGCCTGTTTGGGGCAAAATTCTGAATAAACTAATGACTAACCGTTTGACGTATTATTTAGAGGCAAACAATATTCTGAATGAAGCTCAGTTTGGATTCCGCAAGGGAAGAAGCACCATAAGCGCTCTTTCAAGAGTTAATGACTTTGTTGAAGGTGCAAAAGAAGAAAATAAAATTTCATGTATGGTCTCATTTGACATTCAAAATGCATTCAGTTCGATCAAATGGCCTGATATAAAGAAACAATTGGTTGCGTACAAGGTTCTAAGGAAACTAGCAAGATTTCTGGATTCGTTTTTAAGAGATCGCTCGGTGGTGTTAAGTGATGGCTCTACATGGAAATATAATATTGGTGTTCCACAGGGATCCTGCGCGGGTCTTGTGGCTACTTATCATTAAAGAAGTTTTAAACCAAGATAATAATAATTATAATGTTTACTTACAAGCGCACGCGGATGATATCGCTCTCCTGATGAAGGCTACTGCTTACGCTTCAGTCCTAATAAGACGAAATACATTATGTTTAAAAACAAAAGGGAAATAACACAGTTTCCTGGCTTATATTTATACGGAAATTGAATAGTATATGACCAAAATCTAAAATATTCAGGTCTTATTTTTGATAAAAATTTGTCATTCATGCCACATCTAAACCTATTGCAACCTAAAATTTGTAACATCATAGAGAAAGTTCGAAGGATTGTTCGTGCAACTTGGGGTTTGAAACCAAGTGCAGTAAAAGAAATATATTTGGTTGTATTAGAAAAGATTCTGATGTATGGTAGTGAAATTTGGTATTCGGGTAAAGTTAAATTGAACAATATATTACTGCAGATGCAGCGGTCGCCACTGCTGTCGATTACTAAGGCATACAGTACTACTTCAACAGATGCGCTCCATGTTCTAAGTGACTGTCCACCTCTTGACCTCAAGGTCAGAACTGATGTTGTGACTTCGCAACATATTCAACGTATTAAAAATTCTCGTGAAATTGGTGGCCTTCAGAGTTTTGATTTTGAGACGGCCAGAGAGCCATGGGAGGTGGTAAAAATTAGTTGGTAACTATTTGATGAGAACCAAACCTTTGGAAACGTTATATATACTGATGGCTCGTAAGTCCAGAACAGAGTTGGGTGTGCCTTTGTTCACTTCCAAGAAAATGATGAGATTTTCTCAGAACTATTTCGACTGTCTGATGAGGCGACAGCCTTTATGGTTGAGTTTGTGGCAATTCGTAAGGCTGTTAAGTACATTATTGGAAGACAACTGAGGCAAGCGAAAATAATTTCGGACTCCCGATCTGCTCTTATGTCCTTAGCTTCGGTGCATGAGAGACAAGTAATTATTAATGAAATCAAGGATAACATAAAGGGATATTTAGGGGACATCCAGTTAATTTGGATACGGGCTCATCGGGGATTCGGAGGAAACGAACGTGCCGATCAATTGGCAAAGATGGCCTCGACAAAGGATCATGTGGATTTTTCTTTTTGTCCTTCTAGTATTCAAATTAAAAATGCCGCTCGGAGGGAAATTCTGGAGGCATGGCAACAATATTGGTCAGGTAGTTCTAACGCTAGATGGATCTACGCATTGCTAAGCAAAGTGGCCTATAAGCGAATGTTTGGAGATTTCTTTTTTAAATCAAGAATCAAGTTTTTACGGACCATGGCATTTTCCCTTGTCATCAGGCTCGCATGTTTGCCAAGGATCCCCCATGCCCGTGTAGAAGAGCCGACGGTTCTATTTTTCATGTGCTCTTTGAGTATCAGAAGTTGACTCATTTGAGACAGTCCTGGCTCAGAAATTGAAAAAGAAAAGAACTCAAGGACTTACTGAAAATTGAATGTTTTAGTCGGGCCTTTTCTGACATTGTTAAAGAATTGTTTAACGTTGCTTTTCCATTTTGAATCTTATTTTTATTGTTTCTTTTCATCCCTTTTGTAAATGGAAAACTGAATTGTTGAAAGTTGAATTGTTTGGGTGGGATTGCTTAGTGCGACTCGTCGGTTAGATTAGATCGTATGGCTTCGGTCAGGTCGAGAATAACTATGAACGAATACTACTACTACATGTCCTGAAATAAACTAGTAATTTACTAAAAACTCCTGCCTGAAAATTTATGTTTTATTGTCCTCTTAAGCCTAGGGTCCATATTTATGCAAAACCCCATTAATTCATAAAACCTATCAAAATCTAAAATATGTGAAATTCCAAAAAGAAAACATATTCTTACAATTGTATTTACTGATATATTTCTTAAATGCAAGTAAATTAATTTATAAATGATTCAACAAGCTTAACCTTCTCTTCTTCACATTGCAAAAAAAACTGCTTTCGAGTTTTTAATTGAAAATAAAAAGGCTACCTTATCAACCGAACGCTTGATAAGTGCTGCCATCGATTGAATATAAAAGAAACTAAGACTTAAAATCACTTTTTTGTGAAATTTATGCTGAAAAAATAATCCCTGTGAGTTGATGATGCATTTTTAGAAGCTTCCTTAAAACGGGATCCTAGGCATTATTGGGTTAATATTACATCAGCAGAAAATACGGTCGCTGAAACTTTCTACGACCGGGCCCCTCTGTCGGGGAAAATTTTTGTACCCCTTTCAAGCAACGGGGTATTCAATAAGTAGATAAATAAAGATCTGGCGAAAATTTGAGACCAATTTCATTACACCCCCTCCCCCGTACAGCATGTCCCTCCTGTCGGGCAAATTTTAACGCCACTTCTGAGCGCAAACTAATTCAGAAGCCCTGATCCAGATGGTTTTGAGTGATGACTTAGTTCAATGATTATTCTACAATACTGTCTTATGATTGTTCTGTTTTAAATTAATAGTTGAAAAAAATTTTCTTTCAGTGTATACGGATTCACGATACAAATGCAAAATGCGACTTTTATATGAACACGCAGTCTTGCCATGATTCAGATGGAAAATTGGATTATATGTACTTTATTTTTTGTCAACTGCCATCAAACAATGCATGGGGAGGAATCGCTTTGTGTGTAAGTTTTTCATGAGTATAATATTATAATGGTTTACGTTTTTATAATCATGTTGTCAATAAATTCAATGTTTTATAGTTATTGCAATATCCTTTCTGTTTTCTGATGCTTCTAAGATTCTCTTATACATATTATCAAACTAAAAATTACCGTTATAAATTTTATTTAGAAAAGAATTCTAATTTTGTGTCATGAGAATGTCGTCAGGAAAAAATCTCTTAACCTCTTTTCCCTTTTTTGAAATTAGCAAGTAATGCAATTAATTTGCCACGAAACTAAAAAAAAAACTAAACCATTGCAAATTATTATTATGCAACTTTTCAAAATCATGCTGCAATCTCCATGTGAAAATTAAAATGATAAATTCGTAAACTGTATTTGTTATTTTGAGGCCATGGTAGCCTAGCGACAGAATATCGGTTCCAGAAGAGGAGAAACCAGTACTCGACACCCCATTTCACCATACATCCACCAAGCGCGCGGATTGGGACCATGACCATGACCCACGTCCATCGACTCACCCATTGGGTTTAGAGTCTACATGGATGGATGGTGCCGCTGATTGGGAGTATTTTAAATCCGTTGGGGACAAACGACATTCCAGTGATGTGTTTTGAATGTTTAAAGAAGGGGTGACGGTTCAGTTTTCACCTCCTCTCACTAACCAAAGTTGAAAATTGTGAGATTAGTCCCAAAATTGCCCTTGAGTAGCATCGAAATTGAATGTTAAACAATCGGTTTAATTCAATGCAATGCATTACTATTTCGTACTTAAAATATTTTTTTAGGCTTCATTATCATTTGATGAATGTTGGGAACAATGTTGAATAGCATATTACTTCGCAATATATCAAAAGAACGCCAATTTTGTTATGTTCCTATAACTATAGATTTAAGTGCTATAATAATTGAATCGTTGATTGTGGGAACCTCATGAGTTAATAATATCAAAATTCTTAGTTTTAAAATATTGATTCATTTTTTAAATCAATGATTAAAACTTTTTTTTACCTGGTAGATTTTATATTTCTATAATTCTATAATGTGACTTTACTTGACTCTTGTCATTTCTTCATTCATTATGCGAATATCCCTTTAAAATATGAAAAATCATGAACACGTTTTTGAAAAAAAAAATGACTCATGTGGCTTCTGCAGCCGACGATTCAATTGAATGTATATTTATTACTTATTCATTTGCAAAACAAATTGTACGCTGGAGTAAGATTATTGCTCCATGTGGAGTAAGAATCTGAAAACGAACTGAAGGCAAATAGGATTAGAAATTAGTTTTCCAGCAAAATGGTCCCGTTTCATCGTGATCTATAAAGAGAGTTCATTACCACCCGGGATATGACGAGATGTCGGGAAAACCTTCTGCCACACTCCTCTTGTATGACGTCACTGACTCATTCCGATGGAATATTAAGTTATTTAAAGCAATGAGATCACAAATGAGGAAGTTATCAGGAAATGTTTATAATATTATTTTGTTCGGCATTTTACGTAAAGCGATTCAAAAATATGTATCCTGCAATAAATATATTTTGAAAAGATGAAAAAAAAAATTAGTTGAATACTTGTTTATCAAAAACTGATCGATGGTTAAAAATCAGTATTAAATTTTCTTATTTTTGTTTATTGCCAAGAGATAAGTAAAGGATTATCATGATTTGAAGAAAATACTATTAACTTATAATACTATTAACTTACCTCTCAATAACTTGTAAAATTAAGCAGGTTACGCATCTTTATGTTTCACATGAATAAAAATTCGCATCGTTGCAAACGTATTTGGATTTACTCACAAAAGTTGTATATAAATAGAGATAAAAAATAACCTGCTTTATACAGAAACCAGAAGGAAGTGTTTTCCCTTCGGTTTTCTAGTATGCTTACGCAATATGGAGCGCCAGGGCCGGCCAGAACAAAAGCGGGGCCTGGTGCAAAGTTGATTTGCGGGGCCTTGAAACTGATTTCGTAAAACAAAATATTTTATTGCGGAATGTCATACGGTGTAATTTGAGTTTCGCGATTTTGATTTTTCAATAACTGTTAATTACATATTTCGTCAGTTCATTGGACATTTTCTGGTTTTAAAAATTCTGCAAGGGAAGTTCCTCCTGTTTTCAGCAATTTTCTTCCTTTTTCTATGTTTTTCTTAAATGTATCAGATCTACACATGTGTTTCCTTCCGGTATCTCTGTCTCTAGTCGTATTCCGAAATTGTCCAAAAATAATATAAAAAAATTAAGATCAATTTTTTAGTAATACGATTACAACGAACAAGAATGAAATTTATTATTTCGAAATTTTTAGTAATATATTATATTAAGCATTTGTCTTCCCTTTAAATACGAATATTTTATTTTTTTCCCCACCAAACATATGATGTATTATCATCCGTTACAACGCAAGCATAATGAAACACATAGTTTTTACTTTTCTTACTCTATTTTGGCTATGTAGTGAGATTCGAAGCCCCAAACCTTGCATTTGATCGGTTAACGTGAAATGTGCACATATCGCGTGATTATATTCAAATGCATGCATATTCGGGTTTTTTTAAAAATTAGAATGCATTTTTAATTTGCAAAATCAGTCGGCTGCGCGGGGCCTAGTGCAGCCGCACCGTTTGCACCGCCCTCCGGCAGGCCCTGTGGAGCGCTTTGTTTTAAGTTTCGTAGCACAATGCAGAAAATCGAGTATGCATTTTGTACTTCTTTTCCTTCGACCAACTGCCTCAAAAATTTGATATAGGTCTTTAATTTTAGTGTCAAAACCACATACCAAATTTCATTCATTTAACCAGTTATGTTTTTAAATAAACGAATTCGTACGTATGCGAGTATACAAATCAACAGACAGTCAATCCTTTGATGGATATAGTCCATACAAGTACAAAATTTAACACGTATCTGCAATTCCGATGATTAAAATATATTCCAAATTTGTATCGCGTTGCCATTTTGAGTTATTGTGTTCAAATACATGTAGGCGGACAGGCAGACAGACAGACTTCCCTTTGGCGGATTTCTTCGATATTTGATAGAAATCTACCATTCTGGTGTAATGAGTCCATAACAAATTTCATCCATTTAGCCTGTTATCTTTTTCAGTTAGGACTAATAGGCAGTCGGACATATTCCAAAAATGTTTTTTTTGGACTCGGGAATGTCTAAAACGTGAAGATTAATCAAAATCTAGAGGACAAAAATTTTGACAATTAAAATTCTTTTGTGCTTTTATGTTCTTTGCATACTTCGTATACGAGAAAGTAAAAAGAAACGCCCGTGGGCGTAGTGTTGCAACGCCAGGAAATAGTAAAAAGGCAAATAAGTATGGTTGAAGACAATTGTTAGAACGAGATAATAAGGGATGTAACAACCGGGGGTAAGGGGGGGTAGATGCCCCGGGTGCTAGTTTTAGGAGGCACCATGGAGTCAAAACATTATTGCGTTTCTGCTATTTTTAAAGCAAAGTATGAAGAGGGGACGTAAAAATAATTCCATATCCCTGACGCCATTTAAGCTGTCAGGCCATTGATGACGACCGGGATAAAAGATATATCATACACAGGTGCCACTTGCTACCCCTGCACTACTAGCCATGGTGGAAAAACAGTAATTCGTTTATGTAACTTTCTAAAGTCAAATACGATGAGCGGGCGAAAAAATAACACACCCTGGGCGTTTTTTACGCAAGCTAAATCACTGATGATGCCGGAGTGGGACGAAAAAATCATTTTATGACCCGGGCGCCACTTATCCTTGCTACGCCACTGGAAATAATATGAAACCACTTAAAGTACTAGTTTCAATTATGCCAGAAGCAAATACAGGAAATAAACTGAAAATTTATAAAAAGTTACTCCAAATCCAACGAAGAATAATATGCAATCATTGCAAGTTAGTACTTTGTTGATGAAGATGCCCAATACATGAAAGGAAAACATTCATTTTTATGATACACAGAGTAAGGTCAGTGGCAGATTTTATTAATATCTGTTGACTGAATGGGAAAGTCTGTCTCCACTGAGACTTGTTTTTATTCCAATTGAACTGATTTCTGTTTAACAGCGTAATATATCAAGGGCAATAAAATTTTGGTTTTATTTGTTGCTCGAGTTTCTATAGTACGCATTGAACTGAAAGGAAGAATATCTCATTTCTCGAATTTACGACGTTTGATGGTGCTGCTTTATGAATTTCTGGAAAAGTTAGATGAAATAAGAAATTATAAAAGTGTTGTCACATGTTATAAAGCTCTAACTGTTATTCGTTATAAAACACATAGAGATGTACAAAATCATAGAATGAAGCAGTAAATTATTAGTGATAAAAGAAAAAAACGACGAATTTAAGCTGATAATTTAATGGCTAGTCATTTAATCTCACAAAGCGCGAAATTTAACTCAAAAACATTCTTGTAAGAACACAAATGAGAATTTGTCCGTTTGTAATAAGCTGTAATTTTCTCAAAACGTTATATTTCATACTTCTCCGTAGTAACCTAAACATCTTTTTAAAAAAATTAAGAATTTTAATCAATTCTTTCTAAATAAATAACCTATATCTTAAAAGTGAAGATACTTGTGGGAGTCGCAGTAGCCTGTTTTCTTGACTGCGAGACCGGAGGGACGCAGGATCAAGACCCTTTTCCACTAAAGATTTGTTATGTATGCTGTCCCTCTGTACGCTAAACCGTCAGAGTCAAACTTTCTCCCGCTGGTGTGGAAGTTTCGAGAGGATATGGTGGATCAAGCGTTGTTCTCGTCATTAAATAACGAGGTTCAATATTATAGGATCAACTCAAAGATCTCGTAGTTTCAAAACGGGAAGTAGATATAACTACACAAACTGAAAATCCCAAGCGGGGGTACCTGAAATACGGGGATGAATAACTGCCGGATAAGTAAGCGGGGTCTTGCTTCTCTGGTGGAAACAATAATGGTGTGGGTTTAATCACCTCCACGCCGATGACGGGTGTTACCTCAGTCTGAGGAGTCGTCGCATGTCCCGCGCGTAATGAGGGCTGTAATGCGTCGGCCACAGTTCCCAAACTTGCTTTTCTCTGAAGCCGTGTCATTCAGTTCATCCCGGATGCTTCGGCAAGGTGGGGACTTATGGGGCTAATATGGACGCCTTCTGTATTTTAAATTTTCGCATCGAAATTTTTTTCCTAAAGATTAATTCTTAAAAGATGTAAAATAGTGGTCGTTTGCATTCAGTGTTCATTTGATGAAAACACTGGTCTAATATGCTATTGAAATTCAAATTTCAGATTTTCTGATCGTCGACAGCTTAAGGTATCCGACTACGTTCGGAGGCCTTTTTTTTAAATAATGATATTTGAAGCAATATTTTTTTATTTTTATATGACATTTATGTTAAAACTTAATAAATCATAGAAAAAAGTTAAATGAATTAAATATATTTTTAAAAATTTGAAAAAACTTTTTTTGCACTAAATTTGACCTTTTTTCAAACACCCTCGTTCCAAAAGAAATTATTAGAATGATAAATCCTTTACCATATATAATCCTTCAACTATTGGCTAGGTCCTGAAGCAAAAGTTTTGCAATGTATCTAAAAACATGTAAATTATAAGAGTTTTAATGTGAAATCATGAATTTTTAAAGAATTTTGGCCTTTTTTTCAAACCTTAAAAGATACATAAATTTTTAATGGAGCATTATTTCCCTTATATTTTGGTTCATTACCTAGACAATATAATAAATAATATGTATGCCAAATTTGAGACAGATATTTTAAGTTGAATTTTAGTTATCGTGTTTGAAAAATGAAAATTTTGCAAAAAATCACATTTCGAGAAAAATGAGTTTAAAGTTTATGTTTTTAATTTACAATGAGAAGAAAAAAGAATTTTTCTTCAATACTCCCCAGTTTTGTAGGCTAGTCCTTAGTTTTTGCCATCTTAGCACATTTTTAAAAATTTTCTGATTGGAAATTTTTTTTAGTCGTTTTCTTGAGCCTTATGTGTCATTATCGTTCTCTATCATTCAGCCGCAATCGATAGATTTGAATATTGTTTTTCAGTCAAATAACTTTATAATGCCTATTAGTTGATCTAGAGATACTTTTAGTGATTGATATTGATCATAAGTACAATTTATGTACTTTTCCTACGTTTATTATCAAAAATTAAATCATTAACGGAGAATCAAGATACTGCAATGATTCAAAATTACCTAAATTTGCAACAATGTCATAGGAAACAAAGAAATTCACACTGAAAATCTTTCAAAATAATACCTGGTATATGCAAAATAGTATAAAACAAAAATAAACAATAAAATTTAAATATCTTAAGTAAAAACAATGAAAAATGCTCCTTTAGCGTATTATTTACCACTCCATTTTCAACTGTCAAGTTATACTAAAATGTCTTTAATATCACTTCTGATCATCATAGATGTAAAATGAAAACTGTTTTGAAAATTAAAAACAATAGGATTTCAGATAAGACATTAAAAAAAAATTATGATTTTCGGTCAAAAATGGGTTTTCGAACGTATGCGGATACCTTAAGCTATTCCACCCAAATTATTCTAACTATTTTCTAAAAATAACAGAAAAGAAAAAAGAAAAGTTAGGAATAAAATTACGAAAAACCTCGTCACATAGTATTGTCTTTATGTTACTACAATGATGACTGGTCACCATACTTAAGATCAGGCTTTATCACCCTCGGCCAAATGAAACTCATTACAACGCACCTACGCTACAAAAGGATGTGAGTGTTTATCAGGGGTACCCTTTAACCAGGTCCCACTTATTTTCTCATTAATCCAAGCACTTGATCATGTCTTACGACGTCTGAAGCAAGATATTCTATAAAGGTACCACTCCCCGAAAATTTGCACTCGTGCATATACCTGAATGACTGGTTGTCCCGCACCGCAAACACGGGTTATATACTCCTAGCAAAAAAAAATCCCTTTACGCTGTGCCTCAACAAGCTAGCCTATTTATCATTGGATAGTACGACTCATTACTGAGCGGGGCCGTTAACCAGTCAAGTACCACTTCCTGTGCCACACGGGAACCAAAAGCTTATTCCCTAATGTTGCAAATTATTATCCTCGTACTCAAGTTGGCCCCGATGTGTGCTGTAAAAAGATATGGTAGATAAAAAAAAAAGCGAAGAGAGCTGTCTATACCCTTTATTAAAAAAAGATTTCACACAAAAAATTTATTCAGTGCTTAGTTAGTGCTTCACTCTAATAAGAAACAATATTCGAAAATCGCTGAACGTGAACATTTCCTGCAAGGAGTGAGTTGTATTAAAGTAATTTTTGCTTACGTTATTGACTATGACACTTAAAATGGTACTTATTTTATGAGTGATCATTACAGATTACAGCAGGGAAAATTAAACGAGAGATAAAGAGAGAGATAAAAACTCGTTATCACAAAGTCGACTACTTAAGTGTCATTGAATGATAAATTGCGCGTCTCTTCAGTATTCGTATTCCAGTTATTGTTAAAGAAGGACAAGAATACATGGAAATTATCGATTTCAGATAATATATATGTGTCATTGGCAAACCTACGAGTGTTTTAGTTCATACCCGTTTATAGGTCATTAAATTTATTACGGGTCAAGGCAAAATGACATTAAATGCCAATTCAGCAAACCATGTTCAAGAATAATATTTGAAATTATTGATTTCATCCATTAGGAATAATATTCTGTGATTCCTTATTTCGTCCATTAGTGACTACATTAAATGCCACGGATTAGGTTATCTTTCTATTTAAAAAAAGAGAAGAGAGTATGACTCGAATTATGTAGCATAATCACATTTGTTAAACAGATCCAACACCTTATTTTTCAAGCCACAAAAACCAGTGGGATTGCTCTTACCTCAACTTACTTCCACTGCATGACAAATTTTGCGTTAAACTTAGTCATATAGTGAAGAGCATCGAGTATGCATTTTTGGAAGAAAAGAGAATATGACTTGTAATATGAAGAATTATCACATTTTTAAACTGGTCCAGCACCTTATTTTCCAAGCCACAAAAACCAGAGTAATTGTTCTCCCCTCGACTTGCTCATATACCTGCACTATCTGACACATTTTGTGTTAAGCTTAGTCGTATAGGGAAGAGCATCGAGTATGTATTTTGGAACTGTACCTTTCCCCATTGATTGAGAGCGTCCAAAATTTGATGCAGATATGCAGTTTTGAGCTAAAGATCGCATACTAAGATTCAGTCATTTAGCTCAGTGATTCCCAATTTTTTTTCCCTCAAGGACTCCTTGATTAGTCTTTGTATTTCTGAGTGCACACTACTGCCAAATTCTCCCTCCCCCGCAAAAAAAAACTTCCCTTCGCTCAAATAATTTTTTATTAATAATACCGAGGATTTAGATTGGCTTAAGAGTCAAACGACTAGAATTAACCAAATATTATTTGTAGAATTCATTTTTGATTTTACATTTTGCTCCTTTTTATAATAGTATTTATTAGTTCCACGCCAAAACAAGTGAAAACACTCTTGATATAACTTCGCATTAACTTGTGATTAAAGTTAACAATTGCGCTTCGTGATAACCAACTGTTCAAATAAAATAGAAATTCAATGCGGTTTTTGAGCTTGCTTCATCGAGGTTAGTTTTATTAAGTTAATGCAGAATAGTGGAATCTTATATTTGGAGCTGCGTGAAGCTTACTGCGATATTTGTTACTGACATGCAAATAAGACGAGTATGTTCTTTCTACACTTTCTGTGTTCGTGAAAGGTATTAATTATTTTATTGTTTTAACACTGAGTTCTTTGTACTCTTCTTTCACTGCTATCCGGTGGAATTTCGGTTTTCACTTTTCGCACGAATTTGGGGAAACAAAATACTATAACTTTTCTTCTTCATTTTAATCGGTTATTTTTTTTGTTTTCCGCCATTACCAGCATTACATCCACTTACCCCTAACTGGTACTCCACTTACCCCCAGAGGTACGCGTACCACAGATTGGGAACCTATGAACGAGCTTGTTGTGTTTACATACCCTCGCCGATCCTGCCCACCCAAAGGGTTTAGGGCCAAGCTTGTTGTGTTTTTGAGTTGCCGCGTTTTCATACACAAGAGTAGAGGGACTGAGAGACAGTCAACCCTTTGACGGATTTGGTCCAAAATTCGATACAGCTCTACAATTAGGATGAATAAACAATATGCCATTTCAATCATCCAGTTTCTTGCATTTTCGAGTTATCGTATCTAGTACATGCACAACACGAATAGAAGGCAAACTTCCCATTGACAGATTTCGTCCAAAATATGTTACAATTCTATAATTTTGGTGGAAAGACCACATACTAAATTTCATTCTTCTGTCTCGTTCCGTTTTCAAGTTATCGTGATCCGACAGACAGACATAATCCCAAAAATGATTTTGTCGGACTCAAGGAGGTCTAAAATGTGAGGATTCATTAAAATATGGAAGTCGAATTGTTTGGCAATTACAATACTTCCATTTTATGTATTTCGTACACGAGAAAATAAAAAGGAACGAGGCTTGAGCCCTAACCAGGCTTAATCTTCAGATTACAGCTATACAAAGTCTCAGTTATCCTTTCAAACAAGGAATTCTGATAAGGAAACAGAAAGTTATAAAATTTTCCCTCTCTTTTCAATCCACTGAAAATTAAGACAGCCTCACTATTACAAAATGTCGTATGCAAAGTTTTTGAAAGCATTTTACTGTTGTAAAACACTTGTATATATTAGCTACATCTGCTTTCAACTTAATGTATGTTATATGTGATTGTTACATTTTGTCACAAAATGCCAAGGGTCGCTAATAGTTCCATCCGTTACATCAACATTTCTTATACTTTGCTTGTATGGTTTTCGACATACGACATTTTGATATAACAGCGACAGCATGCCATCCCTTTCGACCACCTGTAGAGTTACTATTATAATCTTCCGTCATTAGGAGTCAATTAAAACATCATAATTGAGGTGATACAGTGAGACATGGGAACCAAATCATCTGCAGAGAGATTCGAGATCTCGCAGACTGGCTCCCTACAAAGGAGTGAAAATGTGATTTACTAGTATAACAGTTGTATCAGCCCATGCGCGAGAAAAAACTACTGTTGATACAGCATCTGCTCCCTCCGAAGGAAAAGGTTAATAACCTCTAGGATGACATAACGCCAAAACTTAGCTGAAATCGGACCTCGAACTCATGATCCTCAAATCATATTTTAGAGACTTAATCATCAGGCCAGCACAACTTCATCAAACTCGAAAATGGCAAGTCAGCTATGTTTTGATCATGACTTTCTTTCTATAGGACTGATTATTTCAGGAAAATCTAAATATTTAAAATGAAACTAACAGTCGTGAAGTCCGTTATATGATAAAGAATGTTTCGGTGATAACTATTATGTGATGAAAAATGACAACTTTAAGAATTCTGTAATTTGTAATAAAGTTGAAGCTATTGAATTTCCATCGCAAAAAATGATGTGTGGGCGCAGATTCGTGGCGGCTCAGAAATGAACTGGGTTTTGAACACGCGATGCTTCAAGCATCTGTTCCAGGCAACTTTGTTCCTAGAAAAAAAAGAAGTGCGCCTTTTGGATATAATTTTAATAAGTATTGCATTCAATTTGTAAATAACAACTGAAGACTTCTTACATTTATTTACATCAGCTTGTCTTTTATAATGGTTCCCTCTGCTAATTTTAGTTTTTTTGTACAGTCTCCAGAAATGTATTTATTTATTACGAATTTTCCGGAATACAAATCTTAACATATGGTTTCCCTTCTCTATTCACTGATTTTTAATCTAAAATCTCTGATAGATCTGATAAACTTGCGCATGGATAGAGACAAATTTCTGTATGATTCATGTATAATAATAGTGTAGATAGTAATACAATAAAATAAAAATGATTACTGTTGTAAAATGCAAGTTGAGGTCAATAATATCATCAATAAATCAAATTCATCACATATGCTCCGAGTATAAATCAGTGTTTTTTATTGATTAAGTTACGAAAGAATACTATCAGAAATATAACGAGCAACTAATATAGTAGTAATATATGTAACTCACTAGCTTATGCATTGTGAAAGCATTGAGTTTCACCTTTTCTGATTTTATTCGTTATATTAACGTTACATTTTTAAGATGCTTAATGTATATTGGGGGTAGTAAGTAGCAAGTGGTATGAAATTTTAAGTCATGATAAGTAATTTACTAACATCTAATTTTCTGACTTGATTTTTTACTTGAATGTTCTGCTTTGGAGTTACTTGACGACTTTTAGGGTAGAATGTAGTAGATAGTAGGTAACTTTTGGCCAAGTAATTTGAATTGTTATATGAATATTTTGCTTTAAAGCTGCTTGGTTTCTATTAGAGTAGGATCTCTTATTTTTGAGAAATGGAGGGATATACTTGAACAGCATTACACTCTCTAAACACACCATGCCAACACGAGGACGTTTTCCCCATGTACGTAGATTTAGAGTGCACTGGACCCAAGTAAACGCCATCAATAGTCTCCAATCTGCTATCATCCAAGTTAGAGACCATACCTCTGCTACTTTTCCATAAAAAGTGGTCACATCTAGTGTCCCAAAATATATTAAAGTAATGCATAAGAACAGTAAAAAAAATTTACATCTTCGAAATTTAATTTAGAACTTGATATATTAATCTGGAAATGCAATTAGAAGGAAGTTATTACTCAAATTTTCCCGATACAATTTTACGATATTCTGTTCAAGAAAAGGAAGCTTTTAAGTCAAAGAAAAAGATGGTGGTTTACGTTTTAACAGTGACATCAACCACATAGCCAAATGTGATGATGGCTGTGCAGTTGACAGATGTTCTCATGGAATGTTTATTGTGGGCTAAATTCTTCCGATGAATGCTCCGAAAAGTCATGTCTTCAAAGGCAGATGGTATTTGGTTTGATATATTGTATTTATGTTGATTTCTGTTTTATTATCCCGGCTGTAAAGATAAACTACGATTTTGATATAGGTCTCTATTCGACAACTGAATTACACATTAATGAGTAAACTTCCTTACTAATCCAGCGTTCTGACGATGAACTTATAAACTGAAGACACTTAATACTAACATACTTAAAGATTTTTTGTCTGTTTTGACAATCGTAATCATTTTTAATTTCAATTAATTCTTCTGTAGCAATGAAGTATTTTTTAGTGATTCTTCTATGATAATTAATCCAATTATCTTTTCTGTAAAATTTAAAATACGGAGAACATTCCTTTATCCAAGCATAAAAACACTTAATTCCTATTTTTCTATCTTTTTTATTGCGTAATAAATCTGATTATCTAAATAACACGCTTATTACTGCATTGTCATCAAAAGTAAAGCCAAAGACGGAAGTAAATCATACACTAGGATATCATACGATATTGCATGATGCTTCCTTGACGGCCATGACAAAGGAATTCTAATTCAAAAATGTGCAATGGAAAAATTCTCTTGCGTAACTCAGTATTTTCTCCAAAGATGAATCATCATAAAAAGTAGTGTTTCTTTAAGGAGATGATTCTTTGTAAGATCAAAATTAAAAGAAGAAAATGCTTTTCGTCATCATAAATCCAGATTTTATGGCAGCTCCTGTTCAACTAATAAAAAAATAATTTATTTTCAACAATTTATGGTATTAGGGATTTTTGGAGTTACAATGAAATCTGAACAAGCAAAAAGTTTGATTTCAAAATAAACTGAAATTTATTTTAACTTGCAAAAATTGTGCAAATGTATCCACGAAATGTACATTGCTCTACAAGGAGCTGAATTTCTGGGTAAATTTTAGGAAGAAAGACTGAAATTTTAAGTATGCTTTCATCACCTTATGTAATTTTCAAATTTTCAACCAAATCAGATGGAATTGTGATTAAAACAGATGGAAAGAGAAGCTTTTACGAAGACTATGAAAATAAGTTTTTATATAGCTTAAATATACAAGATGAAACTGTCATTGATACTTCGACGATGAAATTATCTCTTATCAAGATCTCTTAGATCTCATTAATTGTAATTTTACAAGAGGACGATTCATATACATATACATAGTAATTATTTTAATTCTTTGCAAACAGAAAATATTATCAATCGATGAGTATAAAATATGATTTATGCAACCACTAACCAAATTCTGAAACGAAAGATAAACTTTTAAACTCTGAACAGAACTTCCAGTATTGTAAGAATTCACGTATTTTTATTTTACTGAAATTCCCGCCATTGGTACAGAATTAATAATGATCGCAATGGCTAAGAGTAGTCAACAAAATGCAAGTCATTTCACCTACAATTCGCATTAACGGATACGGTGGCTGACTTGGAGAGTCTCGATTTCAAGATCAGAGAGTCTGAGGTTCATGGCCAAATCTCCGCTGTGTATGCAAACTTAAACCTGAATGTCTTCTGATTCTCAAGATGTGGATAAGTGGAGAGAGAAGTTGTGGCCTGGAGTCATCCTCTTCATTTGACCACACATCAAAATGTCGAAATCCGTCCCTAGAAGACGCCATCTAGTTCAAAACAGAACGCTAACTGAATACATCAAATCGATTCCCCTTAAAAAATTTAGCTGTTGCATATCTTATCAATTCGAAAAAAATTTCCAGAGAGTCTCGATACAATTTAAGACCTGGATTTTAATTCTTGTGATACAAGAGAGCCTTTAGATTGACTAGAGTATGAACAGAATTTGCGGCAGTGCTTTAGTCAGCAACGTCCGGACGATGGATTTTTTTAATTTCCTGTTTGTTAGCAATAGCGCTTTGAACTCAACTTCTATCTAAAATAGATCTTTCTAAAGCAAAATCTTCGAAATATTTCATACAGATTGCAATTAATGTGGGCAAAAAATCTACGCAATTTTCCCGAAATAAACACCTATTTTAATTCTTGGGAAAAACATTTATAATTTTTATTGGCATTTAAACATCAAGAACAATTGACACAATTTATGTTCTTTCAGTTTCAAACACTTAGAAGTCAAATATCGAAAAGCTAAGCGCTTCCTAAAGAAAGCATTTTAATGATACAGATGTGTGTTTATATTACGTATAAAGTTATTTTATTAACCTTTGAATCCATCGTTTATTATCGTTATCGTATATTTTTTTAAAGTAATGTTCAAAATATCTTTTTATCTAAACTTTGTTTAAAATTCATTAAAAATAACATTTTCTAAGCATATTTGATACTCAGTGTGTATTTTCCGTTTCACTTCCTAACATAAAATATTTGTTGAAAGTACTACGGGTTGTCTTTTAACACTATAGGTTATGTGTGAAGAAAATACAAGATATCATCTTATGATCTTTCAAAATGTCACCAAGATGATGTCTCCTGATTTATATTACTGTGAAATTTTTTAGACTTCAGAAATTCCTTTTTTTTCACTACGTCAATAAAATTGTTATACCTGAAACTGATCTTCAAATTTTTCGGACTTGCTGTGTCCTTCCTAAGGGATTCCTTCTTATTTCTTACGTAAGATTGGATAGAAAAAATCAAAGAATGTTAAGTCGAGGATATTATTTACTGGTGTTCGTCTTGATGACCTGAACAGCCTCGAATAAAAAGTTCTAAACAATATTATCTTTATTCATTTATGCACATATGCGCCTCGTACTCCGTTTTATATCACATTTTAGCTTTGGTAGAAATTCGAAGCTTTCATATTTTATAGCTTAATATTTTCTATTCTATACCCGCAATTTATTTTAAGTCTTATAGTAAAATATATGCATGCTATCAGTTTTTTATGGGATAGTTATTCAAAGTGTGTACACATTTTTGGACACCTTGCAATTTTACTTCAAAACGTTTAATTAGTGCTTCGAAAATAATTAGAAAAACGTCAATAATTTCCTTTTGCTAGCTCCACAAGAAAGGTTCAATCCTGAAAGTAATAATAATAATATATATATTACTGTGGAAATCATTCATTTCATGTAGATGGCTTAATAATCACTGCATTACTGGAAAGCTATTGTCCATTTCAAAAAATCATGATCCGCTGTATATATCTACATTTATAAAGAATCAAAACAACAAAGTGTCAAGAAAATCCTTTGGTACATTATTGGCATATTATGAAAACAAGTTCAGCTTTCCAAATGAAAACATTGAATATATCTAATCTGAAAGTCTCTTCATCCCTATTTAAGTGCAGCGCAAATGTTGTATCACTTAACCATTATTCTCAGCTAGAAGTAGAAAATAAAAATCTCACGAGCCTAAGCGCTTCCAAAGATTCATTTTCAAATTTTTTTAACAATCAGTATAATCTGTAGCTGCTGTTTGTAAAACTGACATCTGCTCGCGAAGATCATCACTGGCATCAAGACGAAACATAAACGTTAAATATATCACCTGCCTAAATTCGCTTCGAAAGTTTATTGCGTTAATACATATGCGTGTAATCGTAATACTATGTATGGAAAAATAAAATCAATTATTTTAAAGTTTGACTTCATAATTTGCATTGAGGACGAAGCATTTATGAACTTCTTTCTAACATGTCAGTATTAATTCAGTTGCGTATCTGTCTTGTAAACTGCTATTGGTTTGTTTCATTGAAATTCTCTAAAAAAATTCTTTTAAAAACAATCTTCTATTTAGTACAGCTTTCAAAATTTCATTTGCTTTTATTTCAAATATAACAACAAGCATTTATTGAATTCACAAAAGAATTATTGAACGAAATAAATTCCTCTCGTATTGATTAAAAAAGGCCTCCATGCTGACAAAATTTCCAGGGACAATTATAGGTAAAAAAAAGTTAAACAAAACCGAAGATTTCAAATCTTTGAACCAATTCAATTGATTTTTTTTCAAAACATCACGCTTCTTTATTTAAACCGTTTTGATCAACGTTTCAAAACTATTATTAATTTTAAGGTTATCCGAAAATAGAAATTCCGTTTAAAAACAAATATACTAAACAATATTTCGTCACAATGACTATTAATGACGATTCAAAAGGAAAAAATGATGTAATATTTTGTTCTCACGTGCAAAAGCTTTTTGAACTCTTTGCTGAAATCCGTGTCTGTGTGATTTGTTTTTATTCCTTGTTCAGGGATAAATAACCTCTCTAGCTAATAACTGATCATGTTCCTTATATTTCGTTCCTTATATTATTAAGACATTTCTCATATCTTTTTAAAAAATTCATGTTTTTAATTATTTATCGAAAGTATTGGTGTTTTTTCATGCTGATTGCAAATCTTACGAAAATCCAGATTTTCTAGATATGTTAATTACGTTCAAATGTGAGGAGTTCACTTACATAAGTACATTAAAATGCTGTTGAAGATCATTTTCATTTTTTATATCATAAAAATTTTTTATTATATTTGTAACGGGATTTATGTAATAGAACTATAATTATATTCAATGTATATGTAATAGAATAAAATTGACTAATTAAATAGACTATTTAGTTATAGAATTATTATATGTAATAGAATTAAAATCTATATTCATAATTAGTTTAAAATATTTTCTTATCTACTTATATTCTATGTTTAAACTTTAAAACATGAGTCTCCAAAACTACATATTTAACTTCTTTAAAGCAAAAAGTCTATTTGTATTATCAAGGAAACGCTAACATAACTCTTTAAATAACCAATTTTGAAATCAATATACCCCATAATATGTTTTTTGTAATTTTAACTATTGACAACTGAAGAATTATAAGAGTAAGAAAGTTATATAATCAGAAACTCTGGGAAAGTATCACATTGACAAAAAGTAAGAGCAATTTAATTTGAAAAATACTGAATCAACTTAACATGTTTATTGTATTTATATAAAGAGCAGTTAAATATTTGAATAGATAGAGTTGCCGCAAAATAAACTGAGAACTGAATTCCGTTTGTTTTGAAAGAGATTAATCGTAATTGTTTCAAAACTATTTTCATCCGTTATTTTCTATTTATTTTTATTTTCCAGTCTCTGTTCAAAGAATGTAATATAATTTTTATAAACAATAGGATCAATTCATGCTCAAATGACAAACGCAAAATGATACACGCCAATTAAAATTTCTGATTTTCTTTGGTACGCGGTGGCCTGGTGGTAAAGTCTCGGCTTTGGGGTCGGAGGGTTCTAGGTTCGAAACCCGATTCCACTAAAGATCCGTCGTGTATTGGTCCTGTTGCACGCTACATCATACATAGGGGATCAAACGTCCTCTAGCTGGTGTGGTGCGGAAGTTTGGAGAGAAGGGGGCAGCTGTGGTGGCGCCCTCGTCATCTGACCGTGGTTCAAAATTACGAGGTCCATCCCAATTGCTTCAAAACGGGACGTTAATATAACTAAACTATCCGATCTACTTCACGTCATGCAATTGCTGCTCGTAACGGCAAGAACATTGTTTTGCTGGTTGAAATAATTGTTTATTTTTTGTTTCATGCTTTCTTCTGTAATTTTTTCTAGTTCGTGCACTAGAACTTAATTCTTTTAGCTTTTATTAATTTTTAAACTTTGTCAAGTTTATGCAATATCATTTTTTATTTATATAGTAATCATTCGTGTCCGTACGTATTATTAAAGTCTAATCTAAATTATTTGAACTTTTCTTAGAATTTATAATATATTTATTTAATTTTACTTAAAGTATTCGATAGATTACTATTTATTTTTGCAAGTCATTTTACAAATATGTATTTCAGTGGTGCGGTTAGCATTATTAGAATAAATGCCTAAAAGTGCACAGTACACAGTCTGATGCAGGCTTTCAAAATTCCCTAAGAATTTTCACAGTCCGTGCTTTTAATAACTCAGGATTTTTAAATGGAAACTTGAAAAATATTTTCGTTCGACAATTGTCTTTCTCTTTCTAATTATAACAGCCAAACGCTGATAGATAATGCATTTTTTTTTTTTACTAAAAGTACTACGCAAAATGTAAATAAAGCAGAAGATGCTAATAAAAGACACGACAGCATTAAATGTGGCAGGTTAAATGTTTAGATGACAAGCGCCGTTACGTTTGTCATGTGACTGTGACGTCACATAAATTAATTTCATTTCCAAGTTGATTAAAACTAAATAAAAACTGTCCCAAGGTTTTAAGCAACTTCTACTTTTTTTATTAACAAATGTTCAAGAAATATAAAAAATTATTAAATACATTTTATAACATATACTGTACATACTTTTTCGCTTTAATTAGAAAATATAAAAGATTTACAATAAAACCCAATTTTTTAAATTCCATTTTTCTTAATAGTTAAACAAATACCGTCGCTTAACAAGCAACACCATCTCCATTTTTAAAAATTTCAAACAGGAAAAAAATACTGAATTTTTCGCTACCAATAGCGAATATTTCTGAATTTTTTTCTCACATCAGGTATATGAACATGAGACCGCATATTCCTACGTGATGCGAGAAAAAAAAATTCAGAAATATTTATTATTGGTTGCGAAAAATTGAGTCTTTTCTTCCTCTTTGAAATTTCAAAAAATTGAGATAAGTGGTGTTGCTTGTTAAACGACGATGTATACGTATGTTTTCTTTCTTCACGTATATTTATAATTGTAGCTCTATATTGAAATCTTCAGAAAGTCTGTTTATGTTGTCCTTAAAGAATATAAACACGTATCTAGACGAAATTGAAGCCTGCTGAACTGGTTCGCAGTTTCGTGTTATTTCTAGAAATAGTGTTCCTACTGTAAAAATTCTAGAAATTCAGTTTTGTAGTAAAATCCACATTTGTGTCTGTTTCGACATCATTTCATGAATTAATAAAAATACATCTGGCGCAAATTTCTTGAAATAATAGTTATGCAATCGTAATAGAGAGTTTCTAAACCTGTAGAAATCAAGACTTGATCATCGGGAAGGCCCAAATGACTATGAAATCTTAGTTTTATTGAAGAAAGCTTCAATTCCAAGTGCTCGCTTAAAGGTAGCTAAACAGAAAAAGATCCCTTGTTATTTAGAATCTTTTGATTTAGGATGCTTTATATTCCGAATATTTTATGATTCCTGTAATCTCAATAATTCAAATGTAACTCTTTTCGTGCATTTGAATGGTATGTAAGGAATGATGTCATTTTTACGCTTAAACGTAGCTAAACAGAAAAAGATCCCTTGGTATTGAGAATCTTTTGGTTTAGGATGCTTTATGTTCCGAATATTTTATGATTCCTGTAATCTCAATAATGCAAAAGTAACCCTTTTCGTGCATTTGAATGGCGTACAATCATAAATACATTAGCAATGATGTCATTTTTACGCATATGCTGACGAGTTTAAAATTTTACAAGTATAATAAAATGAGTACCTATATAAAGTTTTGTAACTTTTATAAAAGTTTTTTAGCTTTCAAACAATCAATGATGTCCCACCGGCCAGTTTCAGGCCTTACACCCTTAAGGGTAGGCTGAGTCGGTGTAGGTTTTACACACTTATGGGTAGGTCAATGGATAGTGAATCCCTAATTTTGCTATTACTCAGTCCTAAGGTATGTGCCTACTCCAGTATTTGAAAACCACTGAATTAAGAACAAAAAAGCAAAATACGTTAACTTAATTTGTCTATCAACTTCCTTGATTTTTTCAGGTAGTCATAAATGTTCTTGTTTACGAAGAATTTAAATTTTCGCGCGAACACTCATGTTAAAATTTATAACTTATGATCGATAAATTTATCTCACTATTTATTTATATTCCAAGAGTAGTTTTTAAATTTATTTGAGAGTAAACTAATATCGTTACACGGTTTCCCCCGGAGAAGACACAAGCATATTTTTTTACTTATAATTAATTTTATTATTCTTGTTATTACAAATTTATTTCACAACTTG
>BGPR01001011.1:199777-269498 GCA_013235015.1 Araneus ventricosus | reverse complement strand
TATGATATATTTCGATGTAACTTACTGTATAGATATGTTATGTCTATTAAATTGAAAAAACAGCAGTTATACCCCGTATATTTAATGCCAATTTTTAAATCGTGGAATAAACTGAAATAACTTGTCCCAAAAGTTTATAGAAAAATGCAATTTTATGCAAATATGGTATCGGTAATCATGACGTCGATCTGGAGCCTAATAAATACGTTGTAAGAAAAGGAAAGCTTTCGTTTGTTCTGCGTTTCAAGATGCCTAAAGCGTAGCATCTCTCCAATGAAGAAATGAGTAAAATTCTGCATTTGAAATTGCTCTGTCAGACTGTTAAGGAAATAATGAAACTTTTAAATCGTTCTAAAAGCATGATTTATCGTGTATTAACTCTTAAGACGTCATATGAACCAAAACCTCGTTCGGGAAAACCACGTGTGACGGATATTCGCAGTGATAGACGGATACAAAGAATGGTTTTCAAGTCAGAAAATGTCGGTTCGCGAAATTACTGGGGCTTCCCTGTTGCAAATCTCCAAGAACACTGTTCATAGATGAATTATAGAATCTGGTTATATGATCCACGCAAAAATGGCTCGCCGATTACCACTCTCAAAGCTTCACATTAGTAAGAGATTACAATGGGCTCGTAATCATATGTCATATGGCGATAAATGGATGGCTGTCCTTTTCAGTGATGAAGAAAAATGTAACCTCGATGGACCTGACGGGAATATAAGATATTGGCATGATTTACGAAAAGAGCCCAGGAGCTTTTTCAGCAGGCAAAGTGGTGGTGGATCTGTGATGGTGTGGGCGGCTTTCAATTTCAACGGTCAAGTGGGTTTGGCCTTTTTAGATGGCCGACAGAATTCTCCTAAATACATAGAAACACTAGAAAATTAATTATGCCATTTTGAGAAAACATAGGGGAACGAAATTGGTAATATCAGCAAGATGATGCTCCCATCCATACCTCCAATGCTACAAAAAATTATTTAAACTCGAAAAATGTTATTGTTCTTGAGTTTCCACCAATGAGCCCTGATCTAAACCCAATTGAAAATGTGTGGGGCATTATGTCTCGGAAGGTATAGGAGAATGGAGGGCAATTTTATTCAGTGAATTCCTTGAAGACAGCCATTGAAAGTGTATGGTACAACTTGGAACCAGAGATATTACAAACCTTAATTATGTCGATGGAAAAATATGTTTACAATGTCATACTGAGAAATGGAAAGACTTTAAACTATTAAGAACATTGTATTGGGCACCTTTTGTTGAAATGTCATATATTCTATAAACTTTTGGGACACCTAATATTTCCATTTTGCTATATAATTGAAATAATAATTGTTATTTTTTCTAAATATTTCGTTGAATACAAGTCGCATATGGTTTGAATAAACATATTTGTAATTGGTGTTTGTATGCCTTTCCGTTTTGCTAAAATACATGTTTTACTAGATTCTATAAACTTTTGGGACAGAGTGTATATCATGTTAATTTTTACTCTTCAAATTCAAACTCATAACTTTTCGCTCTAGTTACGTTTTAAATGAAAGAGAATTTACGTGTTTCT
Organism: Araneus ventricosus; assembly: GCA_013235015.1. Lineage (NCBI taxonomy): Eukaryota > Metazoa > Arthropoda > Arachnida > Araneae > Araneidae > Araneus > Araneus ventricosus. The sequence continues at coordinate 267,928 of BGPR01001011.1, read as the reverse complement.
CTAAAAATCCACATGGTGAATTTCTATGAAAGAATTTTTTCTTTTGTTTATATCCTCATTGTTTATCTTGGAAGACCTTCCAATTATATGAAAATGATCTTTTTTCACTGAGTTCTTCTTTGTTTTCAGGTAATTTGGCTTCTCCTGCTCTTCATAGCATTAGGAGTGACAGCTGATGATTTGTAAGTAGTGTGCCGTGACTTTATCATCTTTTTTCAAATATTTTGTAGGCAATTTAAGTTACTTTCTCTAGAGTCCATATGAATTCATTGAAAGTACTGCAGAGATATTTTACTCTTTTTCATTTCTTTTGATATTTCTAGTGCAAGAACATTCTTCTGAGTTATCGTTAACAAAAATATCTTTTGTTCTCGTAACAAAGGCAAATTTTATAACTGATGGGGAATTGAAAATATTAACAATCACAAAACCACTGTTCATTTAAACATGTATTCATTAATACTTACTTTGTTTGTTTAGCTCATTTTGCTGTCTAAAATAAATTTGCAAGCGAGTTCTTGCTTCTAGGAATTTTCAGAAATCTATTCTGGTGAAATTATTCTACCACTACTTATTTATTCTGAAGAAATAATTGTGGATAAATTTCTTGCACTTTCTCAATTTTTTAAAGATTTCATAATGAATCATTAGTATCACGGATTTCGTAGTATAATTTTCCAGACTAAACTAATATTGAGATGAGTTTTAAAAAATAACGGATTTTAATGGATTACTACGAATTTTAATGGATGCAATACCAATGTAAATAAAATAAACAATCGATTTCATCATTATGAAAGTTACAGTTAACATATAAAAGAATATTCATCCATTTAGCTAGAGTAATTGGTTTACAAATCTACAGTGAAAATAGTTTGATTATTTTGTTAAAAAAGCAGGAAGAGTAAGTTTTATGGAAAATGATATGGTTTACTTAAGTGTTGCTAGAATCATGGAGAACACACGATATAAATTTGTTCAACTAATTTCAAAATCTGACTTGGAAACTGTGATTTTTTTTAATTTTAAAACTAACTATGATAAATCTTTTTTTATAAATAAATTTAGGTTTTATGTGTGCAGAATTTATGTTCATGTTAGTTTAACTTACATTTCATTTTGTTGAGCATAAAAATCTCTATTTAACATATATTATCTTAATTCAAATTTATTTTCAATGAAATTTTCCTTTTTTTTTATAAATAGATTTGGAACGAAAGATGTAACTTAAAAGTGAAGGAAGTATATTTAAATTACACATATTTCAAAGAAAAGATATGAATTTTATTTTTAAAAACTACGCAGTGAGTACGCAAAAATAAACTTGTCGTGAAAATTACATAATAAAAACCAAAGAAGTATCCTCCGCAAGATGTGTTAATGATTCCAAATACAAATCAAATTATTCTCGAATAAATAAAAATAATGCTATGTATAAATAATTTATTCGTCAGCTGTTTTCTAAAACACTGCAAAGAAAGTGAAAAATGCTTTATTTTAGGTTCCTCGAGCTGGGAAAGGACCAGCGGTATAATATTTCAAAATGTTTATTTGCTGCTAAATATTATTAGTTTTTAATGAATCGTTTATAGCCATGCTTCACCAAATACTGGCATGTATTTACCAAGATTTTTTTAAATTTAATAAGAATATTATTTTATAATAGGAAATTAAAGTTTAAGGCAAGTTTACGAATTCATTCGGTGAAATAAGAGCATCTTAAACTCTTAACGGTGGTCGAAAGGTAATTGTAACCTTATGAAACAGCATAAACAAATAGGATTTTATGTTGAGAAATTTCTTAAACTGGCATTATATTGGAAAATATATTGTAAAAAGTTTCTTCGTAATAATTTATTAAATAATTATTTCTTCTTCTTTCCAGCTTGTGTCCGTCCCTAGTTGTTATTACAAAGACGTTGCATCTCTCTCAGAATATAGCTGTATCCTTTTATCAAACCCTTTAACTGCTTTATTATCAAAATTTATTTATAGTGTTTACTCATCTGTAGAATAAGAGAAAGCTCTAAAAGCCAGTTTTTAATGAATTACAATATATCCTGGTATGAAGAAATACTTTTTCGTTTTATAAAATTCGTTTAAATTTAATAAAAGATGGACATAGTCTAAGTACGGATTACAAAATAAATGCGGAAAAATATAATATTTAATTTTCAGAATATAAGTTTAGATTCTTAGTTGTAAATGACCGGTTGACACTGGCTTAGAATACCTTTTATTGTGTTTAACAAATGTTACCACTCTTTTGTCCTAAATGAAAGGTCTACTTTTTCATGACACTTTTCCGTACGTCCCATTTCTTTTATTAAATCATTTCAAAGGCTTCCTCGTATCTATAGAAGAGTTACCTGATATCTCTGTATACAACCTAAATTCATTTCCTTTAAAATTTGTTAAATTGTGCCCATAAATGATTAGTATTCTTTTCAACAAATAATAAGATTTCTGATGGTTTTAATTAATACAAATTAATATCAATTATTGCAGTAAATATCGACTAATAATTTCCGGTTATTGCCAATTACTTCAGTAAATATTGATTAATAATTGCAAGATAATACCAATCTGTATACTTGCTTAAATCCAACCGTTGTTTAAATGATACTTTTATACTGCAGTACATACAAATTATTACAAGTTAATACAAATCTGTATACTTGCTTATATTCAACCGTTGTTTCAATGAAACTTTTAAAAAATTTATTTGCAATAATAATTCATTATTGATATCATTGAACAGAGGAAAGCTCTCTTGCTAATTAGTTTTCCCAGCTTTTTTTATAAATAAATGCTTTACAATTTAAACATATTGAATTCATTATTGGTAAATATGGACTTACGAACAAGTTCCGTTCCGACTGACAGGTCTTAAGTCGAACGTTGTAGATCAGATTTATATTTTTCAACACTACTTTCACTAAAAAGGATTATAAAATTTGTATAAAAACACAAAAATTCAATCTATGTACATATAATTATTGCATATATTGTGAAAAATGCGTAATATGTATTCTATTGTACGTACTGTAAAAAAATGCATCCTGAATTACATTTTATTTTGCACTTTGAAATTTATTTTTTGTGGTCGTAAGTGCGGATGGTTGTAAATCGGATAGGTCGTAAGTTTAAGAGAAGGTTTACGTCGAAACACTCAATCTTGGAATTTTCTAAACAACAGATACGTAGAAAATATCAGTGTCAGGGCCACATATTTTCAAGCATGGAACAATATGATAAACATTTTTCATGTTAGCAAGTCTTTTAATTTCATGATTATTATTAAATGAATATTAATTTATCACTTCCGTATATCAATTCCCTGAGCACTCATGTCCTTTTTTTCTGTCGGTTCTGCAATAGATTCCAAAATTTAATTGACATGACACAATCAAGTGTGCGTGTCACATGATGTGGATCAGTGAGTAAGAACAGACCCAATTAAAGTATCAGCAGTCACTTTTGTATAAAATGTTTTTAAAGAAATGAAATAAATTTGCATGCGCATGCAATTTTAATTCGTTTCATTTGTGAGTAGGAATCAATAATATCTCGTTCCAGCTCAGCGAACTTGGCTAAAGATTTTAGTAAAACATATTTAATCACTTTCTCTATGAGAATATATTCCGTAATTTACTGCATGTTAAATGTCGTTATTAGATTACTGACACTACCGAATGAATTAAAGGCAGCATTGCTGCATGCTAAATGCCATTATTAGGTTTCTGACACTACTCAGAGAATTAAAGGCAGGCAGCATCACTATCTGCTTGACATTTGTACTCCTCCAGTCGTGCCTTTAACTCACGTATATGAAAATTTACTCCGACTTCTAAATTCTTTAAAAATTCATAAGCGTTCTATGTTATTGTTCTTCAACTGCAAAATGAACCACGACTACCAGCGGGTGTACAGAATTTCATGGAAACATTTGGTGGATTTTATTTCCTTGAAGCTTGTGAGAGGGTGTTGAATGATGAGTAGTGGAATTATCATAATGAACAGGTTTTTTGAACGCTTAAGTAAATGAATAAATGTATCTTGGAATTTTTGAAAAATTCATTGATTTGATGGGTTTATGTCTCATTTTGAAGCGACATAAAGGTTGTTGGATACGAACCTCGTAATTTTAGTTTGCGTTTGGTTGATGATGAAAGCACCTGCACCGTCAAACCCTCTCCAAAGTTACATACCACACCAGATTTCGTTTCCTTGAAGCTTGTAAGAGGAAGTTGAATGATGTGTGGAGAAATTGGTATGATGTCCAGGTATTTTTAATGCTTCAGTAAATGCATAAAAGTACCTTAGGATTCTTGAAAAATTCACTTATTTAATGGGTCTATGACTCATTTTGAATCCACATGATGGTGGATGACGGAGGACTTCGTAATTTTGAGTTGTGTTCAGCTGAAACATCACTTGCTTTCTAAAGTTCCATACCACACCAGTTTTCGTTTCTATGAGGCTTGTAAGAGGATGTCAACTGGTAAATAGAAAAATTATCATAATAACCAGGTTTTGTAAACGTTTAAGTAAATACATGAAACTACCTTTATATTTCTAAAAATTCATTGATTTGTAGGTTTATGTCTCATTTTGTAGCTAAGTGAAGGTTATTTGGTACGGACCTCGTAATTTTGGATTGCTTTGAGTTGGATGATGCGTAAAGAAATTAACATAATGTCCAGATTTTTTAATGCTTCAGTAAATGCATAAAAGTACCTTAAGATTCTTAAAACTTCATTGATTTGATGGGTTTATGTCTCATCTTGAATCTACAGGGAGGTGGTTGGCTAAGGACCTCGTAATTTCAGTTGATTTGATAACATCTGAACTGTCACTCGCTTTCTAAAGTTCCATACCACACCAGTTTTCGTTACAGTGAGATTTGCAAGAGGATGTTGACTGGTGAATAGAGAGATTATCCTAATGCCCAAGTTTTTTAAACTTTTAAGTAAATACATAAAAGTCCCTTAGCATTCTTGAAAAATTCATTGATGTGATGGATTTATGCCTCATTTTGAATCTACATAAGGGTGGTTGGCTGAGGACCTCGTAATTTTGGATTTTGAGTTGATGAGAATGACAACCTTCATCCTTTCTTCAAAATTCCATACCTCATCAGTAGATTTTACATTTGACTGATGACGGATTTAACGTACATTAGGCTATCATACACGTCAGATCTTCAATGAAAGATTCCATGATCCTTCTGCCCAGAAATCCAAACGGCTTCTAGGCTATCTTTATCTAAGACAAAATCGTAAGACTACCAACTGTAGAACATGTAATTTTTTGAATATATTGATATTGTAAATAAAAAGTATTATCAGATAATATCATAGTAAATAAGTATCAAACTTATTAGTATTTTGCACCTCTTCTATCTTCTATTTTTTCTTATGCTTCCATAATATGGCGCGTTTTGTGTTTAGCTCTGACGTATAGTGAAGCGAATCGAAAATGCAATTTAGACTTCTCTCTGGGTCCAAAATTTAATACAGATCTACAATTTTGGTTTTAAGACTACAATCAGAATTTTGTTTTTGCAACTTAATGCATTTTTGAGCCATCGCGTTTACATACAAATGTAGGTTGATATACAATAAACCAATAAACAGATTTTAGTCAACTATGTCCTAATCTCTGCAAGTTTAGCGATGAAATCATATGCTACATCTCATTTATCTAGTGCTTTGCATTTCTGAGTTATTGGGCTCAAATGCACATATGCTGACAGACAGATTTCCATGTGACGAATTTCGTCGAAAATTTGATACAGGTGTGCAATTTTGATGTAATGATCACACACCGATTTTTAATCGTCTAGATCTTGTTTTCACAGAGAGACTCCACAAATGGATTTTTTTTCAGAATTCAAGAATGTCTAAACCGTGGAGATTCATCAAAATCAGGTTGTCTGTTTTGACGATTACGGTGGTTTCTCTTTGAATACATTGTATGGACGAGTTTTCTGTTTTGTTTATTTCGGGCAATGTAGAACTTCCGCTATACCGACCGACTTCCGGTGTAATGCTAAGTCAATGGGAATCTTCGAAATTTCAGCACTCTGTTTGAAGATGTTAATTAATGTTTAAAGTAATTCTTTTTTTTAATGTTATGACTTAAGGATACATTGAAAATATTAAATTTGACGTTCTTATTGCTGTAGCTCACAATGTTTACTTACAATAAGAGCCTCATTTTATGGAAAGACTACCAAAATTGTTCGTTATCGCTTTTTTCGGCGACTTCTAAGTCTTGCTTGGCGATTAAATTTTTAACCAAGCAATTTAGAGAATCACTTGCTGTTAAATTTCTAACCAAACAATTGAGCTAATTACAATCCTTCCATTTGGAATTTAACCGTTTTAAGAGCCATCTGTTTTCAGCCGTTTAAAATAAAAAGAATTAAACGAACTGAAAGAACACACAATTCAACGCTTTGTGTATTAGGGAAAGAACTGGTTAGAACTTGGCGCTAGATACGGTATCCAAATGGATTTGGCGATTGCTTAAATCGGAGGGCTACCCAAAAACGGTCTGTGAGTCTAAAATAAACAAAACAGAAAACTCGTCCATAGGAGAAAGCGAAAAGTATACAGAGTGGAATTCCTTCTCAGAGATTTTTTTTTAACCCGAGAGAACGCGCGCCTCCTTAGCGAACGCTAAGACGCGCGGGGGTCATACAATGAATACCCAAACTAAAATTCAACCCTGAGCTGTTAAAATCTTTATATTTTAAGTTGGAAAAATAACGCTTTTGACTTTCAGACATTAAGAATACATAAAGCACGGATTTCTCGAGGTCCGTTTTTCGCGCATCTCTTTCACGTGAAAAGTTTGGTGCGCATTCCTCGATAAATGTATTTGTTAACTCTACAATTAAATGTATCAAGTTATCGTTGATGAATAACCCCCAACTCTTCACATGGCTTGTCATATCTTTCGCTGATCTTTTTGTTCCAGGTAAGCGCGACACAATATTATGACAGCGAATATTCTGCCTAAATTTTGTTTTTCTCCACTCAATGCCCTCTTTTAATGAAAACAATTCTAAGTTATTCACATCTTCATTTCCAGAACCTCCGTCTTCTTCTGATTCCGTATCATGTTCACAGAAACTTTCATGATCTGAAAAAACTCTTCTAAAACATCCTCAGGTCCATTGTCTTCATCAGTTTCAATTTCAGCAAGAAGTTTGCGTGAACTCTCCATTTCTTTTTCGTATGGAGTCGGCATTGTGAGAAACAGTTAAATAATTCAATTCTGCAAGGAAAAAAACGAGCTGACCGTATCAGCTACGTGAAATAACTAGTCTGTGGAACAAACAGAAAGACGCGAGGGGTCATTTAATAACCCCAGTAACTGACCGAACGTGTATTAGGGGACGAAAAATTCCGTAAATTCTTTCTAAATACTCAGAAAAGGCGGAAGGGGTGACTAACTCAGCTACTGATAAGAAAGGAATGAACAGATGGCTTGTTTTCTAGGAATCTGAGTTTTCCGAGGGCTTGGGGTCATAAAATGAACCCCTCTCGTCCTCCCGGGTTAAGTAGACAAAATTGTTTAGTAATAAGAAAAAAGCATTCCATGTCTTAAAAAATATTTTTGTGCATATGCATAATGAAATTTCCAGCATTTTTATTTGAAATTCTTCAGTTTCTTATTCAAGTCCCTTAAATGTGTTTCATTTGGTAAAAAGAAAATTTATTACAGCACAATTTACTTGTGGGTTTTTATTCACTTTAAGGTTTTATTTACTTTGAAGGCAATTTATATGTGATTTTTTTACCTTGTTATTTATTATCAAAGGAAATCTGTGATTAACATTATCCGTTCAAGCATATGGATGGTTAAAAACCAACTTGAAATTTCTGTGATATAGCTCAAGTGAATCCATTTATACGACATCAGAGTCACATGACAATCGTAACTAAACATCATCTAAAAACTAACGGCAGGTTTACTCATATTCTGTTGTGATGTAGCACTCTTGTTTCCTCTTGCAAGATGGGCACTCCAAGAAAAAATGGCGCTATAGATGCTCATCTCGTAAGCTTGAATTGATTCTGTTATCCAACTGCTGCGAGCGAATTTTTAGTTTAACTGTTTTCTTATTTTTCATTTTTTTGGAGAAATTGAACTTAGGAAATTAAACAAAATTCTTTTCAAATATTCATTTCAAACAATGTCGAATTTCAGTGTAGCATTCTATTTCCACTTTCTTGTCTTATCGATTAAAAACAATCCCCAGGTGCCTTTTAAAAACTGCTACTTAGATTCTGGAAATCATATTATTTACTTTAATCCTGTAGAAATATTTAAGATATTGACATGTTAACTTCAAATTTCTCGGGAAACAGAAGGGGTTTTTTTTTCCTGGAAGAGAAACGTGCTTCTCTCAATCTTTTAAACATTTCTGTGGTAAAATGCTTTATGAAATGGCGAAAAGTACATCATTATTGCTTCCATGATAAAGAACAAAATATTCTGATCAGAAGTGCAATACCAATCAATTATCCATCTCAGAAAATTATTTACCTTATTTAACATTTTTTTTTTCTTTTTTAATGCACGGTGCTCTAGTGGGTTTTATTTGAAGGCTATCATACAAACATTGGAGCTATACTTTGCTTCTAAAAGTTTGTTTAAAAGTTAGGAGGGTTTTTCTTGTATACTACAATGATGGCGGAATGCTGCATTTTATACAATTTTCTCTTCTGACTATTCAAAAGAACAAACTCTAATTACCGTTTTTATTTCATACTCCGTTACGAGCAATTTAAACTGCCGGTTGTTTTTTCATTTGCCTGTGAACTCAAATGTGACTGTTTGAAAACATTGTTACTGAGACAAGTTCAAAACACAAAGAAAATCAAAGTCATAATGCAAAATAAATCTTCCTCTGGTGGAAAGCAAAATTAATTACGGTTTAGAAAAATGCGTAGGTAAAGTAAAATACGGGCGACAATGCGAAGTAAAAACCTTTCTTTTACATTTCTGTTCAAATAAAGAAAGCATTCTTTCTTTTTTTAACAACAGCGGATGATATGACACTGACAATTACTTCCTTGTGTAAATATGTGTTTCTACTCCGTTTTTTTTTTTTTTTCTTTTTTTGACAAGGACTTAAAGTAAAATCATGTTGAATTGTGTGATGTTGTAACTTAAAGAATAAACGGAATGGTGATAAATGTAACTTTTTTGAGGTATGTACTTTAATATTTGCGAGCGGGGTCATTTACACTTAATTTAAACTCGCAATAAGAGCTTCGTTGTGTAACAAGAGAAAACTATTTTCGTCATTGAAGTTTGAATAATACAAGTTTGCAGTTTTTATTTTACTATTTACATTATTTTGCATTATTGTGCTTCATATATTTAGTTATCCATGTCATTCAAATTTTTTGTTCGATAATCATGCTTTTTTTCTTTTATGCATTTAATCTTTGTGAAATATGTATCGCTCCCACTTGATTGTGATTTTTTCAACAAGACTAATACAAATTTTGATTAAAAATTAAATATTGCAACGCCGAATAAAAAAACAATTAGAAGTTTACATTTCCATAGCTGTTAAAGGTGAAAAGAAATAAAATTATCTTCTGTTAGATTTTATTAGAATAATAATTGTTCTTTTTCTATTTGATGAAGAAAGGATAAAAATATTGCGTCATATTTTGATTTCCGAAGCTCTGAGCAAAAAACATGCTGAAAAATCTGGGATTTTTTAAAGAAACCTGTATATCTTTCCGAATATTCGTGCTATTTTTACAAAGATCCACATAAATATAGTGCACATCAAACAAAACCATTGATGAAAGTTTTATCTCATTGTCAGCTTTCTGTGAAACGGGATGAGTCGAAATCCCTTTTCGTCTTCATGACATTCTGGTCGCCCTTCTAAATGCCCTCGTAACCGAATCTTCACTGTAAAATATGAGTTCTGACGATTGTATGTCACACGATTCTCCGCAACTGATTGCGAACCATAGTATCTATATTAACTCCAAATTTTTCGCATCTTAAGAATTGTGCTTAACTTTTGGACATCAATGTATATGATCTTATTCTTTTTTAGAAGCATGAGAATGATTCTCATATTTTCATTCACTGTTTTCAAGATTTGAGGCAAATTCTCAGGTCAATATGCAACTGGACCTTTCTTTACAATAAATCTTCGCTCAAAGTGAAGCCAGAACATGCAGAAGCGTGTGTAATACATTGTGTATGCCACTCGATCTGCTTCTATTTACATAATTGAGATCTCTATTTAATATACATACAATGCTTCCTAATAATGTTATAAAAAGGGATCCATAAAATCCACGTGCAATTTAAAATACTTATATCATTATAAGAATATACGATAGAAAAAAAAACATTTAAAGGATTAGAAAGAAGCAACACTTATATTTTTTATTGTTCTGTTTGATTTTCAATGTGTTCATTATTATTACTAAAACAAAGATTAATGCAATTATGCTGTTCTACTAGACCATGGTTATCATTGACAGAACCTGTTTCTTTAAAAACCTTTTTATCCGCTTGGATATGGAACTCCAGTGAGTTGCTTCTTTCTTATTCGAGTTCTAAGATTTCGTTAGACAGTAGCAGTAGATATTAGTTCCACCAACTGAAAAACCTAATTTGCTTTCTGTTCTAGTGTAGCTATGGGTCAACTGTGATTCTGAAAAATAATTTTTTTTTACTTCAATTTCTAAAAAATGGACAAAAAATAGATACATTAAGCCGAATTTTGGCCGAAACAATAATCCTCCTTCAACGAATATTGAGGTCAGGAAAAATCCCCAAAGCTTAAGGTCATCTTTTTACCCGACTTTCCCCTACTTCGTGATTCTGAAAAATAAATATTTTTTTTACTTCTATTTCTAAAAAATAGACAAAAAATAGATATATTAAGCCGAATTTTTGCCGAAAATTTTGCCGAAACAATAATCCTCCTGCAACGAATATTGAGGTGAGGAAAAATCCCCAGAGATTAAGGTCACCTTCTTACCCGACTTTCCCCTACTTCATATTTTGCTACCCCTCACCATATTTGTCTTTGGTATTTTGTACCGCCCCTTAAGAATGACGCGACGGAGAGGGGAGGGGAGATTTATACACTACATATTTCCCTCATCGTCACTACGATACTGCTGATTATTTTTGTTGGTACTAAGAAGAACTGTAACACAAAGTGCTTATTTTATTTTTACTTTATATTTTATTAATGATGTATTTTAATCTGATGAAACTGAATATTAAGAGATCAAATGTATTCTCTTAGTTAGTAACAAAAATTGTAACATAAAATGCCTATCGATGAAAGTTATTATTAGGAGCTTGTATTTGAATTTCAATATGTTATAGGTATGCAATGCTTGCATTATTGAAAGTTTCCAGCATGGATTTTTTTTCATTAATACGAATTAATCGACGTGTGTGTTACGATATTTTTTAACAATCATCTATGATATTCATAAAAACAGGGATACGAACTATAAAACACTCGTCTATTTTCAGCAGTGTTGTTAATGTGTTTTATACTTTACAACAATTACATCTTAATTTTATTTTCTATTGCAACTATTTTTTCTTGGCTTTATTGATATTTACAATTATTATGCTTCCATTAACTATCATTGATAATGTTCCAAACAATGCCCAATTCTGACAGAACGAATATTATCCTTTATTTTTATTTAGTTAGCTTTTATTAAAGTAGAATTAGTTGAATGCAACGGAATTATTTCCGTTGCATTAAAAAACAAGCTTTTCTGTAATTTACTTCGTGGAATTTTGAAGAAACAGAAAAAAAAAAATCTTTCGCATTCTGTTTGTTAAGACCTTCAAGTTCAGGGTTAAAAGTATTCATTTACCTCGGCTCTTTTTTTTCTTCACACTGAAGAGTTATGAAATAAACAATGATCTTGAGGAACAAAACATATCTGCGTCTAGCAAAAAACCCAAGGAAAAACAGTGTTTCGTCATTTAAAGCATGAAAGAACAACAGTGATAGAGACTTATCAACCTAAACCCTTTGAATCAAGCTCAAGTTGAATATGGGCGTGCAACACAGTGAATTTTATTTTTCAGGGATAGCATTGCTATTACGAAACTTATTAAACTTCCTTTTCTTGTTAATCGTTTTTTATGAAACATTCCTCTTATGCTTTTCTTTCCAACTAAATATTTTCTACGCTTTTTATTAAAATGTAGGGGAGAATGGGGTAAAACCGGGTACCTTGATTTTGCCGTTATTAATTCTCCTTTTTAGTGGACAAATTCTGAATTATATTCTACTAGTGAAGAAAAAAGAATGGTCATAGTTGCCATGTTGTTGTTATTGAATTCATTTCGTCTGTGAAGGTTTATTTGTTTTATGAAGTCAACTCTCCAATGTTTGTTTCATTTTTAACTATCCTTACTTATTAATCATTACAATTATAAAAACTATACTTAGTCCGACTTATTATATGTTCACTAAGGATTTATATCCTATCAAACAACAAAGATTTAGTAAAACAATTGCGTGGTTCTATTTCGTTTTTTAAAACCTCTGCACTCGCGGTAAAACCGGGTACTTCTAGTGGGGTAAAACTGGGAACTAGGGGAAACTACAGATACCCGACCCAAGTGGATTTTCTTAGGTTGTGAGATAATTAATAGTTTGTTAGGGCTATTCCTATTTGATCTTTGAGTCAAATAATCTGGTGGAAAGAATTTCCTATTTATTCCGATTTCTAATGTTTTCTTTTTTTGTGATAATTTCAAATAATACAAAGAATTATTTTAGTCACAATTTCAAAATGAATTAAAATTTATTTATTCCATTATTTCCTCGCTTGCAAGTAAACGATTTTTATTCATTTGTTCTTATATAAAGCTTAAAATGCATGTAAATTTAAAAATCTTTTGCTCGAAGCCTTTGCAATCGTTTGGGTTTATTTGCGTCATTGTCATTCCGACTGAGTTCGTCTTTTAGTTAGCTTGAATTTTAAAGAAGACAGAATTACGTAGAATACATTTTTCTCCTTTTGCTTTTGGATTGGATTATTTTTCTTCTTATGGTTTTGGATTTGGATCCTTAAAATAGTAGGAGAACCCAGTAAGAATATTGCGTTTTTCCTATTTCTTGTTTTGCACAACATTTGTTAGATTCTTGCATTTCATTTTGTGGCTATTCTGTTCTATTGTAATTTCCAAACCAGAAGTGTTTCAATGCGCTAGTGACATTACTAGGTTTCCTATTTCATTCCTAAAGCTTTTATCACTAATTTAGATATGAATTTCACAAGTAGTTCTAAATTGATTGTCTTTATTCTTAAATTGTCAACTATTGTAACTATTGATAAATCTTAAAAAATGTTTTATTCTTAAATTGCTCCATAAAATAAAAAAAGTATGCTACTTTTCCACTGAAAATCTGGTTTTCCCTAATTTCCCATAGAGTTAACATGTTTACCCGGTTTTACCCCACTTGTAGTGCTTGACTTTTTCTACAAAAAAATGATTAGTAAAAAAAAGTAGTGAAACTATGACTTTTCCTGAAAGATATATTGTACTCTGAGAAATAATGCATATTTTAGTAAAATTTGACAAGCTGTATGTCGAATAGTTTAAATCCAACAGGCCTTCGAGTCTTAGGTACCCGGTTTTAGCCCACTTTCCCCTACTAAGAACTTTCTTTCTTTGATGTCGTAACAAATTATGAATTAAAGAGCTTTGTAGCAAGTCAAGAAAATTATACTCTGAATGTTTAGAATGTCGCTTCTACGTTATTCGTACGTAAAAAGTATTGTCTCTATAAAAAAAATTATCAATGTCAAAACATATTTTTAAAAGAAGCATTCCTAAATTATTATTAACACATCGTGACAGCTCTAAATATGATGGTTAAAGGCGTTGGCTACAAAATTCCCGAAAATGTTTGGTGGTGGTGTCGCAAAACTCAAGGTTGCATCATACCTTGTTCATACAGGTGCGTGTCGTGGTGGCCTAGTGGGAAGATTTCGGCTTTGGGACCGGAAGGCTCTAGGTTTGAAACCTAATCCCAATGAAGATCCCTCATGTATGAGGGCTTGGTTGACGTTAAATATGACGTCGTAGGTCAAACGTCCTTTCACTGGTGTGGTGCCGAAATTCAGAGAGGGAGTGTCAGCTCAGGTTTTGTCCTCGTCAACTGACCGCGGTCCAAAATTACGAGGTCCGTCCCAAAATAACCTTCGTATTGCTTTGAAACAGGGTGTTAATATAACTAAACTATACTTGCAGGTACAGGTTTGGCGGTTTTTTCGCACAAGCGTTCGCCTCGTGCATCAAGATCTTAGGTCCTCGAGTATCGCAGTGCTAAGATGACGGCGAATTCACGACATTGGGAAGGGGAGAGGCTACAAAACAATTTTGTTCCTGAGACCTCATCGTCAAAATCCGCCAATGGGTACAAGAACTTGTTGCTTTTGTGTAAATGAGCCTATGTCGTAAAACCAGTGCAGATATGTTGTCCTGAATCTCCTGTCAATCGGCCTTTTTTCTCCTACTATTTCATTAGAGTATATTTTCGAAAATAAGATAAAAGTACGTGATTGCTTGTGCTGAGAAAGTTTGTAACGCAATGACAGACAATGGGAAAGTGAAACTCACACTTTGAACTTATCTTTGACTGTTATGCATGCAAGTGATATTAACCTATTAAAAATGCGACATCTTTTAGTAACAGATATTGCTTCTTTTGTAGTTTTATTTTAAACTGTTTTTGGCTTTTTAATTTATGACTAGACATCATTACAAAGGCAAATTTTAATGCAAGTATCTTCGAATATGGCTTATATGTTGTTACAATGCAAAAGTATTTCGATCACTCTCGACATTTATAGCCTCAAAGTATCAAAAATTTAAGAGCAAAACTAAATTTAATTTAACCTTATGAAAAATTTATGTAATTTAATTAATGCTTGAAATAAAGAGGATTTTCTGAAATATTTTTACGCATTAATTTTTACAGACATTGACCGAAACGTCTGATATTAGACTTCTCACCATTCAGTCCATGTGAGGTCACGATCCACAGATCAAAAAGTCCAATATCAAGCATTCCAACTTTAACTTGTGGCCAATAAGGAATGAGTTCGCATCATGATGTGGCCAGTTTACCTTATGGAGTCAATTCATTAGACGTCACTGTCACAAGACAAACGAAACTGTGCCTTTCTGTGCTCATAACATCATGCCTTTTATCTTCCTGCAAAATGGGCAATGCTATCCAAAATTATATAGTTTGGAAAATTTGGAGTGTATCACGTAAGCATGAATTGACTTCAATGCCGACAGTGCCATTTCTGGTCTGTCTGACATGTAATAAGAATAACGGATTATTTACCCTTTAATTAAATTAGATTTCTAGACTTGAAAAATTAGCGTGTGAATGATACGAATACTGTCTGCTTTCAGATACGGAAACCCTCCACTCTTTTGCGCATGCGCCAGTCGACTTTGGTTTCATGAAAATAGGGATGAGAGGGAAAATGTAGGAGGAAATGTTTATTTTTTATTAAGCATTATATAGATAAACTACAAACGTTTCGAATTAAAAGAAGATAGTACAATTTTTAAAAAATGAATATCGTCATAGGAAAAAAAATAGTTAAAAGAAAAACGCGTCTAATGAAGAGCTTCTGTAAACCGCTCTTATTTACTCATTTCGTATCATCCCTTTGCGGAGTAAAATCGCGCAAAAGTAATAGGCGCCGGTTTCTGAAGCTAATAGTATAAAAGACTTATATTTTCATATCCTTTCTCAGAAACAACACCTCTTTCTCTACCGAAGTCTGCCTCATGCCAACTTTGAATTTATGGACGAAATTTTCTTTGCTATGGAATAAATTCGTACTGACTTGTCATCATTGTAGGTTTTTTCTTTGGCATGCAATGAATTCAAACGAACTTTTCATCGTGCAGGAAAAATTCATATTTCTCCTCCAAAATATGAGGAAAGATAAACTTTGGTCAACGTACTTTTCGATCGAAGGAACTTCATTCTCTTGAGCGAAAAAAAAACATAAAACTGAAATTTTTGACTGTTCTGTTGGAAAATAGAATACAAAAAGAGGTATTTGTTTATCTTCAGACAAAGAAATTAAGTATTTATTATGCTGGGATTCAATGCGATGAAATATTTCTTGATTGTTTATTGGTTTTCCAGTCGTTGAGCAATATTAGTGAAATAAAAAAATTCGAGTTAAATGCCAATTGTTTTCAAGTTTACTTATAATCTCTCTCTGTTTCTGAACAAGCTGAGAAACAAGTAGGACAGGCTTCAGTAAGAAGGATTAACCTTTAAATAAAAACTCAATTTTGTAAAGATCCGAACTTTCGGATAATAATCTCTTATTCAACCATTGTCTTTCAGTTGACATTTTGGCAATAAAACTTCGTAGTCTTTCTTCTGAATTATGTAAGAGGATGTTGCATCGGTCACGATTTTAAAGAAAATGTTGTAATCCATGGAAACAAAGTATGCCTATTTTGCTGAATAACCAACTGTATTAAATTTTCGAGTATAAAAAAATATACGTTTTCATATGTCAAAAAAACTAAACCAGTTGTTTCCATACGTACCAAAAGCTATCTCATTCGATTGTATCTTCCAAGCATGAAATGTGCATGGGACTTAATTGTCGCATTGTGTAAAGCAAGTTATTTACACATGCTAATTGCAGGTTCAAACTTACTGGTCGAGCGATTTTTTTTCTAGAACTTTTCTTTCCTTGATTAACTGATGTAGATCTGTTAACAAGAAGAAAAAATCGTGCGCACCAGTAACTTAGCTTCCAGTTATGCCTGTAGTGAAAAAAGTTCTACGTGATAATGGATTCTGATCTTCAATGCTTCGATTCTAAACTCTCGAAGTAAGGTGGTTGACTTTCTCCATTAGCACTTTATACATAGGAACTCGTAAACTAGAGGCAATTCAAACAAGTCTTCTGTATTCATTTATTTCAAAATGTAATATTATGGAAAATATTCCAGAAGACTTTCGTTCCTGAAGAAGAAAGCAAACGATTATTGCGTCGCTGCTTCATTGTTTAAAATATAAAGATATATTTTTTTAGATAGAGGTGTTTTTTGTTTAAATTATTTAGAAAGAAAATTTATAGCCGGTTTTAAATTTTCTAGAACATGTTGTAGTTATAATTTAACGGGAATCCATGAACATTCTTATTCATTCTAATTAATAGCTTCTTTCATAATTATTCTTACAAAGAAAAGCCCAAAGGCATAAAACTACTCATAACATACAGCAACTCCATGTAAACTAGGAAAAAAGAAACCATGCTACTAAAAGACTAAAAAATAAAATATTAAAATATATTATTGTGTTTCAAAAAAATTTATTCAGACCGTACAAATTTTTAAAAATATTATTTTTTTTCTCAGGTTCATCAATTGATACATTCAGTTGCTTTTTTTATTATTAACTGTTTTTTACTAACTTTTACCTATTTAACTTCATCAAATGCAGATAAAATTTATTAATTTAATATAATTTATATAATTATATTTATATATAATATAAATATAATTAAATATATAATAATTATTCATGTACAGATATATTTATCTTAAATAATATACATTGAAAACTATTACGCATCTTAAAATGTTTTTCTGCATTTTCACTAAGAATTTATTTTTTCTCTCGAACTCAACACTCTGTAAGAATCATGAAATTAGTCTGAAATTAAATATATTTGAAGTGATGTAACAATGATTTGTGGTGTTCGGGACATAATATTGTATTTGTCCCCTTGTCATATTGAACTCTATTAAGTAAAATAGAACAATTGCTATTTTGTGTTCTCTGCGACCCCTTAATACTGATGCCGAGAGTATCTGTACCTCCTTTGCCTGCCCTCCATCTCTACTGTGTTCTTGAAAAGTTCAGTAATATGCTCCTTGACAGAATTTCTTCAGGGCGTAACCTTCCTAGCCTTCGGGAATGGAGCTCCAGACATTTTCTCATCAGTCGCCGGTACTGAACAAGGCCGTCCTGAGCTTGTCATCGGTACTCTTTTCGGTAAGTTTGATTTTTAGCTTCCCTCAAACGTTCTAATGTAAGTCCAGTAGAGCATTTTTATCCGACAATAAATTAGGAAATATATAATTGCACTCCAGTTGAAATAGTATACACATGGTTCATAGAACTATAATTTGAATTCTTTCCATTATAGATTTGATACTTTTACACTTGATACATGGAATTATAATTTGAAAATCACTCATCTTTATGTCTTTAGTTCTAAGAAAAAGTACTTGAAAAAGTTCTTTTTTTATGACTTACAACTTTTTTAATAATTTAAATAAGTTCACTCACCAGGTCACTAATTCTATTAGATATTCATGTGAATAAGATAAAAGTATTTACGTTCAGTTTAAAAGATGCATATATATATTTTTATATGCATCTTTTGGTTGCATATATAGGTTATATAAGTTGCTTACAATGTGGAAAGTATCCGTTTTATACTGAAAGTAATTAATGCAAGTGATAATATTTTTTCTTGTGTACATCATATTTGTTCAATATTCCAATATATCTTTTTCATGTAGAATAAACTTAATTGCAGCGAAATCATTTATTTTTCGTGCAATATATTTCTATGTTTGTTAATTGCTTTTATCAAAGTGAATATGATCCAAATTAAAATGAAAATAATTACCACCCCATAAAATTATCCAACCTTCCGGTTCAAACAACATCAGTTCTGAATAAATTATGAAAATCATAAATAGAAGGATCTTCTCACATGTTTTTAGTATTTTTAAGTGGGCAGATTTTCAGGTGGGAATTTGTTTCCCTATTTGTCTGAAATCAAGGGCAGGCGGACACATGACTCCGAGCGCTATACAGTTAGTGCCGCCGGAAACGCAAAAGACCCCTGTGGCAGTGCATTTCATTGTTAATCTTTTGTTAATATTTCATACATGTTTTTATTCTTGTTTTCTTAACTAAAATTACCCTCCGTCCGAATAATTGCCTTACATCCTCTGGATAGGCTGTGTAGGCGTGGGGAAATAAATAAAAACTTGTTTTTGTGATTTAATCAGCAATAGTTTCATTTGTGTTTTTCTATGCTATTGCTTTATTATGTCGTCTAAGCAGAAAAATGTTGTTTCAGTAGAGGAGCTTGAAGAACTGCCAAGCGAACCACATACTGAAAAATATAAAGAAGCATATTTAGCAATTTATGTGAATATTTCAAAAATATTAATAAAAAATCAGTTCATCTAAGTAAAATATTCGATGAATATATGAGAAATACAGTCTTAGACATTCAAGGATCGTTGAACATTTTAAAAGTATAGTCTTATGCTTTAAAGTGGGATGAATGATAGTAATCTTTTGCTTAATAATAAAAACAACATTTTATTTCAGTGAAAATACCCAATATCCCCCCAAAAAATTGAATTTCGTACATATTACCGAAGGAATAATGTTCAGTTATCTATAATATTGTTAAATGCAATAATTAAACTACTATCTTAATAAAACGTCGTTTGTCCATTTTTATTCATTCATCATGGCTGAAAAACTAGATATTAGATTCTGAAAACATTTATGAATGATCATGTATTAAAAATAATATAAAACAGCTCATTTGTTCTATCATTTTCTGAGTATTGAACCACATTTTTATTCTTTGAAGAACAAGTCTAAAACTTAAAACGTCTTTAGTAATTCAAGAAATTTTAAGAAAGAAAAAAAATATTTCAGTTCCTTTTTCTTTAAAATTTGTTGAATAGATTTCATTACGACTGTAAGATAGTTGTTCCCGAAAAGTATATTATTGTTTTGGGAAATATCCGATAAATTAAAATGCATATTATAATCTTTTAGGTGCCGGTATATTCGTCACATCTGTCGTCGCAGGATCAATCATTGTTAGTAAACCATTTAAAATAATGGAAAGGCCATTTTTAAGGGATTTAATATTTTACGTGTGTGCTGCGTTTTGGACATTTTTAAGGTTTTACTACGGAGAGGTTACACTCTTGCATTCAATAGGTGAGTATCAGTCATTTCACACGTTGTTATTTATGTTAAATTCAGTCACACCTGAAGCTGTTTGTTAAGTAATATTGTAATTTTAAAGTCAGTTGGCATAATTTAAAATAATACAAAATTTTAAAAACCTAACTTTATAGATCTTTGTTGCTTTAACCATCTTAATCTCGTAGCATCTCGTTGACCACTCCGACGTACAATTCTGGGCATTTAATCTTTGCTCAATCGCATAAATTTACATAAAGAAAATAATTTTTTTTATCTTCATATTTAAAAAACCTGAAGATTTCGCATGATGTTTAGAAAATTCTCTCCAGCATCCAAAATCAAGAAGAGCTGAAAAAGAACATCACGCATGTACAGCCGAAAGTAAAACTTCTGAAGGTGATCTTCTATAACATTCCTAATGACGTCAAGGAGCCTGAAATGACAGAGGTAATTAGATTACGCTTAGGTGTAGCCGATGAAACTATTAAACTCCAGTTTAAGCTCAAAGGGAGAAGGGAAGGCACCTCCCACTGGGTAGTTGCAACTTCCCCTTTCACATTCTATCTTCTCACGAAGAATAAAAAAATTCTTCTGAACTGGACAGCCTATTCAGTTCGAGAATTTATAGACGTTAGGCGCTGTTTCAAGTGCCAGAACTTTGGACATACACAAAATAATTGAAACAACAACATTCCCTTCTGCGGTTTTTGTGCAGGCAGACATGGCTCTAGGCTTTGCATTAGCGATCATATTAAATGCATCAACTGCTCTCTCTCAAACCATTACAAAAAGACCAATTATGACCCTAGGCACACAGCAGCAGAGGGAAATTGTCCATGCTTCATAAAGGAAGTAGAAGCCTATAGGAGAAGTATCACTTTTTAATGAACAACATTCCTATCGATTCTTCACTCCATTGGCCTCTCCACGAAAAGGTAAAAAAACACCTTCAGGTAATCCAGATCAATCTTCAAAGAGCCAAGATAGCCACAACAATGCTTTCAAAAGCAGCACAATAGTGTCATCGTTCATCATTCAAGAGCCTCACATCAAAAATGGGAAAATAGCTGGCATTCCCAAGTGCTGGAAAAGTTGGCTTTCGAAAAGCGGGAAAGCCGGCATTATAGCTCTTCCAACATGCTCCACCCCAGTTGTTTTGTCAGCAAAGGAAAACACTATGGCTATTAAAATAACGAAAAACTCAAAAGCTTTCACAATCATTTCGTCGTATTCTTCACCATATGCTAACTTCAGAGAAATCTTGGAAAAACTGACCGATCTAACAACAAATATCAATGGTGAAGAATACTTGATTGGTGGAGATTTCAATGCGCACAGTCAACGATGGGGTTATAGAGATGAAGACTCAAGAGGAAAGAAACTTCAGGAGTTTATTGCAGAAAAACACATCTTCCTTCTCAACAGCAGTGATTCCCCTCCTACTTTTGAACACAACACTAGACAAAGCTGGCCCGACTTAACGATGGTCTCCAGCCTCTCCTTAGCAGCAATCTGCGAATGGGATGCTCTTGAGGAAGAAACCTATAGTGATCACAAATTTGTAAAAATATGCATCAACTCCAATACTTCTTCCCTTTCTTTTGCAAGATTTAAAATGGCTCACGGAGGCCACTGTGAATTCGTAAATCTCTTCAAGTCTAAAGTCCAGGCTCTACAAAACCTTATTTCCAATAGCTCTAATGAAGAAGAGTTCAATGAAACAACCAGAACCATTCAACTTGAAATCCACAAAACTTGCAAACAAGTTTATAAAATTAATCGTAACCCCCTGATTCCAAACGTAACTTGGTGGAATAGAGATCTCCAAATAAAGAAGCAAGAATTAAAAGCCCTAGCGAGACGTCTCCAAAAGAGTAGAGGCGAAGATAGAATCCACTACAAAATTGTTCTGTCAAAAAAGATCTCTGTTCAAGAAAGCAGTCAAAAGAGCCCAACGTGGATCTTGGAGATTGCTATGCACCCAGACACAAACTCCCTACGGAACTCCATACCGGTCAGCATTAAAAGCCTTCAAACCACCCTCGGACATCTTTCAAATGCTGGAAAGCAGTGAGAAAGGAACTCCCACAGAATTCGGGCTAAAAATATTACAAAAACTGTATCCAAAAATTTGCACCAGGGGCAGCACAGATAGAACCTCATCAAACCCCCCTTGAAGAAGAAAAGTTCTCTCAACAAGAAATAGATGACATCCTCAAGAACATTCCAAATGGTAAAGCCCCTGGATATGATGGCATTGATAATATCATTATAAAAGTAATTTTAAACTCCTTTCCCTCTCTTTTGTTGGACTTTTTTAAAAGTGTTTAGAACTTAAATGTTTCCCGGATCCTCTGAAAATTGGACTTGTTATCCTGTTTCACAAGACGGGCAAAGGAGAACAGAATATTAAATCTTACAGACCAATATCTTAACTCCCCACACTTGACAAATTGTTAGAGAAACTCCTTCTCCTTCTTCAAAGATTTAACTTCCAATTAAAGACAAAAAACTCCAACATCCACTGCAGTACGGATTTAGTAAAGGGAAGTCAGCTGACGACGCACTCCTGCATGTCACATCTCTCCTAGAACAAGTTCGAAGGCAGGAAAAACACGCTGTGCTGATATCTTTAGACATCTCCGGTGCATTTGACAGTCTGCAATACTCTTCCATCAGAGATAGATTTGCTTCCCTGTCTCTCTTCTCCAACATTAGCGAAACGCTTCTTGACACATTAAGAAACAGAAAAGTGGCGATGCAAACCAGCGAAGGGCCGGTCCTTTGGGAACAGACTCAGGGATGTCCACAGGGTTCATGTAGAGGGCCAGCATTTTGGAACATCGTGGCAGACGAAATCCTATCTCTACAGTGGCCTCAAGGTGTTCATCTACAAGCATTTGCCGATGACATCGTTACAGGCATCACCAGAGAAGGTCTCAGAAAGCTCAGCAAATTCGCACTAGACAAGTTTAAGAACTGGGCAGACAAAAATAAACTGCACGTCTCAATGGAAAAATTAAGCTATGCCCTTTTCAGCAAGCTTGTCAGAGGAACAACGATCAAATGGGGGAATCAGCCAATTAGCCGCAAAAATCATTTAAAATTTTTCCATTTTATTTTGTTTTCTATGTTGTTCTGTCCAGTTTATGTTTCTTTTTCTTTATTATTTATTTTTGTACCTGTTATTTGTTTTGTCCTTTCTAAAAAAATAAAATTCACCTCCATCTATCCAAACCGGAAAGGAGCCAAATGGCTCTAAACACGGGTATGCAGGTGGTGTAATGTAATGTAATGTAATGTAGTAGGTGGTTGAAAGATATCACCAGCAATAACTTTAAACCCAGACCACAAAAGTCTTCAACAGTAATTATAATCTACTGATAATAATCCATCAATACCTATTTGATCTACCACTTCATAGAACTGTTTGATTACTGAGGCCAATATTTTTAAGATGTGAATGACATCGTGTATTGAATGTTTATTAGCTAGTATCTTCTGTGTCCAAACACATATCTATTTCATTATTAGTTCCAGCAACTTCTTATTCACTAACTCAGAATAAGAATCTGATGGTGGATCAAGTCCTGTAAAATTCATGTAGATGTTGTATGTCGAATAAAACATCAGCTTTAGGTGAATTTTTGAACATATATCGTATGAATTTGTGTTATAGTTATCAATTGCTTGCAGAATTGTTATTTCCTTTTCAAAATTTCATTAAAATGAAATCTGCAGAGGATAAAAAGTAGCTCGCTTTCAAAATATTGTGAAATAAGAAGTTCAGTTTCATCGAGGTTGTAAACCTGTTTCTGCTGACGTTTGTGAGAGCTCCGCAATCTTTGTTGTTGAACGATGTATGTTTGACTATTTTTCAGTGACAGATACATTCCTTATAGCACTGGATGGAAAATGCTAAAAACTGGTGCATTTTCTTCTATTATGAAATCGATCGCACACAATGGCTGCTTGATATGGTTATGAGATAACGACTCACATTCACGTTGACACTCTTCTAGTTCAAATGGAGGTTGTTGCGCTATGGTTGCGGAATATCCTCCAGAACAACAAGCCTCTGTTTAGGTAGATTCCTTAGAGGAATACAACCTATTAAAATGAATTTCATGACACGAATTCGGGAAAAATTCCGCACATTTTCTCAGATTATGGTCACTAGAACCCAAAACTATTCCTTGCTTAAAAGATTATATATATAGTTAAATATTTTACAAACAATTAAAACTCAAATAACATTTTCAGTGTATACACCTATTAAACCAATAATTAAAATTAAATATAAAATAATGTTACCTAATTAATAATCATACAATGAAATACAGAAAGATAATTAGATTATAAACTATTACTATGAAAAAGACAACCCAGAATTGGAATTCAAACAATCAAATGCCAATCGATCTTAGGAATCGATTATGTCGCATTAAATTCGAATTTTAAAGGCGCCAACCTTCTGCTAAAGCCAATTGTTGGAAAAAAAGCAAAAAGTAAAAGAGTAAATTTCCAAAATATTACAAGATAAGAACGAGAAAATAACTAAATTCTTACCAATTCATTGTCATAGCAATTATAATGCCAAGAGCTATATACGAAATACAGTTCCGCATTTATAGTGAAAATATTATAACTAAATTAGGTTATATATACTATACTAAAACATCATTAATAAATTAAACTATAAATTTAATTTTTAAACTCATTATAGTAACTTATTTTAGTATGAGAATATACTTTAAATTATATGATGCAATCTTAAAATTAAAAGATGCAATCTTATTCTAAAAATAGAGGCGCCATCTGCCTATGTAGTGATATACTAAAATAATTAAATTATCATAAATATGATTATTTTAAAATAATTAATTCCAAAAGACTATTAATTTAAAGGTGTTAAAAATTTTTTTGTTAACATAAGCAAACATGAATTAACAGGAATTCCATATCTCAAAGCTTTTTCAATAAATGTATCTATATATGATCTCTGTTTTTTACTGTCTCAATAAATGTATTTTATATATATATATATCGATTTGAACCAGTGAGGGATATGTTGTAGGAAGTGTGAAAATCTCGGCCGAGTTCGTAGATGGGTCATCCAGCTCAAAGGGAGTGAAAATGACAGGATGTTGAAATTTTCATTTCCCCATAACTCCCTTACTATTGAATAGTTTTTCGATAGTTGCAATAACTTAGAATTTAGGGGGCCGAAAAGCGTTTTTCCTTACGTCGATGATTAACTTAAACTTGTGACATCTTATTGGAAACCTCTCATTAATTGCATTCTCTTCCCCACTCTCCCTTTCTCGTAACTCCAACTGCCAGGAAATTATGTAGAGTAGGAAATGGCGAAGGGGTATGGGGTCCTTAAATCTCTTGACGAACGGAATCTACCTTAGCCTCCCGGCTAGCTAACAAGAATTTTATTTTACCTTACTGCAATGCTTAACACACAGAATTTTCTCATTTGGGAGATGAAAAATACTCTTACGCACCAGAATAATCGCCTGCATTCTCCTAAACCGAATATCCGAAGAGGGTTCGTGTCTACATTCATCCTCCATCCATTTTCAATTGAGGAAGCTACTGCGAATAGAATTTATCCAGCATCGTCCTTAATGTACCATCACAAACTGATGGCGCTTGTTTTGCCACAAGTAAGTAACGATATCTTTAAATGTATCATTTCCATGGGAGATGATCGATGTCCTAAATAGTCCAAAATAACCCTGCTATATGTCAAATATTTGAATTTTTTCTATCATAAATATTTTTATTTATCCATGTATTTTGATTAATTCTTTGAATTAAACTTGCTTATTTAATGTAATTTATATGCTTATATCTATAAATAGAACAGGATGAAATATTAAAAATAAGTAGAATATGATTCTTTTGTTACATAACTGTATACTTGTATCAAAAGTATGCAGGCTGTAATAAAATCGTCACCAAGTCCTTTTTGTATTTTTCCCTCAAACTTTGAAAAAAATGTATTATAATTTTGTGTATTTCTGTCCCTCTCCCTTAACATAGTCTGAAAATTATAAGTATCACTCCAGAAAAAAGAAGAAAAAAATTAAGAATACTGATTTCATGAATCGATCTTATTTTGAAAGGCGATTAGTTAAAACTTTATCCTGAATACTAGTTTTACATGTTTTTTAAATAAATACTTAATGCATTTTTTACTAAGAATTTTTAATATAACATGTATGTTTTAACCTTTTTTGAATTTAGATTTATTGATTTCTAGATACTGAGTAAAGAAACGTGAAATTATTTGGCTTGTGCATAAAATCATGTTTAAAAAATCCCCCCTCAATCCCATCGGGGAAATTTACACATTTACACGAAAAAGAAATTATCCCAAACATTCAAATTTTGAAAAATCCGAATTTTTTGGGATAATTGTAAAATTTTCAAAAATTATGTCAAACCATTCCTGTCACTGAATGCTCAACCTTTCAGTTGTCGCGCATATGCAGGCTAGTGATGAATTCGGTCTAATACATTTTAAGCTACAATGTGTTTATTAGCCCGTTACTAATTATATCAAAATTTCAGTTGCTGGACTTTTACAAGTATGAATTTTACTTAGCGTATCTAGGAAATAGCTTCTTTTCATGTTGTAACAGAGGGCGTGGATGCTGTAAGGTTAATCATGCTTTTGATTTGTTGAAATCGTTTCAGATTCTTTTTCCTAGATCGAGATTGCCTTTTATTTGCAGATTTAAAATTTTAGAGCTATTTATTTAACTTGAAACCACCATTTTCATTTCTGCATTTAAAAATTGCATACTTATTTCAATTATAAAGAAAAATTTAGTAAAATATATTGCATTATAATTAAATTATTTTCTGAAAATTGACTGCAAGAAGTACGTTATGTTTTACTCATTTTACAAAACTCTGAAAACAAACTGTCTACTATTCATGTATAACATACTAACTACTACTATTTAATCAACAGGCTTTATTGCCCTTTACATTTTGTACATACTGGTCGTCATCATTAGTCGTGTTATATATAACAGATACAAAGACAAATCACCCAAAGTTCCTGGTATGTATTAAAAATAATTGAAGTTCTATTTGGATTAATGAAGGAATACTAGAGTACATGAAGTAATCTTTTCTTCTTTGTTTCTTTTTGGCGTAGAGATTGAAATACAGCCTCCTTCAGACGCGGAAGATCCTAAAAAGGCTGCTGTTACTCTACAACCAGATGGTGAAGAAGATAACCCTGAAGCAGCAGGTGTCGTTTTGAGAAGTGAGTTTCAGTTTCCAAATATTAATTACAAACCTAGTTTCAAAACTCTGAGTAGCAGCTGTTTTTCCATTTAACACAAAACGTGAGACTTACAATAACAGAAACTGTTATTAAAACTAAAACCTGAAAGCAATTTACTCCGGATATGGTATTATATCTTCATCTTGACCTACTAGTGTATTGTAATACATACTGAACGTTATTATGAACATATTTATCTAAAAATATGCGATATGCTTCTTTGCGATATATCTTCTTTGTAAAGGAGTATTATTTATTCCTTAACATAGATTTATGTACTTTTTCTAGTTGTTTCAACTCTTTGTTGTTTTGATAAAAATTTCAGCATAAACAGGTAAGTTTTCATTATCATACATTTTAATTTCTTAGATTTCTAAACATGATAGAATAGATACTTAGTAGAGTTTATGGTTACATAAACATTTTTTTCAATGTTCATAGTTCTTTGAACAATGTTACTCTAATGTATCGATATACATTTTGAGATGTTCTTTTTCTGATGAATGAGAAGGCAAGCTGCTCAACAAAATCAAAAGATAATGCATTATAAAGAAATTATTTTATTACGTATTGTAAGAAAAATGTTAATGGATATTTATTATCCTTTAATTTTGAAAGCCATTATTTGTATTACAGACTTTATTATAGAAATTTTTTATCTATAAGTGATCAGATAGTCCATCTTGAAATATCATCTAGAAACAGCCTTTACTTAGTGCTGAATCTTATTTTGTATAGTACTTCAATTTACAATGCACATCAGTTACCATATTTGAAATTTTACTTTCTTACGTGTTCTGCATCTCACAAAAAATATAAGCATTTTTTTATTGTAAAGAATTCGGAATTTTATTAATCTTAAAATAGAGCTTTGGTGTGAAACTTCTGTAACAAATGGTCTGTTCCTTGAAGTATATGTTTACAGAAAACAAGACAGGTATCAGTACAAAAGGGCATCAACTATAGTATAGAACTCATTTATTAGATTATTTTATTTCAAGGATGCATTTTGTACAAAATGATGATTTATAAAATTAATGTTACTCTAAAAATAATTTTAAACCAAGATTACAAAAAGACCCGAGAAATGATGATTGGAAAGTGTGCTTTTATGAATTTACATTTTCTTACTGATTTATTTGGGCTACACCTGCTGACGAATGAAGAATCACTGATTGGGATAGAAAAATTATTCTTCAAAATATTGCTGATTAATTTAATACAGGATTCAACTTTCATTTCTGCAAAAAAGAAACCAAATACTCTGTTGCAAAAAAAGGCCGCATCAAGATAAAATGGTGAAGTAAAAAGGAACAACAAATTACAAATACAAAACGTTTTGGCTGAAAATACAATTGACTAAAATTCCACTTGCAAGCAATGCATAGCTGAAGCTGCAATGCATTGGAACTCAGAATCATGAAGGTGCATACAAAAAACAAAGCCAGTCAGAAACAAAACTTCAAGAAAATTTTGATATCGATATATTACGACTGTAACTGTACCTTAAATGTCAATATTAATTATATTTATTTCAAGGAAGTTGGATCATTTAACAATTTGAGGTTGAATAATCATATTGAAAATTTTTAGCGACTTTGGTTCCGAGAGAAACTGAAATTTGAAAATGTTAGCAAGAAAAACTTCTCAATTGAATACTTCAGCGTCAAGAAAGGGCTTGGAGAAGCGACAAAAAGGAAAAGCTAAAATACTTCTGGAGTAAACATTTCAATATGATTCGTCTTTATTAACTATCCAGTGTCTGTCTTCTGAGTCCATTTGTATTAAAAATTCAGTTTGCTTATTAAAAGGTGATTACAAAAGTTTTTAGGATCACTCACTCTCAGGTTCAAAACTCTATAAAAAAGAAAAAAATATCACACGTCACAAGACATAGAATGCATTTAAGGACGATTGTGCAGTTAACAAACCTTACAGAATTATTTTTACAGTAAACAATCTCTTCAAAATGATTGCAATTTTGAATTGACACCTCCAAATGTCTCCAAAGCTGAAAATTCTCAGGATTTTGCTCGTTTCACATATCACAAAACTTAACAGGGAATGGTTATCCAGAACATTACTTTGAAAACTATCGGAATCGCAAAGGTTTTTTATGAATTTTAAAATCCTTGCATTTTTTCATTCTTTTAAAAATTCCTATTCTATTAAAATTCTTACTTTATAGCTATCTAACACCAGAAGTGTACTGAATGCTTGTATTTTTATTGCCTTCGTGGTTACGACTTCATTTCTTCATCAGACTGCAAAATCTGTCCTTTAGTCACATTTTCACTTCAAAGGGACATCTTTTGCATTATTTAACCAGAATGTTGATTCATTAACCTTTTTATTGAAATCTATTTGTAGAGGTTTTTATCAGATAATTATTTACGACTTTTACAATCAAGTACCTCGTAGCAAGAGGAATTCAGCAATTTGGGGCATCAAGGGGAAAAGGTTGACTTCGCATGTATCTACTATTTTAAGGTGAGTAAATTAGAATGGCCTTTATGACTAGGGTGATCCTAGCAGTATACAAAATGAGGAAGTGCAGAACTTGGTGGAAAGGGACTGAGTTATGTAATGAATTTCAAAGACACATGGATTGTTCGACAGACACGCCTCCATTCAGCAATTAGCTAGCTGAACTATTATGGACAATGATGAGTCTTTCTTACCTTTTTGAGCGCTATGGTGCACAACTGAGTCCCTTCTCACGTTGGTTTAAGTGACAAAAAAGTTGCTGAAACTTTGTCCAAGGCCTCTTTTATTGTACCTGTGCTTGGTGATTTAAATTTAACGTATGAAATTAACATTACTTTAAATAACAGAATTCATATCAATAAAATCTGAACTCCTCTTTAGGAACAGTCCAGACTGAACTTTACCTTGCCTTGAAAGTGCCTTACATTTAAAATTGGTCTCAGGGTCTCTTGGTTTGTAAAAGGGGCAAAACCGAACAGAGATCTCCAAGCATATTCTTCTTTGTCTGAAATTTAACTTGGAAAAAGTAACCACAAATGCTTTTTTTCGGGGGGGGGGGGGTCAAGAACTTATGGAGTTGGTTAACCTCTGCTAGGCGTTTTGGAAATGGGAAAAACTACATCTAAATTCAATACCTCTTCATAGCTCAGTTTGTAATCAGATCAAATACCATTTAAGAAAGATTTGTATCCTCCTGACCTTCTCACATTTTGCAGCTATTCACGTCCCACGAATTATTTCATTGCTTTGGAATTTTAGCATTTCTTTTCACTTTTTGCGCTTTCACGATGACCAGTGCGGTTTCCATTACGTAATTCCTTCTAGGTGCGTCTTTTTCTTGCAACACAGTCTGAATCTAAACCTTAGACAACAAACTTTAGGTTTCATAATAATTGAAATTTATTTATCATAATAATTGAAATTAATTTCATAGTAATTGAAATTGAATATTTTGCTGTGAAAAACGTATGTTTGTGATACTGATAGACAGATTTTCTTTTGGAAACTATTCTTTTAACCAATGAATCCATTCCTCTTGACTATAACGCTCTTTGAAATCTGAAATTCTCTGAAGGACTATAGAAGCAACTATACTTTTAGCAACATGTTTGTTAAATGAAGTGCGATACTCTCGATAGGTGCTACTGAGGCTCTAGCCTATGCTATAAACGTGATGAACGTAAAAGATGGAGCAATTGATGATGATAGTGATAGTAAGTTTCCTTCATTATTACTAGTGTGTGTAATGTATTCAGTAAAAATTATTAAAATTAAATAAAATAATTTTGGAAATAAATATTAAAAGCTGTTACACAGGCTGCTAAGTAACTTTCTCCTGAAAAACATAAATTTGTGTTTTTAAAATCATGTTCATTTTTTAAATTTGAAAAAAAGAATGCGTTTTATTTCAAATTTTAAAGTATGAAATAATTGAGAAATTTATTTCAGTTGCTTAACTACGAATTTTAATGCTACCAATTTATTATAATTGTTGGAAGAACTAAATGTTTTAAATAGCGAAGAATTAAATTTAAAACTAAATTTCTTATTCTCTGCGTATGATAGTGTGTGTGTGTGCGTGTGTGAGAAAAGAGAGAGAGAGAGAGCGATGGTCAGACGAATATATCGCACTTACAGCCATGAAATTTCGCACACATGTAGTCGTAATGGTGACTGAATGCACCATTTCTCGAAGCCGGAATTTCAAAATTTAATCTAGAAATTTTTTTAATGTTTTGTGCTGTTTTGGATGATTTTTCGCAGTAATTTCTCAATCGGATGGTTTCGGATAATTGTACGAAAAAAAATAGATACATCATCGGAAAGAGCAAACGATTTCCGTTCTAATGAAGTTTATTTCGTACGTCTGACGTAATTTACTGAATTTTGAGAAAATTTTGAAAAATAGTCAATTATATGTTAATTTTTCATTCGGATTTCTTTAAATTCTAGTATCCGACGTTCTACTAACACTATCATTTTCAATTTTTCAGCTTATAACTGGAAGATTTCTGTCGGATTTAAAACAAGAACGGTTAAAATATCTTTTCCCATTTTTTCAACTAATTTTTCCCTTTTACAAAGAGATTTTTCTCTAGCGAGCTTTCTCCCGCGAGACTTTCTCTGCATTGTTTCAATTTCATTGGCTGACGGTGCAGAGCGCAGGAGACGTCATAACCTTTAAATGAATGACTTCGATTATTATTTTCGGCAGTGTCTTAACGTGTTTATTTGTCTCGCATATTTTTCTTGCTGTATAATAATCATTTTCACGTTGCAATTTTTTAATATTGTTTTGGATTAACGTACTCTGTACTGTTTTTCTACAGTTGAAATATCATTATCGCAAAGAAAAATACGCGGAAAAATCAATAATGTGTATCTTTTGTTTTGATTTTGTTTTCAAAACTTTTTCGTCTCATTGTGGGCGGGTTTTTTTTTTTTTCCTTCATTTTGTTGAAGTCCTGATTCCACGGGCAACGCCATGCGCGTACTGCTAGTTAGAAAATATTCCACAGCTTATCTTGCAAGTATAATTAACGTTAATTCTGCAAAATAAGAGCTTGCTGATCGTTGATCATAAATAAAACAAATATATAGAATATTTATGTTCAATGAATAACTGAATGAATGGATGGATAAATGCATTGTATGAAAACATTAAAGAATCGTTTTTTTTAACAAACAAAAAAACACACTTCCCAAAAACTTTGCATTTTTGTTTGAGCATGAGAAGTAGCTACGTTTTTGCCACGTCTACCAATACTCCGTTGCTAATAAACAACAAAAATACATGATTCACTTACAAAGCATATGTGAATAACGATTTTTGTCATAGTTTCTGATAGATTATTGTTCATTTTTAAGCAGTCAGGTAGTTGCTCAGAGCTTCCAGTGAAACTTAAATTTGATTTTTACTTAAATGGAATGCTAAATACCTTGTAATTATTCTGCTTTTGATTAATATTCTGGCAGTTTCAAAGTTTTGACCAGGTGTCATATTTAATGAGAATTAGTTTTTTTATCTCGATTGAATGAATTTTAATTAATATACAGTGAAACCTCGCATAACCAGCAAAATAAATTGTAAAAAACTGACTCGCATAACGAGTGACGAGGAGAGGGGAATTCCCGGATTTTGCGTCTGCTACTGTCATATCCACGGAGCTTTTATTTTGCTTTAATTCTCTTATCAAACTAGATGTCTAGTACTTGTGCGTGCACTTTTAACTGTAACCTGTTTTAACTGTTAATCGAATGAGATCTTTTGTTATGATTTCTTTTCTTTTTTCTAGTAAAAAACATTTTGAATGGAACGAATGACTCTGGTTATTTTCATTTTTTGATTCCAGTAATATTTAAGGCCATGGTCTTTTAAAAACTATTTTTCTGCCATGCATTTGCAGTTGTTGATACGCTGCGTAACAAATGATGTTACGTATTTGAGTGACGTAACGAGTTGACTGACGTATTTGAGTGATGTAACGAGTTGACTAACGTATTTGAGTCAATGACGTAACGTAATTGACTTATTCCTTTTAATAAGGATAACAGAACTGGTATATCAGTCCTTGTTTAGCACTCATTCCGCGTTTTATTTCTGAAAATCCTATTCGCATTCCATGCTGGTTGATTCTGCATAAAAAGATAAGATGAAGATGATTCAGGCTCTTATAAATAATTTTCTTTGAATAAACGTTATACACAAATTTTTTTGAGTTTTGGGGGTTTTTTTCGGCATGAAACGCATTATCGTATTTTACATTGATTTCTATGTGAAAAATTGTTTCGCATAACGAGTAAGTTTCTGGAGCGAATTATGCTCGTTATGCGAGGTTTCACTAATATTAGTAAAATATAATGGAGTTGTATACAGTGATTTCAACAACTATTCCTGTAAATGAAGGTTTATTTTAGGATGCAATTATTTTCAAATTTTCCATTACAATACAAAATATATTTCCCATACGAAAGTACAGTTAAACCTCTTTAGTGCGTCTCTCGTTCTAACGTCGTTCTTTTTAGTATGTTATTTTAACTTAATCCCAATTCATTCCTGTTCATATCAATATTAAAAGAATCTTTATTACGTCGTAGGTATCCGATAGTGAGTCGCCTACTCTGAACTTCGAACACCTCGAACTTCCCTTTTTGAGGTCAAATAAAAGTGACCATATTTCTTTTAGGTAGATTCTTTATGGGAACATTAAATAGATTCCTTATAGGAATATTAGGTAGAATACTTAAAGGAATATTAGGTAGATTTCTTATTGGAATACTACCTATCACAAATGCGTATAGCGCTTCACCCACGTTATCTTGTGAACACGAGAGCTAGAGTAACTTTGATTGCAACTAGAACTACCAGGTAAATGCTATAAGGGGGGGGGGGTGAAAATCTCAGCCGAGTTCGTAGCTTGCAAGGCTCAAAGAGGGTGGAAATTGTGGGGGTAGAAGTTTTCACCTCCTCATAACTTCCTTACGACTGAGGATAGAAAGATCATTCAAATAAGGCGAATTATTACATTAACGTAATGAATAACTTGGGAATTGGGAAGTTTTTCAATAGCTACAATTGCTTAGAAGTTATGGGCTGAAAAAAAAGATTTTCAATCCCTAATTTCGACTATTTTTTAATCTATGCATGAGATACCTCGTTAGAAAGCTATCATCAGTTGCATTCTCTTCCATCTTCTTTTATCCTCATAGATGCATCCCTTATGAAATTAGAGGAGGAAATGGTGGAGGGTGCGAAATTTTCTTTTCCTTATATCTCTGGACTATCAATCTTCGCTTTCCGGTTACCCAACAAGATTTTTTTCGGCACGACAGAGATAGCCAAAGGGCAGGTTCTTGTATCGGACATTTTGAGATCTTCTCAGCCTTGAATGAAACAGTTAAAAGCCGTTTAAAAGATGGGGTGGGATGTGAAAGGGGGTAGGTCTTGGCACAGAACAATTCTTGTGACTTTATTCATCCATTATGTAAAGAAAGCAGGAATAATGAAAAAATAAAGAAATCTTTCCACCATTTTTTTTTTCAAAATGCATTAAAAAGCATAAAACATAGCAGAATTTCTTCCCATACCTTCATAACAATGGAGAAAACCTTTTAAAATTATAGTTAATTTCACAGTGATTTGATTAGAACCCAAAATCAAACGCCAGATCAAATTAAAAAAACATAATTTTTTTCGAAACAAATTAACATTTGAGCGTTTCTTTGAAAACTACCCTAAAAAAACCAAGGACTATTACAATAAAAGACAGTCATTTTAATTTCTCTATATGTTGTATAAAAAATAAAACGACGGTATCACGGTACATCAAATCACGAGAATTATATTATATTACTATATCGATTGTGGTAAAACTTCAGGAAAGAAAAAGAAAATATATTGAAAAATGTTACTCAAGAAGTATTATTGCAATACAAGTGTTTTATTATCATTAAGTACTGTTCAATTATTTAAACGAATTTTGAAAGTCTTAATATATTTAAAAATTTATTAATACTGTCAAACATTTTGACAGTAATAATATACTATTGTAATTATGAAATATTAGTAAATATAGGTACACACCATTATATAAAACTAAAGTAAGCACTTCATTGTCTTTTGAAGCATAATTCGATATTACGTCGTTTTGGAGTTGTCTCCCTATAACAACGTACTAAAGAGGTTTTACTGTATTTCTAGTTTAAGTGTTGAATATTCCGTCTAGAATGAAACGCTTATTTCAAAGTGTGCAACTAAAACACTTTTATTATGCTTTGAAATGTAATTTTTAAATGTTTCATTTTAGTAATTACAGATTACTAAAAGGTAAGTAGGTTATATTTCTTTGAATAAGATCTCAACAAATAAAAGAAGGCGCCTTTCAATGTTTACAAGAAATTGCCTTCATACACAGTAACAAAAAAATTTACGCTCACACGTTTTGAAGTATATATGTACTTTTTTTACTCTAACTCTATCATTCCGAAATTTCCTTTTTATCTTTATTTTCCCTATCTGTGATAGATAAATTACGTCTATTGACGTAAATGGTCTACCGTATTTCAGACTCATCGTATATGTTGTAGATGATAAATAGCAACAGAAAGTCTATTTAAGGAAGAATTTTATTACTTGAAGATCAACAAAACCTAAGTAACACCTTACTCGACAACTTTCTTATTTTTTTCTCATGACACGTTTTAAATTATAAGAGATAGTCCCTGGCGTCGATCTATCAGAGAAATGAAATGAAATAGCAGCTGACTTTGGTTATACACAGAAAATAATTTTGTTTTATGGCTTTATAAACTTGAGTGGCATCGGCTCTGTTTTAAGATAACCGATGAGCTATTACTCAAAATAATAAGTGAGCAAGATGCTACAAAATGGGCTGATTTGGTTGAGATGCTGCAATTTGATGCAATGATGTGCCTGGAAAAGAAGTTTGGTTTTTTTTTTTTTTTTTTATCTTCTGCATTATGCACAACATTGAATTTTTTTTCTTATTCATTCGATTTTCTCGATTAAGATTTTCCATCCGTTGACAAACGTTTTTCTGTCAACAGCGGAACCCAACATCAACAATTTAATATTAATGGAAATAAATTTGAATCTATCCGTAATTTGGATTTTCTAATCTGATTTCATCCTCAAAACAAGTAAATAAACGCATTATTTCTTAATTATCGATGTTACCTTAACTTACTGACAATTTAACAAGCTTATTACTGAAACTTATTATAAACTCGTTAAGTTTCAGACTTCTTAATTGAAACATACTGTATAGTTGAACGTAAGGCCATGTGGAATCAGTTCAAGCGCATGTCACGCACGTTAAGTGCGTCGCGCCAACTTCATTTTGGAATCCATACAGCATCTTACAAGAGGAAATGGGGAATAACTTCAGAGCATAGCGTAAGACAACGTGCAGCTAGACGTCAGCTGACATGAGAAGTTATGCGTTTCACGTGACTCTTACGACAGGTGCATTGACCCCATCTTAATGAGTTTTAAAAAAGTAAAGGGCAGAAGTTCGCAGAAAATTCTGATTTAAGTCTAGAGACTTTGAAAAGTCATTAACCGACATTAACGTGTCTCAAGTACACGCACACAAATGAAAGGATTTTTCAGAATGAGTGTTCTGAAATTCGAAATGGGCTTACATTTAATTACGGAATATTTTAGGTATTTAATTAACCTTTAATTTATTTTGACTGAAAGAATGGATTTTATGTTTTAATTTATCTTTTAGATTGTTTCGCTATCTAAACGATGTCCTTTTAATAATTCTGAGCATGACCTGGTTTTAGTTATTTCTGATGTTCGACTCCATGTTAATCGCAAAAATTTCGTTTTCTTTGCTATAAACATGCATGTTAGAAGAGGCGATAAAAGTTTTAGAATCTTTTTTCACTATAATCAAGTTTATATTAGTTTTCACGTCAACTAATATTATTTATATACTACTATCGAAAAAAATGATTATTTTGGGCTGGTTTCTCATAACAAACAAGCATAAAAAGCCAATGAAACAAAATATTTGTAACCTTCGATTTGACATAAATTTGTCTCTGACGCAGTTGAGTAAGTGGTCTGCATTTTGGTTCATTTTGACCTAAAGTCACTGAAATACAGACTGATCGCTTATCTTGCTGGATTAACATTCTATTTTAAAGCTATGAGAGGACTGATATGAACGAATTTCGCAAGACTGAGTTCAAATAAAGAGGATGGCACCTAAACTGGTTGTCAACATTCCAAACTTCAATACCACATCAACGTGAATTGTTTACACAGTTTCAGCTTTCACCAATCCTACATTCGCCAGGAATGTTCATTGGAATCGAGACTCGAACTAATTGTCCTTCAAACGCAAATCTGAGATCATTACCATGACGCCGCATTCCCTTAGAGATGTTTTCAAGTTTTATCTGGTTTTTCTCTTTTCTCATGAAGAATGTGGGTCAGAAAATCTTCAAGATGGCATTCCTCTTCTTTAATGTCAAGAACAGATATGCTACTTGTCCGTTGTTCCTTCAGAAAGAGCCTTTTGAGAGAAAATGTTTAGCTTAGGAAGATTAAGTTACACTCAATGCGAACCAAACCAAATCCAGACATACAGATTCCTACCTTCTGATGTTCCGTCAACCCTTCTGATATTCCGGCTACCTTTTTGCTTGCTATCGATCTCATACTGATTAAATTTTGTCATTTGGAATCAAGGCAATAATAAGCAAAGTCTTTATTAAGCATACACGTTGGTAAGTCAAAAATTATCTGCCCTTTAGCCAGGAAGATAGTGCTAATGAGAGGACTGACTGCTGAGTACACAATGCGTGGTCACGTGGCCTAAGTTTGATCATGACGTTATTTCTCATCGTTCTGTTGCAGGGTAAACATAGCCGCACCGCCAGCAGTTTGCACCAAGAAGGAACAGCAAGCAATCATTCGTTTACTCTGGTCGGTAGGTGTTGCAGGAACCGAGATAAATTAGAAGCTCTCCACGCAATGTGGAGCCAAATATCTGCTCCAAACGCCGATGCTTGTTGTTTCAGAAAATGATGTTGTTGCAGATCCACATAGTCACTGCAATGGCAGTGGCGGCGATTGGGTTGAAAAAGTAAGGGGACAAAATTTTATAGAGATCTAAGAGTACCCGGGAGTATAGAGTTAGACATCAAAAGTTTAAAATTAAGCTACAAACTTAGTTAACTTTCCCGGACACTATTGCTTTTTAATAATTCTTGGTTTTAGGCAGCTAAAATGAAATAAAAATTTAATTTTTTCCAGCAAAAAGTAGTGGGCGGTTGCCCCGCAACCGCTCGCCCCCTCGACTCGCCGCCACTATGGATTGCAACCAGCAGTCGTTTGAGTTTCGAAGTTCTGGAACACCATCTCTGCAGCCCGGATCTTACTCCGTTCATCTCTTTGAAATTCTCAAAGAGTAATTACTGGACGAACAAAACTACATACTTATAAAACAAGTCTACCTAACAAGACGTGCAAGATGCGATGCATCAATGATTGGCAGCTCGATCTAAACTTTCTTCTCGTAGAGAATACACTAGTTTGTGGACCTCTGAGCTAAAGGCATCGCAAAGGAATGGGACTATGTCGTGAAATAAAGTCTTTATTCAACCGCTAGATTTATTTATCTATTGTTAAAAAATAAAGTGCAAAAAATTTTTGACTTACCCTCGTAGTACTATTGTGGACTACAAGTGTTAATTTTGAAGATAACAGAGCAATCTAAATATGCAAAAATGAAATATATTTTTATACTGACTGAGAATATTTCCCGTTTATGAATAAATTATTACATAAATTTAGCAAATTTTATATTGTCTTGGGTTTTCATTGGACTAAATTTTTTTATCTATAATGTAGTTTTGACTGCTTGAAAATCTGAGCCTGAAACAGTCAAATTCATCCCATGGAAGACAATAGTTTACAGTTCAAATCGGAGAAGAAGCTAACTACTTTACATCCTCTAAAAGTTGTTTTCTTTTAAGGCTGCATCATTACTTATGGAATATTATTTCTTGGATCTTTTCTTATCTTTCAATCATTTCTTTTACTAATCCTTTATTCCTCGAACCTACAAATTCATTTGTTGATGTTTGAGAGTCGGGAAATCATTATTTCCAAATGCTTTAATTAAAGCTGAATTTTATTTAAATATTACATGTGATATTAATCTCTCTTTTTCCTTTTAGGATTCAGCTTCCGAGGCAGCATATCTGTATCTACCGCCAAAAAACGCCATTCCTCTGTCCATTCACATCATGAGCACGTCATCAAAGCCATTACACAATCCATTCAGTCACATTCAAATCCGGCGTACACAAATGGTGAGTGACTACATTTTGTCTCCCATTTCAAAAAGTTTGCATGCATAGTTGAAATCTGATCAACTTATATCTGTACCTCAGAACCAGGCAGATTTAAGTCACATTATACCAACTTTTCAGGAGAGCGTAGTTTGTTTAATTATATCTAGGTCCCGTTTTGAAGCAACAAGAGAGCTATTTGTATTTTAGTTGTCCTCGTAATTTTTAACCGTGGTCAAAAGACGAGGGTACACCTCAGCCGGCACCCTCTCCTGTCCAAACTTCTGCACCACACCAGATGAAGGATATTTGACCCCGATGGAAGTAACGTGAAACTAGGCCCACTTACAGACGGTTGTTAGGTGGAATCGGATTTCGAACCTGGAAACCTCCAGTCCGAAGCCCAATTCAGGAAAGTGTAAAACTGAAAGGAATTTACTCGTTGGCTATGAAAATGTATGCTCTTTTAACCCTGGTATTTATAAAAGGAGAAAAATTAACAGACTAATACGCTGTTATGGCTTGATACAAAATTAAGTTCTACATTCAAAACTGTAATAACCTCAAAATCATCATTTTTGAACTTCGTCCCGTCTGGTTCTGAGTTACAGACATTACTTAAAAGAACCGAAATGACAAAAATTGCAAATAACTATTTCATTTTTTACGACTAAATAGCATGAATGACAAAATGGTAAATATGAATTTGTGCAGTTTTGAAGCAGTATTCATAAAAGTGTTAATTGAAACGTCCATGAAAATGAAAGCCTTTCCTCTACATCATTTAATAAGTGTTGCTATTTAAACACGGCTTTTTAGAAAATAAGCAAAGCAGATTTAATGCAAAATATATATGCTTTCAGGGCAATTCATACATTTTATACAAAAAGAAGTTGAAGTACATTTCTTCTTCCATAAAAGGGTTTTTTTTCATTTTGTTCAATTATTGCTCTTAAATAGCTATTAAGTCGTGCCATTTCTAAATAAAAAATCTGAACACTTGAAAAATCAATAAAAACATGTTTAAAGAAATGTTCTAGAATTAGGCTGGATTCAGTTTATAATTTGTTCTAATCAATAATTTTATGTTTTATTCCACCATTAAATTTGAGAAGCACCTCCTATACAAGATGTTTCTGAAATGATTCATCGATTTTTTTAAAGACTTCAAAAGTTAGTTTATTTTCTCTAAGATAGGCATTTTTAAAACTCTCTTTAAGTTGATGCTTACACATTTTTTTTTCAAAAAAACTAGTTGTTTTTGACACTGGTTTCATCACCTATATATTATTTATAAAATATAAATATAACTATAAAAATTAAAGAAATAACTTTTTCCAGATGATAAAAGAATTTAAGCTGAACCTAATCATCGATTCAAAATAATTTGAATTACTACTGTTTGCCTTGGAATAGCTGTGCTCTCTAACGCACTTAAACAAAGAAGTATGCTATTTTAGTTACCCAAATGATGCAAAGCGATAAATGCAAGTTCGGGTGGCCACACGACTGTCCTATTGGTTTTCAAGATTTGCTAGATGTAACGTATGAAACATCCAGAGTTTTTATATTTAAAGTTCGTGTATTCAGAAGGTTCTAGAGCCGGCTCTATGGCTCGAAACGAAGCAATATTTCATTAGAATGTAGTACAAGTGATGCACTCTATGAATACAACAAAAAGTAGGGTGATGTGCTACACTATCTTGCATAAAAACGGTATTTTGAACGAAAAATGATTATACGTTAGAACTGAATTTCTGCAGCGTTTTTAGCTAAACTTAATAGAGAAAAAAAACATCAAAGGCACTTTCAATTTTGTTTCAGTAATAAAAAAATCTGCAAAATTCACCTCAGATATACGCGCAGCGCCACGTTTTGACAAACATTTTAACTTTTATTTCGGTTTTCACAGATCGCATCTGGTGAAATTTTTCGTTTGGAGCCCTAAAATCGACTGTAGGACCTTCTCAAAAAGCGAACTTTAATAAAAAAAAACATGTAAAACTTAAAATCAGTATAAATATCTTTAAACAGGTAAATACAGATAAAGCACATCGCAAACTCATTAAAGAAATTAAAATTCATTACATGTTTAAAATACGCTCAAGATGTAAACTTTACATGCTCAGAAGAGTTTTTCCAACGGAAAATCGCCATCCTTCAATGATGATTTAAATAGGAATTACTCAACTAAGAGGAGAATTATGAATGAGATAACAAGACACAAAGGTCAGTTAATATATGACAAACAATCAAAACCTTATCGCAAGGTAATATTCACATTCGTTTCGAACACACTGAAAAGTAATTTTTAAACTTCGCGTAGAAAAAGCTATAGTGTATTTCCTGCGACAGTAAAATAAGAGATCATCAAAGATTTTACAGATGATCGTCAGCTATTTCTAAAACTGGGAATAACTCACTGATTGCGAACGAAGCAGTGTCAATTTTTCATTAGTGGAGTCGGTACTAGTTTTGGTGCTCTTGCTTAATTTCATATTGATAAACCGAAAGCCCCAAGAAAAGATGGGCTTAACAAAACTTTAATTACGCTTAGAAACCCTTGCTTATGCATGCTTCAAATTTAAGTCCAGTAAAACAGTTTCCACTTCATCCTTTAACAGACGCTTAAGTTTCTTTGCAAAACATGCTAGGTCATTTTCATTAGCTTCAATATATTTATTGTGAAATTGAATCCAGTCATTTTTGAGCATGAGGCGTCCTCTCTACAGTGGAATTTTCATGAAATATGAGAACACAACTCTATACTCTTGACTAACGTAATATCTCAAAGTCCATAGTGATAATATTTAACGATTTGATTACGTCAAAA
Source organism: Araneus ventricosus (assembly GCA_013235015.1). Lineage (NCBI taxonomy): Eukaryota > Metazoa > Arthropoda > Arachnida > Araneae > Araneidae > Araneus > Araneus ventricosus. Next base: position 225,385 of record BGPR01001011.1, on the reverse strand, counting down.
ATCTTGACTAAGATTTTACACTTGATAAAAGCATAAATGCACAAGAAGTCTTATTCGACTTTATTAAATTGACTTTAAGCACAAAAATTTAACAGTGGCTCAGAACCAGAGGAAAACTCTCTAATCTTAGAAGCAAAGCTTCCCTACACTTTACCTACTTCGTCCACGACGGTGTGATTAAAATATCGGAGTCCACCTCCCATTTCTCTCTCTGAGAGAATTCGCGAGTTCAACTTCCTTCCTTCCGAGATTGTATAACCGAGAAAAGTTGTATTCAGTGTGTGCATTGTGATGTCGCCTTTTCTTTGTAATTTTTAATAAATCATTCCGCCCATTCAACTGACAGGGAACCTTCACGGTTCGGACTTCGGGACCATACTGCGGCGAAAAGAAAATTATGTACCAGGGCAAAACTCTTGTTATCCTAGGGCATATGTTCTCAAACAATACAATTTTGTCGCTGAAAACAGGTTTGTCCCTCTCTGTTCGGCTGGCATGAGTCATTTACATTAGTGATTCTTATCAGATAACGCATGTTAAGCTAATTCATCACCTCTGGGTCAGTGCATCATCTCTTTCACTTATAGTTATTTGAACACCACGGAGCACTAACTCACTTTAGTTTACTTTTGATTTTCAGGCTATCCTCCGCCTTTGGATACTCAGATTTCCAAAACCAGTCTTTCAAGCCTGTTGTCATCGACTGGTGAACAGACACTCCTGCGGGAATTCATTATGCATGTTTTTCCTATAGATTTGGAGGCTTGGCAAGAAAGAAAATGGCCTTCGAAAATATTTGAAATTATAAAGGTAAGGATTTTAGGTTTGTAATCGTATTTGCTTTAAATTTTTGGATAATATAGCTACTAAAATTTTATTGTTTTTCACCGTGTCATCTTTAACATCTTGCGTTTATTCCCTTTGAATAGAATAACTTACTATTGATATTGAACAAAACTCCTTTTCTTCCCTTTGCTATGAAGTATTCTCATGTCATTAAAAGTGATGCTATAGTTAGTTTGCTAGCCTCATACACTTGTAAGCGTCAAGCAGCCGTAGTACGGGTCACAAGAGTTTGCGTGCGGATGGTGCAACACGATGATCTTTGAATGTATAAGAGAGGATTAGGATATCGGATGTCAACGCATGTGGTTGCTTCTAAAAACTTGCATGGTAGACGATTATTTTAAAACGACGGAAATTCGTTAACGTTATTAAAAGTTTGTAAATGTAGTCTAAATTCTGGTTATTAAAAGTATTTTGGAGGTTAATGCCTTCTATATTGTGAAACCAAACGCTACGGTCAAGTAGCGATGATTTTAAAGAACGAACTGACGAAACTTCAAGTATTTTAACAAACTCAAAATCGCCGGTTCGATTATTCGTCATTGTTGGTGGGTTCTTGATATACCAAGAGTCTTTAGCATACACGGCGACTTGAATGATAGGAGTTATGGAATTGGAAGCAACAAAGGCTGTAATCCCCACACGGCGACTTGTTGATGAACTTTTGAATACTTATTCTGTCTTTGGTAATTACGGTAAAATTAAAATCACGGCACAGCTTTAGTAACACAGGAACGTGGCTCGCTAACGCTGGTGAACAAACTTCGGGTGAGCGGGACGGTAAGGCCGTAAGGTTTTGTTTTGTTTGTTACTCCAAGAAGCAAGTCCCGCTTAGGGAGAAAAATCAAGTAAATATAGTTTTTGAGAACGTATTAACACGTTTGTTGCATCACGAGAGGCAAGTAGCTCGTATTAGGAATACATGATTAAACAATTTGTAAAGGTAAATTTTTGAGTTAAAACTTATCTACGCGCTTTCAAAGGATAAATATTTAATTAACTAAACATTTTGAAAGATGGCAATGCACAGGTCAGTTTGTTGTGGTCTAGACATGAGTGATACGTACCGCCTAACGAAAATGTGACTCGGGTCACATGAAGACCCGATCCTGATGCCATGTATTGAGTGTCTGAAACGACGATTTATATCCGCAGTCGCCACGTTGTGACGTCTGTTCATAGAAAACGAATTCCTCCCGCTGGTGTGGTGCGGAAGTTCCGAGAGGGGGTGCCAGTTCAGATGTCGTCCTCGTCACCTCACCGCGGTTCAAAATTACGAGATCCGTTTCATAAATAGCCCTCGTGTAGTTTCTAAGCGGGGCGTTAATAAAACTAAACTAAACTAATCTAGAAAACGAATATTTCATGTGTTTTTAGCATCACCTGATTGCACTCTTTTCTTGAAGAATCACCGGTAACTCATCTGTCACAAACGAAATGAACGGAGCGAGACCTGATTTTATATGAAAGTATAGGGAGATGCATGTGGAGGAAAAACGAATTAACACTAAAAGTCACCGACAGGAGAAACATTGGCACTGTCGGTATCGGAAACAATAAAATATTTGCATTCAATCATTTGTGCATACGTGACAGTATAGCCACCGTCTTTCCGACACCATACCTTCCTCGACAGGCGGATAGCACTCTAAGTGAATTTTAGTTGAAGGATATTTGAAACCAGTCGTGTATGCTATATCATGGTCAATTTGACAGTCCTCAAACATAACATCAGACGGGCTATTATGAGCTTCCATCCCGATTCATTACCCTCAGATATAGAACATCCTATACACCGGAATGCAAGTTGCTGTGCACAATATTGTCAGAAAATTGAAAATAATCTGTGAGGTCCAGGTGCCGCTGATTCTGATTAATAAACGATTACTTCCAGTAAGTTAAATCACTAAATTCATTTGTACCAGTCGTAAGTTGCTTCCTTAAAAAAAATCACTATGATTATAATCCGGCACAATTCTAGCTGGAATGTCGAACTGGTCGGTTCTCGATTACACAATCGAAAGTTTGAATAACGCATCTTTACACTAGAACAGTTGAACCCGCCATTTTGATGGATATCATATTTCCTGATAAAACTATGTATTAATATATTTTTTTATATTACTATACTATCATTATACTATGTATTATATCTAAAAACTATTAAGGTGTTTTGGTCAGGAGTTATGCTAACTTTTTCTGAAACAAAAGTATGATTACACATACCAATGTACTAGCTATTGACTGTATTAATTTCGAAATTCGGCTTTTAAGATACCTATATCCGCAAAATTCCGTCAGTATCACGGATTAATATAATTATATACTAGTACATTATAATATAATACTTTTAATATATAATAATGTATCATATATTCTTATCCATACTTCGTCCAATATACGTAAAACATACTAAATTGGTTGCTGCAAAAAAAAATAGGATTATTAGGGGAAAGTCTCCGAATTTGGACCACTTGGACAATTTTAGATGCACAGTGATGGAGAACTAATTTTAACAAAAATAAGTAGTAGAATTTTTTTGTAATTTATTTTTCTTCAAAACAATGTAATTAACTTTTTATGAAATACACTTTAAATTCGTGAAAAAAGCAACTTAAAAAAAGATGTTAACGCTCCAATCAAGAAAACTGATTGCGTAGATTGAACCACCAATTTATTTAAGCACAATTAAAGCAAAAATATTTTTTGATTCTCGATTTTTAAGCACAATTAAATAAAAAATATTTTTTGATTCTCAATTTTTATACTTTTTGATCCAAAATTTTATAGCTTTAGTTTCCTTTTATTTTTATTTTTTCATTTATTTACTTATTTATTTTATTTCGACTTCTTCCAATTCCAATTTATGAGGACTACTAGCGGTGATAAACTACTTTATAAGCAATTCCTGTAATTCACGATAATAATCGCATTAATTTAAATGGTCCAATCTAGGCAAGTTTTGTTCATCAACGAAAAAAATTCCCCTAACCTCAATTTTAAACTTTTTTCATAAAATGACTGTAGTAAATTGTAGCTAAAAAATTTCCTATCTGAGGATATAATGAAATATTTTCCTACTTAAGTTAGAACTGCGTAAGGGCTTTTTGCTTTTTTTTTTAATAATCGATTGCTGATGCCTAAATCTAAATACTTGTTCTCTAACTGTAACCACGAAACGCTTTCGCTTAAAAATGACTTCATACGGTCCATTTACATCGCAACAACACAATTTGCCTATTTTATGCCCCAAATATTTAATCAAATTGAATTTATGATATTGGTAAAATCTAGGCGCCGCTCCAAATTTGGCGTCTCTCCCCTATTATACAAGGTCATTGTAAAAACCAAGTTTGTAGAAAACGTACTCATGAAATTAAATGTGATTTTAATGAAATGTTGTAACTAGTTTATCCGCAGGAATGGAAAAAATTGTAGCTATACCGCGTCGCTTAACAAGCAACACCGCCTATCTCAATTTTCGAAATTTTACAAGAGGTAGATAAAAAGTTGAATTTTTCGCAAGCAAAAACAAATATTTCTGATCTTTTTCACATCTGGTATGAGCATGAGGCCGCATGTTCATACCATGCTTATACATGTTTTTCTTCCTCTTGTAAAATTTGGAAAATTCAAATAGGTGATGTTGCTAGTTAAGAGACGAAATAAACTTTATTTTTGTTATTTATTTACTTAAAAATTAAATATATTGAAAATATTAAGAAACCAAATGTTTTTAAATACCCGTCAAATCGGCATTATGATAAAAATATGAATGTATTCAGTATTGATTGTTCTAATTTTAATAACACTGGATTAGGTTATCTGATTCCGACCGAGACAAAGTTTTCGCCATCGATGATTTTTTTAACCATTTTTATTTTGCAAATATGGAGATGAGACACTGCTGTCTAAGTAAGCTGTAGACTCCCTCCCCAGGTGGGTACAAAAATGGTGTGGGGTTGAATTACCTCCACACCGCTGACGGATCATACCTCTGTCTGAGGAGTCGTCGCCTGTACCGCTCGTAATAGGGGCTATAATGCGCCGACCACAGTGACTGAATTTGCTACTCGCGAGGTTCGAGTCATTCAGCTGACGCGAACGCTAGGCAGGGCGGGGGTAATTCCTTTGTGGTTATTATTATTTTGAGGAATTCATCTGTCCTAGGTTTTAGAAGTCTAAATATAAAATTTTGTTATATTCCGTGCATTAGTTTTAGTTAAATATGCCTGAAAACAAGGTAAATTATTTTCTAACCACCCTGTATTTCATGTTCTGTAGACAAATGTATTTAGATGACATGTTCTTTTTATTTCAAAAGAAATATTACAAAAATTAACTGACATTTCTATTAACAGGCCCCCATCTGCTGCCTACTTATTCTCACTGTGCCCGTCGTCGATTATGAAAATGACAAAAATAACTGGTGCAGACCTTTGAACATTATACATATATTCTCCGCTCCAATGTTTATCCTAATAGCTCTCGAAAGTAAGTATTTTTTAAGTAAAATTTAGTTTACCTTAATAATAAAAAATTTTAAATTTTAAACTTAATTTTGATATTCGTTTTTTTTTATTTTAATTCCAATTATCACAGAAGTATTGATAGTTTTTAATAAAAAGTAAAATGTTTCAAGAATGCTCAAGCTGGAGTGTTTTTATAACCTGTTTTTCTAAGCAAATAAAGGTTTTCGGAAAAACTAAAGTGACGCGGAAAACTTAAATAACTTAATTAAAACTTAGTAAACTTCAGTAAACTAAAGTGACGCGAAAAACTTAAGTGATGAGAGATTTCTTGAAAGAGGGCAAACATCTTTTCCGGGTATCCATATATTGCTTTAACATTTGCGATATGCGACTTTTTTTATTGAATTTTTGAACTATTTTTTTTCCTTGTCTAAAATATAAATTTAAAAAACAAAACAGCAAGGCACCTAAAATTGACATTTTTCCTGCACGTTTCCATTCAATACCTTGCAGTCTAATTTCATAATCACTTGATATGTAAGCTTTTGAAATAATTGTTTATAGATAATATTGCTAAGCTGTTTGAAATAACTGAATTTCCCAAACCATATTGCGTTATCTGTGCTTTAACCGTTTATTATGTCTCTGCATTCCAGAATATGATGTCAAATTTCAAGGTTTTCCATTTTGGGCCATTATCTTGATTGTATCAACTATTCTCGCAATTACAGTTTTCTTCTCCTCTAATAATTCTGAGCCTCCTATTTATCACTGCCTTTACGGCTATTTTGGATTTGCGACATCTGTCATATGGGTGTACCTAATAGCATCAGAAATAGTTTCACTACTACAGGTAAGATATTATTAAAACCTAGATTTTCCACTTTTGAAAAACATTACAAATAATTTCAAAAAATAATATACAGGGTGTCCATAAAATATTGCTTGGGTTTCCTTACTTCATAACTTTTGATTAAAAAACATGACGATAAATATTATATTAAATTTTCGTGAAGTACAACTCAAAAAGCTTTTTTAATAACAAAAACAAAGTTAAGTAATTTCCACATGGCACATGGCCGCCTCCCGCAGCATTAACCCATCGGCACTTGTCTAGAAACTGAGTTCAGTCTCGTACCTTAGGTGCAACGAAAGGCTACCATGTGGAAATTATTTAACTTTGTTTGTGTTATTAAAATTATTTTTTGAGTTGTACTTTACGAAAATGTAATATAATATTTATCGTCAAGTTTTTTAATCAAAAGTTATGATGTAAGGAAACACCGACAATGATTTATAGACACCCTGTATAACTGCAATAACTACGCAATCAGGTGATTATGAAAATAAAAACAGCATATACTCCGCCCAAATAAGAACATAGCTAAAATTAAGTCCCTGTAGTTTAAACTTCCATTTGTGAACACTTACCTTGTAGTAAGCTTTGCCACATGAACGATTTTGTTCAAAAAGATGTTCACGATTTTCGTTACAATGAAGTTGATATTCTCGCTATATATAGCTGGTCTATTCTAGTCCTCGTTCTTCTAAGGCAAGGGTTGGAAGATATTTCAGAGACAAGAACCAAACCTGTCTCTCAAAACAATTTTAAAATTATTCGAGATCCATAAATATATTTTTACGAATTAAGAAAATGTGTAGTAATATTGTAACAAGATGCAATATTTATAGCAGCTTTATTAAAATGAGAAAAATTCACACAAAAATTGTTTGTTTGATTAGTGTGAGTAATCGTTTTCTAATATGAATTCCATTAAATGGAATTCATATTAGAAAACGATTGCTCGCATAAAAATGTAGTCCAGAAAATACCGAAAACACAAGCTGCTGGTGTAAAAGCAGTAAGAGATACTAGTAAATTCGGTTGAGCGGAAACTGTTTCTAGCTTAAACTGGAAAAGCAGGATGTTTCATTGGTACCACCTAAAAGACAATACGTGAATCTGCCCTGTCACGAAGTTTACAGAGATCAATAAAACAAATAAAATCGCCATTATGTAAATAATTTCTTTTAAAAATTTCATAAATGAAACTATGACAGTCTGTTTTAGTTTTCCAATTTCATTCTACCCTTATTTACACATACCTAAAGAGCTTTAACTCTCCGATCCTTGTTCTAGGCCGTCCAACACCACACCTATATCCTCTACCCTGAAACATCGGTGAAAAACATGCACTTAATCCTTTTAGAGTTTTACTTTGATTTTTTTTTTTTTTTCATTTCTGTTTATTCTGTCTCATGGCCCTCAATATAGGAATTTCACTTTAAATTACATATATTTCAAAATTAACTCCTTGATCAATGACAACTCAGATTGAAAGTACATAGAAAGCAACGAGCGACCACATCACCAGTGGATGAGTAGTACGTGTTTCCAAGAAAAAACTCAAATAAATAAAACTTGTGTTTTATATAGAGAAATTCATCCCAGAATATTAATTACTATTGTTTAAAATTAACCTTTCTTCATTTGTATAAAATACTTTTGTATAGATTAAGATAATATTTAGGATTATTCATCTTGTCGTAATTATACACCTCGTAGTTTACCCAATACTAGTATATATGATGAGATTTGCGAAAATTCCTTCTTACTTTTGACTCAAATATCAACTTACTTTTAACAAATCCTTATACTTCATGACACAAATATGTGATACCTTCTTACCTATGGTATAGAAACTGCTATCTTTTCACTTTTTGAATGTTCCAAATAAACAAAATTGTGAGGCAATCAAATCTGAAATCTCAATGTATATTTAGAATCCTAAAAGCTAAATAAGGGCTTGATCATTTGGTCTTAAATAATAAATTTGTGCTGTGAAATCAAACACAGATAATGACAATTAATCATCAGTTGACACTGAAAAACTCAAGCACCCAACTTCAAGTCACTGTTGTATCAAGATGCCGCAAACTGTGAAGAACAGATTCAGCTGTTGGCTTCTGAAAGTGTTGCAAGATGAACTAGATAAAATAATGACTGAAACAGTACAGAAAAACATGAGTAATTAATTTAGAAATAAAAATATAAGAAACACTGTTAACTGAAGATGTTCATCATCCTTAGTATTCATCTGGATCCAAGACAGAGATTTCTACAGCATGCTCATCCACATATGATGTAGTATACATATGTGTTGGTCTTGACGCTTTTATATTCAATTCGTTTAACGACAAGCTACGCATTTCTCACATTTCGACTGAATAATATTTTCCTTCCCTTGTCCATTCATTATAGCAGTTAATGAAGATTTTCTACTGTCGTGTTGCACATTTCTAATAATTTGCTGTCTTGTGATGTGAAGTATTAAAATTCGTCGAAAATCGATATTGAAAAAGAACCATTTCATGCTATTCATACAAGCGGGGCAACTTTTTGAATTAAACTATCGATTTCTTACAATTTTGGCACTTCTAATTAGAACACTAACTTATAAAATTTATATGACAATAATTACTGATCTAAGACTTTTAGCTACAAATTCTATAAGAGATCTTTTGTCCTCTAGCTAGCAGTTCTTTTTTAAAGATATCAAGTTTGTTGTGAAAGATACCTCCATTCAAAAATTATAACGAATCGAGATTGCTGTACAATGTTATAGTCTCATATAGGCGTCACAATGAAAATAACAATTCTTGAACATTCGTTTAAAATTAAAATGCATTATAAATAGGATTTAAATTCCGATTTGCTTATAGTTTTTATATAAGCTCTTCACACTTTTACGATTTTGTTTTGACTTAAAAATATGGACGGAAAAAAATATTTTTTTTATTTTTTAGTGTATTAATAAAAGCATGTTTTTAAAATTATTTTTATTACTTGGAATTACTAATAATCAATTATTCTTTACTTTTAGACAATCGGAGTTGTTTTCAAATTGAGTGACACAATACTTGGCCTTACCGTTCTGGCTTGGGGTAATAGTATAGGAGGTAAGAACAACTTCAATATTTTTTTTATCAATCATTGATAATAAATAAACAATGTAAATTGAAATTGCTGAAATTTTCTTGCTTTATTTCCATGATTTTTTCTTTCAGATTTTATATCAAATATCTCAGTTGCTCGGCAAGGTTATCCTAGAATGGGAATATCAGCGTGTTATGGTGGACCTCTTCTAAGTATCCTTTTTACAATTTTTTTCTTTTTCTTATTTTAATGGAATCAGTTCATGTGATGTCATAGTCCCATGATCAACGTATATAAATGCACATGTCATCTAAAAGTGTAACTAAATGTTGCACTGTCTAATACAATCTGAAAATGGCGAAGTAAGGTTGGATATTTTTTTTCTCTTTTTTTAGTAATTTTGTCTCTTTTATTTTTTCACTTTTATTTCTGGAGGATGTTCCTTTCTTTTCCATTCCACTTTCGGACTTTTCGGGTCAAAATTTGGGCTATCTTTGACAAATGCCATGCCCTTAAACAGAAAAAAAGTCCGATTTGAAACTCTGCTTCTTGTTTTGACCCCTGAAGACGTACAAGAAAAGGATTTCCGCCATTGTGTTTTCTTGCTTTCTTTCTTTTGTTCTATTCTACTGTCTGATACAATGCGCATATGCTTGTTTAACATCCTACTCTGTGTTTGCATTTTAGTCAAAGTTTTTCATTTGAAATATGCCTCATTATGTGTCTCATATGTTATAATGCGCACGTGAGATATGATTATCGTGAGTAATCATTTTTGAAGTTTCGTTTTAACAATTTTTAGGTATTAAAACCGTGAATTGTGAAAATTCGAAGAGAGGCATTTAATTTTACATGACACTGTGTATGGTATTCCTTCGAGTATAACCATTTTTCTAACATACTGACGTGTGTATGTATATATTAACTTAAAAAGATAAAAAGTAATCTAATGCATAGTTTAAGTTAAACTAATTAAACATATCTTGAATTCAAAACGCACGTAAGATAAACATTAACTTTTATAAGGATAATGAACAACAATAATACTAATGTACACAGAAAGCTATGTTAAATAAATTAGACAAAGTTTAACCCTCCAAGCAGCTAATTACTTTGATCGAATGAGTTTTAAAACAGCTTTAAAACTGCAGGGGTGCTGCAGCGTTACAGTCCCACAATAGATGAAACACCACTGCCAATGCAGCATAACCTCTTCTTCATTCACTTCGGAAATAGCGAGGAAACCGCGTGTGAAAAAAAACGAAGAAACCCTTACTTGCCGAAATTGAAATACTTTTAGAATATTAAACATGCAAGTTCATTAAAAAGATTTCGCCGTAATTAAAACTTTTTCGTAGAATTTCATTCTTGTTGAAGTCCGTGATACTCTAATATCTGCAATACCTCTTACCAAAAGCTTGTAAATTTTTCTAGTATTTGTTCACAATCAATAAGTATAACAGAAAAAGTATGATTTCACAATATCTGCTGCGCCAGTAGCATTATTAAGAAAGGTACTGAAACTGAACAAGATAAATGAACAGCAACATTTCATAATAAGACTACATTTCTAATCTTCAGCCTAGTTGCACCTCATTATCCTTAACTCATTTTCAGACTTACTTCTTGGAATCGGTATACCATATACCGTTATTATAGCCAAAAATGGAAGACCACTAAAAGTAAGTATATTATTCATCCTCATCTTTCATTTTTAGTGATTTTTGCTCAGCATTCCCTTATGTTATGAAATGCATAGCACCGAAATTTGGCGTTCTTTTATCTAGTTTTTTCCCTACATGTTGCGTACAAACAGCATTTTAATTCTAACCACCGTATATTACACATTAGCTTGCATTGATTTGAAAAAAGCGGTAGTGCAAGATGTTTTCAAAATCAAATCCTTAAATTAATCAACTTCAGATTCCAACTATATAGAAACAAATAAAATATAATAAAAATAAAAGGCTATTAAAAGTAAGCTTTTATAAGTATATTAAGAATAATAAAATGTAGAAAATATATTTTTTTAATCAAAAATTTTGGAGGTCAAAGCAAGAATCGTAAAAGCGGGAGGCGCTGATATATGTAACATCATTCTTTAGGTGAAGTGTAAGCAAGAGTCTTGAAAAGAAATAGGCAATAGTTGATCCAACTTATTTTTATTCATCTGTCTTAAGGGTGGTGGTGGAGTTATATAACATGATCATAATTTAATGAACATCCATGACCAGGATTGAAGAGTTAACGCGCAAAAGCGGCGCGTCTTACCAGGTGAGTTACATAGTTAAAAAGAGAGCGCTAAAACTATGCAGATAGATTGAATACTTGGAAAAAAAGGGAGTCCCCGAAGAATCTCGTGACTCTGGGAGTTAAAGTAGAAGTGCGGTTCTTTAAGATTGAAGTAGAAGTAATTCCTTTTTACTTATAAATTAGGTGGCGTTAAAAAGGATTTAATTTCAAAAAGATTAAAAAGTTAAGTCATTACAGATATACAGGGTCTCCCCAAAAAGTGGAACAAACGTTTATTTCCTCAAATATTGATTCTATACATATACTTCCAACTACAAAGTTTCATTAAATAAGGTAAGAATTTGTACTAAAATACTTTGATATCCAAGGGGATTGATAATAAAAAGTTACTAAAATTAAATTTTTATACGGCACCCATAGAGTAAAAATGTCAATTAGTAAAATGTTTCTTTTACATTCATTTATTCACACACAAATTTGCAAGCTTCTATCTGCAAAACTTACAAATATATAAGAAGACAAATTTATTGACTTAGACTACTTTTCCATACCTCTCACTGCTGTTTCATCCAGTCTTTCGGCGTACATTTTAGGGATAACATACTTTTTTTAAAAATTATTTAAAGGGAGGAATCAGGAAATAACAATATATTTGTTAACTATTGTTAAATCTAAAAACTAGTCAAATAATACATTAATTGAAGTATTTACAAAAATAGTTCATCTTGTGAACTTTCAAAAAATATTCACAGTGACATATCATCAGTGAGGTTCATATTCCCAGAAATAAGCAGTGCTATAAAAATATTACTAGAATACAATTGAAACACAATTTTTAAAAATAGCTTAACCTTCAAATAGTTCAAACTTGTACTTGTAATTATCTGAATTGTATTTTAGATAATTACAGTCCTTTTTCTTCGGTGAGTTCCGTTTTAATAGGAGAAATCGAATATGTAGGAACCAGACAAGTTCCTGTTGAGGCAACACGAAGATGAATCCTAAACCTAAAAACAGCCAATGGGAAAAAGCCGAAGGCGAAACATGGGCGAGATTGAAAGGAGAAAAAAAAGAACATAAGTTGGTTTTTAGCGCAAAACAGGAGCATCTGAAAATCCAGTTCTGGCTAAGTTCTAAGACAGAAAGAATAGCTATTCGCCTTCGTCCATTGTGTCACTTAGTTGCACGCAATGAGCGAATTTTAGTGCTTTTTTAAAAATATTTGGTGTGCGGCCCTATCCTGTGTTTGTCTTACTTTTTCATTCATTTTCTGTCTTCTTTTCTTGTTTTTATCTTTTTTGTTAATAATTGAACTCTCGGAGTGGAGAAGTAAGAGAAAACAAAAATAAAAACAAAAATAAGAATTTTTTTAAAAAATTTAGTGAGTTCTGCAACTCTGCAGACCTAAATGACGAGTCGCCACTGGTTTTAGGTAAAGCTTAATAATTAGCAAAATGCTAAGAGCAAATAATTTCGTATTCTTGTTCAATATTTGGCTATTTTTCTGTTATACCTTAATTTTTTTATTTTCTCAAGTTGTTGTCCTTCCATTCTTTATCAAGTCGATAGTTGCAACTATCTGCCAATAAAACTGAGCAACAGTATGCGTCATTGGCATTTTTTCCATTCATGATGATTGGATGATGTACTATTAGACAAATATTTGCATTTCGCAGTGTTTCTAAGTTGAATAAACTTGCATTCCTGCAGTAAATATCTCCATATAAATTTGTGAGCAGCCCCTTGAAATTTAATAATTAAAATATCTCTGTAAGATTTGCAGATAGAATCGTGAAATTTAGTTAACATATAAATGAGTGTAAGAGGAACATTTCACTCATTGACACTTTTTCTCTACAGGGAACGTATAAAAATTTAATTTTTTTTAACTTTTTATATTCAACTTCCACAGAAGCCAAAGTGTTTTCACACAAATTCCTATCTTGCTTGATGAAACTTTGTAATTGGAAGTCTATGTCTAAGTGCAACATTTAAGGGGGGAAAATGCTTGTTCCACTTTTTTGGGACACCCTGTATATTCTAAATAAAGTGGAATTTTAATCACATTCATAATATACTTTAATTTTTTATGAATGTCTCTGAATTTTTTTATGATATTTAATGGGGCTTAGTTTCCTTATCATATTGTTTTCAGTGCCTTATGGTTATAGGTTTCGCCTCCAGATTTTTTTATTTGAAAAATTATTTTCTACTTTTTAGTACAGTCGTAAAAGTGTGTGTGTTTTAATCTCACATCTATTAGCTTTTAGTTTTTAATCTTTAATGTGTTTCATAACTCATACTTATTTTAGAATCAATAGTCAATCCATTTTTCTTCGAGCAGTTTCATCGATTATTTTTTATTCTTAATTTCTAAGAATAAATAACATTCTTAATTTCTAATTCATTGTTTCTATTGTATGCCTTCCTATAATAGTCTTAATTTCTTACCTTGAAAATACGATATGCGTAGCAGCACATGATATCCACAGCTTTTTACGAACATTTTTATTATTATTACTAGAAGATGTGTGCCCGTCTAAGACGGGCTTTTAGCTTGCCAGCAATATCTCAGATTTGATTGTCACAGATTTATTAACGAAAGTTGTAGAAGAAAATCTCATGCACATTGGCAGAGTGCTTAAGAAATTTAAAAAAGCATGAAAAAAATAAATGATGAATCGATTGACATTAACTTTCGTTTTGTTAATAACTTTATTTTTAACAATTATTTTTGTTTCGGTTAAGGAAAAAAAATTAAATGCAAAATATATAAATATTCAATTCCAAAATTAAGTAGGAAAAAGAAAGAACCTTTTTAACGAAAACGAAAGTAAAGATCTCCGAGAAGTGAAAAATAAATCAATTCTAGTAAAACTTCTATTTGATATTAACGGATTTCCGTTTCGATGAATCCCCATAAAATAAAAGAAGAAAAGAAACTGCTAAACTCAGCTAAAAAACCCTGTCATAACTCCTATTTGATATTAAATCATCACAGAATCAAAACAGTATTCCGTGTGCAGTGTATGCTAATTTGTAGACAAACCGTCTGAATCTATTTGGCACGTAGCCAAACCAAACCACGTGATAGTCACCGCCATGCGTGGATAATTATTATATAGATTATTGTTCTGTCAAAAAAGCTTACTGCTGCTTTAGGAAGAACAGAATCAGAACAGCTAATCTGTTCTTGATTAAAATCGAAACTTTAGATTAATTAGAAATCTAACTGATATTTAAACCTAACTGAATCTAATACCTGATAATCTAACTGAAAACATTCAAATACTGTATTTTCTTCGAGAGCAGATAGTTATAAAAAAAATGTCATAACTCTAGCGCATCAGGAATTCAGTGAAAAAAAATCAATTACAAGATACCATCTTTACAAACATAAAACAAGTCAAATAAAAACGTGTAATGAAATAAAACTAAATTCTTTGCTAAAGAATTATTTATTGCATCTGACTTCCACTAATCTCATAATCTTTTTTTTGTATTTTCAGTTGAAGTACGAAAAACTGATAACTTTGCTATACAGTACCTTGACGGTCATCCTATTGTTCACTATAGTGACTATGACATTCATGCGATTCCAGGCAAAAAGGCCTTTCGGGATCATCTTGATCTGCATGTACCTCGTCTTCCTAACGGCTGCCATCATATTAGAGACCGGGGTCATATAAAGACTTAGAATGGATGTGAAACATTGTATTATTTGTATATACTACATACAGTTGGCATTATTTGATTTTCTGAAGACATTCAGTTCCAATGAACAAAGTGATAATCTTGCGAACAACTATAAACTTTTTAACCAAAATCTTCAATAAAGAAATGTTTAATTTTATGTTGATAGTGTCAATATAATTAGTTAAACAATGATGACAAATGTAACATTTTTCATTGGGCAACTAAATGAAGTGCAAGTTTAGATTAGTAATATTGACAACCCGTTTTGGAACGAATCTCATAATTTTGAACCGTGGTGAGATGACCAGGGCAGCACCTCAGTTGGTATCTTCCTCTCCAAGCTTCCTCATCACACCAGCGAGAGGATGTTTGAGCGAACTCAACGTCAGATTTAACATACATCAGGTCCACAGACACGGTGAATCTTTGGTGCAATCGGGTTCTGAAACTCTTCAGTGCGAGACCTTACTACCAGACCACTGAGACCCCTGGTGAAGTATAAGAATTTCCAAAGAATACATTGAGTATTTCAATATAACTGAAAGCTCCAACATTTTGTTTAGATTTTTTTTAAAAAAATTCTTGCTGGAGTCTCAAAAGGATAAGTTTCATCTTTCAGAAAGTTTACAGCGATAAATTATCCTTCCTACCAACTTATCAATGCACCTGATAACAACTGGCATCATATTCATGAAGTTTTTTTTACAAAAAACTGTGTAATATCCAACATCTACAGTACCATCTCTGGAGCTTCTTTTATGTCTTATAAAGGAAGCTCCATGGTCCCACCAAATGTGTCTGATATATGTTAAATCCGTCGGGGTCAAAATATCCTTCCGCTAGTGTGGTGTGGACGATTGGATAAGGTGTGACATCTGTTCCCATCATCTGACCCCTATTCAAAATTACGAGTTCCGTCCCAGAATAGCCATTGTATATCTTCAAAGCTGGACGTTAATCTAATAAATGAAAACTATAACATGAATGTTCATAAAAATTCTGAATCGTTCTTATGTATAACGAAAGCGAAAACAGAATTATACACTTCCTTTGCTTTTTTTTTATAAAAATATAAAATACTTGTATACAGATGTAAGAAATTCATAAGATCTATGATGATGAGGTTCATATATCTGTAAATAAAGCATCACAATATGATAATTCTGATAATAAACTATAGTAATTGTCTGAATTTGATGTATTTTTTATTGATGATTTTGACTGAATATGATAGAAGGAAATGATAATAGATATGGAGTTTCAGAATGTATTTCGAAGGAAAAATAGTAAAAAGAAACTAAAGCAGGCGTATTTTCTTGAATATTATAATAGAACGTAGTTTCTAGAATTTCTCTTTATTTATTTAATTTTTCAATTTCTATGTGTGGATTGTTTTTTCTCGTTTACAGTTTATTTAAAGCTAAAAGCTATATCTTGTTTTGCTATAAGAACAAATGAATTAGCAGCTTTAAAAAGGGCCTTAGTCGGTAAAAACAGAACTTGGAAAAATAAAACTCACAGCTGTTGTAAAGCATTAATAAATTTTTTCTAGCAACACCACTTACATAAATTATGGAATTTTTGTTTTCTTCAAATTATCACCATTTATGGTTTAATAAATTTATCTGATACAAAACCACACAATATATATATATATGAATATCTGGAGAAACCGTCTTATGCCCTTTTCAAAGCCATTAATTAAAAAGCTATTTTTTTTTCTTTAAGTGTATATTTTGAACGAATATTTGGAATTATAGGGGAAAGTTGTCGATTTGGGGCCAGTATTGTAACATCAATTCTATTAAATATTTGGGCTGTGGCAAAGCGCTTCATGGTTACAGTTACAGAACAAATCTTTATCTTTAGATTTCATCAATTAAATATTTTAACGAAAGACCTTATGCTGTTTAAAGTCCTTATGCTGTTTTAATGTAAGCAACAAAATATGTTTTGTATGCTCAGATAGGAAACTTGTTTGGTTACAATTTACTATAATAATTTTATTAAAATAGTTTGAAGATAATGTTAGAGCAGTGCTTTGCTATTGTTGTCCAAAAGTTGCTCAGATTGGACAGCAAAACATTTCCCTAAATTGGAATGTCAGTATATGTATTGGAATGTTATATCAGTTGGATTATCAAGAGGAATGAAGCAGAAGGCAATTATAATCACTAGTAGTCCTCATAAATTGGAAGTGAAGCTAAAGCGAAAAAAAAGGGAGGTCAAAGACATCAAATGTTAGTTCAAAAAGAACAAAACTAAGGCTGCGCTGTTTTGTATATCTGAGGTAACAAAGGAAGAAAATGAAATGATACAGTGCATAAAGTCATACTTGGGTTCACACATTGTGTTCTGGGTGAATTTGAAAATCAGAAAATACTTTTGCTGTAATTGTTCTTTAAAAAGTGATGATCCTGTTTGGGAAACGAGTGGCCCAATCTGGGGAGCCAGTTTCCTTAATTGAATAGATGAAACATTTTTTTTTTTTTTGTTGCCTACTTTAAAGTGTATTTCTCAAAAAGTCAGTGTCGGCGAGTCGGAGGGGAGGTCGCCCCCCTACTATTTTAGGTAAAAATTTAATTTTTATTTTATTTTAGCTGCCTAAAACTAGGAATTATAAAAAAAGCAATAGTGTTCGGGAAAACTAGCTAAATTTTCAACTAACTTTTTTAAATTCTGTTGTCTACCCCTTGTACCCCGGGTCTTTTAGATGTCTGTAAATTTTTTGCCCCCTCACCTTTTCCACTCAGTAGCCGCCATTGCAAAAGTTAATTACATTGTTTTGAAGATAAATAAACTGCAAAGAAATTCTACTTCTTTTTTTAATAAAATTACCTCTGTATCATTGTACACTAAAAAAATGTTCAGGTGATCCAAATTCGGCAACCTCCCCTATATGATATCATTTCATTTGTGTATATAAGAATTTACCTTCTATGAATGTTCATCACTAAAGTATTATCGTATCCTTATTTTGCTTTAACTGTGCATAAATGATATCCAGTTATTTGTTGTTCTGTTATTTACAGAACTTCAGAAATAACAGTATTTAAAATAATGATTTTGAGTTTAATATGAAATATTCTACTGAGTTACTTCAACAACTGCACCATGTTGCATGACATTTTAGTTTTAAAATTATTTATATAATAGTAATTAAAAAGCTAAGAAGCAAATTATTTAATGTTTTAATAATTATGAAACGACTAAGTGCCCATCAAAAATATTTAACACATTAAAATAATTATACATTCTTCTTTATATAATGATTTTCATTCTTTGTATTATGACTTTCATTCTTCTTTATACAAATGCGATTTTATCGTAAAAAAATCACCTTTTAGTGAAATTTTTAACTCGTCCATTTCTATTTGAAATTGCAGATACAAACCGAAATTTGTAACTATATGCAAAAAAAAAGAAGAAACACTTTCAATAAATTAAGAAGTGGTGAATTTATTTCCACCGTGTCATCAGTTCTGAAGACTTCAAATAGTTTGCCTTACATTGCATATCAAAAGTGAAAAAAACAAATATCGATAAAAATATAGATCGAATAAAAATGAAGTGAATACCAATTGCGTATTTCGTTACAATTAATAGGAAATAGCCTCGCTTTTTGGGAAAAAAAGTATTTTTCTAATTTTACACTGGTAAAAATTGTTCAATAATGAATTAATTTTGGAACGTTAAAAAATTTTATTTCTTTTGGGTTATTCTAGAAATTATTTCCAATTTTTGAATATGTTTTTTTATTGAAATATGTATTTAAAAACAAAGAAGATTATTTTTGCACATTTAAATGTTATAATTCGCCTCATTTAAAACATGTTTCCATCTTTTAGGAACGATTTTATTCCATCTTTCATTTCTAAAAAATATTTATCTGTTGTGTAATAATTTAATTGTTTTGAAATAAATAAAATACTTGGGTTTACGTCAAGTGTTTTCTTTTATGTTTTCTTATATTACGCCATAAGGTCTATTTTTTCATGGAGAATATGCATATGAACTTGGATATAAATTCAGTCTGATACTTATAGTTGTAAATAAGTTATTTCATGCAGTGATTTTGAAACAAAATTGTTCATAATTTTTAATGAACTTTTAAAAGAGAGTGACAGTTTTCTATGATATTTAATTATACTCTATTCAAAAGGAAACCGAAATTTTAAAATAAATCCATAATTTCTAAGAGTGCCTTTTGATGTGGCTTGTCTCCTTCAAAATACCTTCTTTCTCTATTTATACTCCGTTTCTAACGTGTCTTCCATTACGGAATGTATTCTAGTAATACCTTTTTGGATCCACTATAAGTCTTGGGTTGAATTTTTTTTCTTTCTTCTATTGTTTCAAATATTCGACTTTTCAAGGTAGATTTCGACTTTGGAAACAAAAGAAAGTCCAGAGGATCAAATCTGGAGAGTTAGGAGAAGTTTTTAATCCACGTCTGCGACCCAGCAATTCCTGATCGTATCTGTGATAAAATTCATGTTTTGCCCATCAGTCAAGAGGCAAGGCAAAAATTTTGCTGCGAAGCGATGCGACTGCAGATTATCAATCAAAATTGTGCGAAATTAACTTTTGTTGATGCCTAGATCTTCAGCAGCCACATGGACATTTAAACGATGATTTGCAAATATTAAAGCACGCATTGCCTCAAGATGAAAATCACCCGTTGACATAGAAGGGTGCCCAGTTTTCGGATCATCTTTCGTCAATGTTCTATCCGATTTGAAACGTCGTCGGTACCATTCATAGCATTGGAACCGGCTAAAACGATACTTTACATAAGCTTGTTGTAATGTTTCAATAAAGCAGTTTGCCAATACTATGCAAAATTTCTCACCAACTCGTTGTTCTTCCATTTTCGTAATGTAAAAAATCGCCAAGCACACGATAAAGGAGTTCATTCTTCAACTCATTAAACAAGGACAAAATGACCTGACGTTTTCTAAAAAAAAGTGCATGTGACAGCTCAAGGTTAACGCTACACAACGTCATTATAACGAGGTTGGTAAGTTGACACGTTATTGCTCTCTTTTAAAAGCTCGGTTTCTTTTTGGACAGACAACGTATATCTGTATTATTTTAAGATATTTAGAAGGGATTTAATAGTTTCATGCGAATTCAGTCAAAATTATTACAAGTATCCCAGAAAATGTTTAAATTTCATGTTAGGGGCCGTCCACAAATGATATCACGCTTGGAGGGTGGAGGGGGTTCGTGAAATTGTGACAGTTTATGACAAGGGGGAGGGAAGGGGTAACAAGAAGTGTGACATCACACGTTTTGGTTAAAATAAAAACATTTAAAATCAGCAGATTAAATTTTGAAATTACCAGAGTTTGAGGATATATTTTTTTAATCGGGACTAAAACAACTTTCATGTGATTTTTTTTCTCTCTTATATTCCTTTCTTTTCGAAAAATTCATTCGGGGTAGGTTCTGAGAATATGGTAGCAGCAAAAATTCTTCACCATTAGAAGAAAACCTTCCCCTGTCGCACCGTTGAAATGTCCAACAAAAGATACTTCGCCCCAACTGGGTGAGTGGTAGAACTGGTAGTGGCACAAACAGGTTGATCTTATTGAGGCGCTTTTATTTTTTTTTAATTCAATCTGTTTATCAGTATTTTGTGTTCATAAAGTAAAGATAAGATTTAAAGCAAATTATATCAAATTCCAAAATACTACTGTTTTCAATTGCTCTTTTATATTAATATTTTATTATTGTATAATAATTATGTTTTTTGTTGTAAACCTTAATCTTATTTCAAACAAAATAAGTACACATATAATCATTATTATTGTTATGCTCACAAATGTCATTAAAACACATAGTTAAAATTTAAAAATAAAATTTGATATATGATCTATAACGTACCCACGTTATAGAAGTCTTGTCTTAGATCAAGAAGATATTGTCTTATATCATAAAATTCGAGAAAGTAATATTGTACAATATTTTCCCACTATTGAAACAGTGTAAAACATAAGACTTTTTCAATACTGTACAATGTTTTTTTCATAATGTTGGATAATGCCATATAATGTTGTATAATATTTTACCATATTGAATAATATTGTACTATACTGAATAATATTATATAATATTGTATAATGTCATATTATACTGTATAATATTATACCATGTTAAATAATATTGTACTATACAGAATAATAATATATAATATTATATAATATAACATTATAGTTAATATTTTAAAAATACATTTTGGAAGCATGGAAAAATATTAATCACTTAATTCCGAACTTGCAGGTAACACTTCGTTATTTTTTGAACACATCTACTTACAGTAAGCTTTGATATATTGTGTTACGGTATTTTTGTGCTGCCATCTGTCGAACATTAGAATAACTTCACCTTAAAATATTGATCAATGTTGATTAATGTAAAAACCAAAATATCATGTGCATTGTATAGTATAGTATGATATAATATTCAGCATCTTAAAGAATAATTGTTCCAGTGGTGTTTTTGTAATAAAACCTCCAATCGAGTGATATCCTGAGTTAAAATGAAGATTTTTATAAATAAACATTGTTTTTATATTATTTGTGAAAATTTAGTATCTCGGAAATACTGATACATACAATACAATACTTTATTACAGTATTCGGTGTTCATAATATTGTATAGCATTGTGCAAACATTATATAATATTTCTGTGCTACCTGGGTAGTGCTTTGTTTCTGAACTGCAAGTATATGTTTATGTAATATAGCGTGACATGTGACAAGAGTGCGAGGTGGTATGGTAAAGTGTGACACTTTGTGACAAAGGGGGGGGGAGGGAAGTCAAAAATATTGAAAAAAAGTGTGACATCATTTATGGACAGACCCTTATTTCATTTGCAACCAAGCCTGTTTGTATTTAAGCTAACTCTATCCATAACATATTTGATTAAGCTAAGAACTGATGGCGAAAAATTGGAAATGGCGGTGAGTTACAGAAGGCCTTCTTAAACAATGGGTCGTGCAATGACGTAACAAGGTGGTGACAATAGGAATATCGATGCCCCGGGTACCATCCTCGAGAAGCACTCCAAAATCAAATTATTTTTGGATTTATTTTATGTTTTTAAAGTCAAATATGACGAAGGAGTGAAGAACTACTATTCTCCAAGCGTCATTTACCCTGTAGACGCCATTGAAGTTGCGTCAATAAGTGAAGTCACGCAGCGCAATTTTGTCATTGTGAAAACTTTATTTCTCTTTATCCTTTGAAATACTTCATATTTTTGTAAGATAGCTTTCATGTAGCATCGAAAAATAACTTTAAAAACTAAAATAGTATAAAACACTGTTTCATTATTTCAACCACCATAAGCAAAAAGTACACAAAACCACAAGTCCATCCGCGGTAATCCGCGGCAAATACCTTTTGATTTTCTTTCTGAGAGATTCAGACTTTTTTTTTGGTACAAAAATTTTAGCTTGGAAGGGCTTGGAAGTACAATTAAATCCTTAATGTTTCTAAAAATTATTCAAACATTGAAAACAATTTCTTACGCGTTTTAATTGTCTTACATATACACAAAATTTTACAAAAAATAATTCTAAAAAATATATAAATTTTGTGTATTATTCTTCCATAAATAAGATCCAATGCAAAAAACTAAAGTGAAATTGCTCTTTCTCACCTGATTACATTTGAAAACAGCTCTTTTGAAAAAGCTGCGATGATAAAAATATTCGCAAGCACAATTTCTAACTTGCAACAACTGTATTAATTTACTGGGTGCGAAAATGCAAAAAAATAGACTTAAAGTAGGATATTACAACTATTTAACAACATATTTAGTATATTTGATCATATTAAAACTATTTTCAAAAATTTGTATTTCGTCCACTTTTTTCATGCAAATATCCCACTGTGTGACGGTATCATTGCTAATACTATAATTTTCATTCTATATAATATTTAGGGCAGTTCTATTAACCTCAGAAAAATTATAATTATATATTTCACTACAGAAAATTTCTCCTACTGCAATATTATTAGGATCTTTAATATCAGAGATCATTGAACTCCAAGTATTCGAAAAAGCAGCTGAGCATTTTTATATGCATCATCAACCATTTTTTAAAAAAATGCTCATTTTTCCTTCAAGATATCTTCAAGAAACGATTAGATAATAAGTTGTAATTTAAAAAACAATTGCCATAGGTGAATTTACGGCTGGATATTTTTTAAAAATTATTGTGATGTCTGTATACCTTTATAAAAGTATATTGATTAGAGGGGTGATCATATTTTCGTCTGAATCCACTAATCAGTACAACGGTGTCTTGAAACTGTTGATGTTTTTAAGTTGCTCTTGGTAAATACACATTGATGTTACGGGTTGGTGGCATATTCTAAAATATATATTAATACAGGATAATCGGCATTCAGTTCCATAGTCGCAAAATAAGCAATACCGGAACACTCTAATATGGGTGAAAAAAATCGCAATTACAATTTTTTCTTGTTTATTTCTGTTTAAAAAATGGAGTGCCGCAACCGCGTTCCGGTGCATTTCGGCACCACTACACCCCTGCCGACATCCATAGTATTTTTCAACATATACACCGCTCGATAGAATTATAAACTCTCTTTTCATTTTGTTTTAATTATAATTCAACTCGGTTTTATTTTGCTTCAATAAAATAATGAAGAATAATTGTAAAAAATACATCTAAATTTAGTATGACTCATAAATAAAAAAAATTATTGTTAATAATATCTAGATAATGCATAATCACATTATCACACAAAAACAGCGCCATTCTTTCATCTTTTAAAATTATTTATTTAAATCATTTTTTTTTGTTACCCCGTTATTCAAGATACCTATTATAAGCTATCAGAAGAAACATTACCCGTTTGAAGATTCTTGTTAGTTTTCCTTGAACTTTTCCCCCGAAATCAAGAATTACAAAGGAAGCACGTTTCTTATAAAATTCTAACTTCACAATTAGCTCTGAAAAAACATAGTATATACAGTTTCCCAGTATTTCCTTTTCCTCTTGACAGAGAGCAAAGTTTGCTTTCGTGATATTTGGAACAAAAAAGTGGGAAATACAAAGTATGATGTAAGTAGGAAAAAAATATGCGCAGCACTCACCCATTTTTACTTTCTCGTATACGAAGTATACAAAGAGAAAGTATTGTAATCGTCAAAAAATTCGAACTCGAGATTTTGACGAATCTCCACGTTTTAGACCTCCCTGATTCCGAAAAACACAATTTTGGAATTATGTCTGTCTGTGTGTGTGTCTGTATGTGTGTCTGTGTGTGTGTCTGTGAACACGATAACTCGAAAACTATTAGAGCTATGGGGATGAAATTTGGTATGTGGTCTTTAAACATAATTTTTAGGTTTCTATCAAATTTTGGACAAGATCCGTCAACGGGAAGTCTGTCTGTCTGTATGTTCGAGGTCATGCGAACGCTATAACTCAAAAACTTGAAAAGCCAGATGGATAAAATTTTATACACAGTTTTATCGTCATGAATGTAGGTCCGTATAAAATTTTGGGCCAAATCCGTCAAAGGGTTGACTGTCTGTCGGTCTGTATAATCGCATACTTGTTCAGTTTTGAAACCAACTCTCTGCGCATGCCTACTGGTGGCAATGCCTGTGCAAGAAAGGGACGCTCCAAAACTTGGCAGTTTGCCAAAAACCAATTCTGGAGTGATTTTGTAAGGAAGCAAACATTTAGGGAGTCTCGCCAGGTCCTGTTGCGCAAAAGAATGAGCAGAGGATTTGAATTTGTTTTGATCCTTCAAACCACGCGTGGTTCCAACTTTGGTTTACTTGCGACGGAAGTTTATTTGACGTCTTTTATTATTCTAGTTTTCTCTACATGTGTTAGGAGTATACGAGAAAGTTTAGGGGAGACCACTCCCGCTGGTTACTTTCTCGTATACGAAGTATACAAAGAGAAAGTATTGTAATTCCAATAAAAATATTCGAACTCGAGATTTTCATGACGAATCTCCATGTTTTAGACCTCCTGAGTCCGAAAACACAATTTTGGAATTATGTCTGTGTGTCTGTCTGTGTGTGTGTCTGTCTGTGAACACGATAACTCGAAAACTATTAGAGCTACGGGGATGAAATTTGGCATGTGGTCTTTAATCATAATTTGTAGGTTTCTATCAAATTATGGACAAAATCCGTCAACGGGAAGTCTGTCTGTCTGTATGTTCGAGGTCATGCGAACGCTATAACTCAAAAACTTGAAAAGCCAGATGGATAAAATTTTATACATATTTTTATCATCAGGAATGTAGGTTTGTATAAAATTTTGGGCCAAATCCGTCAAAGGGTTGACTGTCTGTCGGTCCGTATAATTTACTTTTGAAGAGAATGAAGCATTGAAACATGCG
>BGPR01001011.1:6038-189777 GCA_013235015.1 Araneus ventricosus | reverse complement strand
TTCCGCATTTTCTGGTCTCTAAATTTTCCATAAGATTTTTGCTACTCATAGATATTTCTATAACAGAAAAGCTACATTTTCAATTAAGTTAAAAAGAGCTTTAAATAACGATCTTTATTATTCTGCAAATGATAAGCACATTTTTAATCAAGTTACATCGAAAAATTATAGTTGCACGCCAGGACATTTTTTCTCCTGAGAGAAAATAATAAACTAATTTCTCCAAACATACATCTTTAGAATTCTCTCAATTCTGGAGGAAAAGCGTGGGAACAACTTCGCAGTCGTCGGGAGGTCTAGCAATGAGAAGATAATTGTGAATCGAGAGGAGGTGTTAATAGGTTTTATTATTAAGATAACGCGTGAGCCGTATCTGTGAGAAATTGTGTTAACAACGCCCAGGATAAATAAAAAGATTTTCTCTTTCTGCCTTGAGATGTGATAATCAATTTACATGCAAATTTAAATTACTTATATTAAGATTTTGAGAAAAAATTTAAGTTATGTTCCTAAAAATACTTATATTACGATTTCAACGATTGTTGCTCCATGCATGTCGCACCACTTACGTCGCATGACGGAATTTATAGATAACTAGTTAATAACCACGCGTTTCTCGGGATCCATATTTTTTCATAAGCCCACCTCCGATTTTTTTTCTTATAAAATTCTGTTAAATTTAATTATTTTTTCTTATAACTTATTTACTTTTTTTTTTATCTTATCTAAACTTTACTGTGAACCGGGGCCCCGATCACTAGAAGAACACTTATAGATTTTGACTTGTCAGTCATTATTTTTGAAGCGATGAAATTAAGCATACTTTTAATTACAATTGTAACTAGTCAATTAGTTTTTGGCAATATTTAAGAAGCTTTGAATTCAATAATCTGAAATTTATAAATTAAAATAAATATAATAATTATAAAACAAATAAATAAAATAATAAACGTTTTAAATTACTTTTTCATAAACAATACTGACGCTGGAAAAATTATGTACATTAAAAATATATATTGTTTCAAAGCTTAAAGTAAATGTATTTTTTCTTCCAAACATCTCACATTTTTATTCATACCATACTATTATGATGTAATAAAAAGACTATATTTGAAGATTTTATTTCAACTAGAAAGGATTGAAAGGAAATTTACGTTTATTAGGGAAAGACCTCGTCATTTTGAACCGTGGACAGATGAAGAGGACGACACCTGAGCTGTAAGCCACCTTTCGAAACTTCCGCACCACACCGATGGGAGGATGTTTGGCCCCCTGCGTATGATTTAGCGTGCAGCAGGCCCACATATACGGCGAATCTTCAATAGAATCGGGTTTCGAGCCTGGAGTCCTCCAGTCCCGAAACTGAGACCTTATTACTAGGCCACTGTGTCCCCAGAAATTTATGAAACATATTCAACATTAAGAAATCGGGATGAAAAATAATTTTTTTCTCCTGCTAGTTATTTCACACCAAAAGATATATATTTTCAAATGCTTCTGAATTTTTAAAGGGCTTTGGATAAACGTGTCTTAGTAAAACAATGATTAATTAAAAATAATTGTTGGTAAAATGTTCATATATGCCATATTGAGAAAAATTGTGTTTAAAATTAAGTAAAAAATGCTTTTTTAAAAAATACATTCATACTTGTAATAGCTCCAAGAACATAAAATTAAGCACACTTGCTTAAAAATGAAGACAGGTGAGTTAAAATTTAAAAACTAATTTCTTGTTTTTGAATAAAATGAATGAGTGTTATGAAGTGAAAGTCTCCAATCAGCCTGCGAGTTTTGTTGAATTTCAAAAATAAATTTTTTCCTTCGCCGAAGGCATTTTTTAGATCAATCGTCTAGTAAAAATTAATTATACGACTCTCTTATCTACATGCACGAGCGAAAGAAGTTTTAGCCTAGTAAAAAACTATCGCCGAGCTACCATGGCCAGAGAAAAAATTAGACGGTCTTTGAAATTTATGTTTTTAATTCTTCATTTTCTATTATTGCCCGACAATTCTTACTATACTTGCGACAGACAATTCTTACTATATTAAAATTACAAATAATTTATTAATCCAAATAAGTATTCACTATAAGTGAATTAATTAATACTTAATTACTTTTAACTAAATATAAAATTAATTATTTGTTATTTTAAAGTTAAATTAGAGAAAATTTGCTCGTGCCTCTCGTCGGAAAATGCCTGCCAGCGCCCCTGCTTGTGCTAATCCATCACTGTGCCAAATTTGGATATTTTATATAAAAAGTATGTATTAAAGTAATGTATTTTTTATTATATATTTGATGACGGAATTTCATACAAAGTATGAAAATAAATATAAGACTGTTTAAGAGTGACAGAATTTAAACGGGAATGTATCTCCCCAGATCTATAACGAAAATTTATAAAATGTGTAAATGGAAAATGTATTCATTATTCACCAATAATTTGTGGTGAATGATACCTGATTGTTGTCATTCATTCACTAATAATAAATGAAAATTTTAACATGCGATAACATGCAGATATCACAATGATCCAAAATGTATTTTCAGAGCATAAATGGTAGTCAGAATTTGTATTTGACTTTCAGTCTTTATTATGATACATCTCCAAAGAAATATTTATTTGATAGTTAATAAAATGCTCAAAATATTTTTAAAGGAGTTGTTAACATAGTTGCATTCAAAGGAAATAAAAAATTCATAATTAAAAATATATCACAGATTTAAAAGTTAATAAAATAACGGTAAATTTTCTGAAAACTGTCATAAAATATTCTCATCTTTTTAGTTCGTATGATAAAAGAAAAAATATCGGCAAATGTTACTTTTTTCAATCGTCTGTTTCATTGAAATAATTACATCAACCCATTCATCAGTGTATCAAATTGACAATTAAGAGGAGAGAATGAATGAAAGAATGAGGTCGAAATAAATTTCAAGGCCGCTACAAGTTGCAAGATAACATAATTTTCAGAATATTGATTTAATAAAACTATAAAAAAAACCTTACATTTATAATGCCTATAAAAATCTGATTTAAAATCGATCATTCTCAGATTAATATACCAATAAGGTTTGCCAAAGTAATCAATTAATTTTTTATACGAGGCTAATGTCCAATCCAATTTCCAGCTGTTCTTTTAAGTAAAAAAAATAAATAAAAATAGCCATAGGTCTCAGAAAAAAGTCTATCTGTGTGGTCTGCTGAAGTCACACCGGCGGGAATGAAGGAAATAACACTCCCCCCTGCTCCTATGGGCTGGAAGCTGGAACGCTTATTCGTTTTCCTCTTCGAATTACAAAAGCGCCGTAATCATTCAAAAACGCATATCACAACAAGAAGGATGATTCACAGAAAGACCGCGATTGGGGAAAATTGCGATTTGGAGGAACAGGAAACGAGGAAACTGTGAAATGTGATAAAATAATAGCGAGGTGGTGTAAGGTGATCTGCCGTGACCAAAGACCCAATCCCATGGGTCATGGATCTGTACGGCGAAGACGCTGTTCCCCCCCCCCCGACCTGAGTGGGTGTGTTGATGTCTCCCTGTGTGGGGAGGGTAGTTCATACATTTGTGAGAGTTTTTAGATTAGCATTTGGTGGCGCCATCTGTTGACAGTATATCGAATTAAACCCTTACAAAAGTATATTAAAAGATATGAAATTAAAATTAAAAAAACCCACTTTATGCACATTTAATTAAAAATGACTGAATCGCACCTTTTTAACTGTAGTATTCATCACTGGTATTTGTGATTTTTTGATATTACGTAGAAAATAACAGTTCGTCAAATATTCGTCATCCCTATAAGAAAGCGATCAGTGGACAAGTTTTCTGTTTTGTTTATTTACATTAAATGCCGTAACTGCGTCATTCCGGTGTAATGCTAAGTGAATGGAATCTTCAAAGCGGAAGTCCAAAAGTAATGGAAATAAAGTCAAGGTTTTTAAAGTAAGTAAACAAAAAAGAAATCTCGTCCAAACTCGTCCCATAGAATAACTATAGTTATAGGGGTCTATTCTGGTACCCCCGGTTGGGTTGGGAGACGTCACTTTTCCCGTTGTTAAATTACGGAAAATTTTTTCCCCCCAACCCCACCGGGGGGTACCAGAATAGACCCCTAAGAGAAAGCAATTAATTAATGTTTGGTCCAAAACAGAATAAGTATTTTTAAAATTTCACTGATTTCATCTACTTACGGTGTTTCAAAAGTTATCGACCAACATGATAAAAAAAAAATCAATTGAAGTTCTTCTATTCGCAGCGCCTCTCTATATTTGTACGCTCAGAGAAGTTATTTTCACATCCATATTTGGCAACACTTTTATGTTGCTGTCCAGTCCAATCCAAAACAAAACTGAAGTTTATCAATTATGGCTCACTGGTTTCACAGAAATCCCTTAAAAGCCACGGCTAAAGTTAATTTTGAATTGAAACTTATTGTCAGTGACTCTCAAGCAGTTCAGATATGTAGGTGAGTCCAAAATTTTATAATTGCGTAAGGGCTCATATGGGTTGCGACATTGGTACGTACAATCCTGAAGTTGTGTAAACATCAACATTGACATTTGAATGTCAACAATAAATAAAATAGGACAAAACTTCTACAAAAAATCTGTATTCTCCATTACATTTTTATACCTGCTATAAATTGGATAATTTTTAAAAGCTCTTTTTAGGAATGTGAAGTTTCGAAACAAATAGAAAGACATTACTCTAAATCATTAAAATATTTCTATACTATGTGAAAATGAATGTTATAAATAAAGTGATTGAAACTTTAAGTGTATATCTAGTGGAAATGAGTTGTGTTGATTCAAATAATTATGTATTCATAGTTCTAAATTGACAAATAATGGGTTGAATAATGTGTCCAAAACATTTTAATGTATGTATTTTCAAAAATATTAATTTGAGAAGAAGTGATTATCCTGATACTCATTAACTGCATCAAATGAAGTTTCTTTTATTATTTTTAAAGTGGTTTCAAGCAGAACATTTGTATCTGTTATACAGCAGTACATCTGGTACAAATTCGAATGCCAATTTAAAATGAGAATTTAATTTCTTGTTGGTCTGTCACAGGCTTCTTAAACTCCTGACTGTGAGGGTAGATGCTCCAGTTTTGGACACATTAAGAGAAAATTTGAATTGGAATTTTCACTGCTGATGACTAGATAAAGCTTTTTAAGTCATACTTACACTATTCTTTAGTACATTTTATTGCCTTTCTGTTAATTATAAAATCTTTCTGTGGAAAAAATTATATTTTTAGTTATGAATTTTTAAATAATTTATCCCAATTTATGCCAGTTTTGGCCACCTCTATTCACCTGTTTTGGCCACATTAATATCATACTATATAACAGACATTTTGATGAATATTAAGCAAAAATAAAGCATTTTTATGCAGTATGTATTTTATTACATTTTCATATTTTATAAACCTTTTTTTGTTGTTGATGAATTTGTAAAAACTTAAAATAAAATATACATAAATTAATTTTAGCTGCAAGTTTGAGTTAAATCAGAAATGCAGAAATCAAACATTTAATTTGGTTGGTAATATACATTTTGTGTGTTAAAAACTTGTTTGTTTTTTAAAATGGGGGAGGGGAATTTATATGCAAATACTTAAAGCATGCCTTTAGGAAATTTTAAAAAAATGAAGTTTCATCAGTATTATAGACCTGTTTGGTATTATCTAAAATACTTGTTTCTTCACCTAGGAGCTCTTCAACTCTTTCAACCAATTTCTGCATTTGTCATCTGTTATATTTGCCTGTGCTTTATTAAAAACTCTGCCTTATAACTGATTCTAGGATGCCATTTCATAAAAAGATTATACCACTTTCTGCCTGGCCTTCCATTTTGAAACTGACATTCTGTTTTACTGGCCTGGATAATCTTTTGAATAGATCAAGAAGTTGGTCTTTGACAATTGAAAATCCCATTCTTGCAATTCCCAAAATCTATTCTTTCAACTGATTTTTTACCTCAATTCCTAATACTACACGAGAACTACCATGCCCACCATAGCCGGAAAATGATGCCCCATCCCTGTAATCTTGTGATACAAGGTAGAATGAGGCATTCCATAAACTTTACTAATCTTTACTTTCCATTTTGATTGTCCTTAATAGCATTTCAAACTTTAATTGGAGAGTAGCAAAATCTCTTTTTGAAGGAATTATCACCTGCCTTTTTATATTTAAATTGGAATTATTTCCATGTAAAATCTAAACAAAACTAATTTAGTTACTTTTATTTTATCCTGATATTATTAAAATTATTTTATGACTGAAAACATAATAATGAACCATGTGGCCAAAAGTGGAACATTTGTTGTACCCCTTTTGGCCACATGCATGCCCAAAAGTGGTACCTTTAGTAAATTTAGAGTACCAGTTTTGGCCACCACCTATTTAATATTAAAAATAATTATTTTTATTTTGAAATCAGAATAAAAAGAAAACTATATCCTAAAACTGATTACCTTATAGGGTTTATTATCTCATAAACCCTATAAGGTAATCAGTTTTAGGATAAACAGTTAATTCTGAGAGCCTGATGATGAAAAACTGCAAAACCTTGTTCCTTATGAAATAAATCTGAACTCCGAAGTACAGAGAGCGCCCCCTGTGTGCCAAAAAGTTAAACAAATATTGCAGTATATAATTTATGACTGTTTGGGAGAGGGACAATGAGAAGGGAGAGAAAAGAAATGTAAACAATACCTCAAAGAAACCGGACCCTACCGACGATATATTTGGCGCGTTATCGCTGCAAGCCTCTATTGGGTGTTATTCTTTTGCATTTAAAATAGAAAACAAATCTTTCCTTTTTGACAAGAAGTAAACGGATATCTTTTTTTTTGGGGGGGGGGGGCTATAAAATATTCTTAGTATCCCATGCTTGGTTATAAAGTGAACAGCTTGTAATGAATTATATCTCTTATTGAAAATTTTGTAAGCATGTTTTGTTTCATGTATAATTCAAATTTAAACTTTGTGATTTTTGAGGCTATCTACTTCTTTCCTATCTTTCAGGAACAATTACAAAATATTTTTCATTCCTACATGAATTTTTAGGCATTCTCATTCATATACCAATGAATGAAACAGCATTTTTAATTTTACTTAAAGATGGTACATTTGTAATTATCGACTTCTATCTAATATCACTTTAAATGATTTTTATGTCTTTAAAATTAGTTTGAAATACTTATCTAAGTAAATTTTCATATTCTTTTTCTGTTATAATTTTTCTCTGTTTATTACTAAAGAAACTAACAAAGAATTCCATATTATATTTGTGCTTCGCAATATGTGTTAATTAGTTTCTGTTATCCTTGTGAATAACATTCTAAAATGAAGGGAATGGGTCATTAAAACTTTTACTAAGTTTAAACCACCAATTACTAGAAATTATTATTAGAATTTAACATATTCTGATAAATCCCTTTGGGGATGTACTCAGGGCGAGTATGATAACTCTTGTTTGTTTCCAAAAAAGCTTCGTAAGTCTTTCAGACTAACAACTCGGAGCAGAATCACAAACTTCGGCTCTGGGTTTGTTGAATGTTCACAAAGAAAAACTTCTATAGATATTTAACAATTTTCTATATTGATAGTTTTTTTTTCTATAATAATGTGTAAATATATTTATACAGTAGAGTCTCGATAATTCGAGGTGGAAGGGACCGGGCCTACCTCGAACTATCGAAAACTCGAATTATTGAAATCATAAAATTTAATTTAATAAATAAATAAATGGAAATAAAAGCAATTTTTAAATTTCAGTGTAGGATATTTAAATGAAAAATGTACTTACAAATTATTACATTACTGCTGATAGCAACAGGTTAATTATATCTTAAAATAATTGTCAATTGTTTTTTTTTTATTTAAAAACATTTCTCCTATATATCGATCTTATATATATCCCGTTTTCTTTGGGAGGGGGCATTTCTACAGGTGGCTTCGGGGTGCGCAGTGGTCATATGACCCGTTTAATAACAATAAAAACCAGATGTAGTAATTCTTTCACGTGTTGTGTATGTGTTGGTCATTATTTGGGAGCTAAACTGAATTTTTTCATTAACTCGGATTTATGGAAAACTCGAACTATCGAGACTACTGTACATGATTTTTTAATGAGCATTTCATATTTCAAGCGAACACAATGATTATATCTAATTTTTCTGAACGTTTTTTCTAAAATTTGAGTGGGAAATTAAAAAGAAATCAGCTTACCATATAGAAAGTACTACATCCCCATAAGAATGCCAAAAAGCAAAAATTTAGATTTAAAAAAAATTCTTTATCCGAGAGGGTTTTAATTTTGCTTCCGTATGGTAAAATAAAAAGTATTGCATTTCACTATCATTTTTTATAAACATTTGCCTTACAAAACTCCCTTTTAAGTAGTACTCGCGATCCGCTTCCAATATCATCAAAATATTATATTTTTACGGTTTCTCATTAAAGAGCTACCTGTAAAAAATATAGTGTAAGAAATAGTAGTTTAAAATCTTAGTAAAAAGCTTCAGATTCAACAAAGAAAAGAAATTTGGAGTCATTTTGGCAGGTGGAAGTTTTTCATTAGTACACAAATCAAAAGAATTGTCAAAACTCACTCTTACAATTATCAAAATTGGAACATCCATTCGAATGTTGACAGAGAAAATGAAAACATTTTTGTGTAATTGTAGTAAATTGTTTCAGTTTTATAAATGATGAATCGTGTTCTCTTTAAAAAAGTACAACGTTTTCCCCAGAAGAAGCATTATGGTCTTCCGAGGTTAGGGTTCCAGGAAGGAAAAGCTTTCGCTGGAGAAAATAATGTGTACATATATTTTTTTCCACTCTCTCTCTCTATTTGTGAGACTACAATTTTTTTCCCGTGATTCTATCAAAATGAAGTTACGTAAGTTACGTTGACTTTTCATTCCCTATTTATAAAGATTAGGGCCTCAAGTTGGTCACAGCTACAAAAATAAATTCAAAGATATTATAAAAGCGGGCAACAGTTGGAGAACATATTCCAAAATTTGGAACACCGAGATAACTGCCGATTCTGAATTTTAAAGATTTAAATACAATGACAGACAGTATATCCTGTGACTTTATGAATTACGTCCTCTAAATGACAAAATGAAATCAAAAGTAATAGAAGTGTATACGAAAATACTTATTGTAATTTATGAAGTTTCTTTTTCTGAAATTATTGAATTTTGACAATTATGCAAATTTTTTCATTGTTATATGCATAAATTTCTCTTCAAGTATAATTCTACAATACAATCATATTCCGGTCACAATACAAAATATGGACAAGTTTTCAATTATATCCAAAAATAATTAAATTAAATGAATAAATAAAAAATATTTTCTATGTGCAATGCTATATCTTAAACATACTCAGTAACATACAAAATCTTACCTAATTTAATATAACAAATTTTCAGTGAGTGTAACATATATATATTTTTAGAAATTTAGGGATATTTTTTAGCTCAATTTAAGAACTCAAATAATATTTATATTGATACTTTGTTTAGTAAAGAAAAATAATTGGAAAGAACAGCAAATTAAATAAAAAGAAACTTGAAAAATTTATTTAGAAACTTTTTAAATACACTTTTTCCTTGTGGCAATAAGAAAACATGCTTAAAATGTTAAAATGAAACTTTTCCACTATTGGCAATTCTTTTTCGCAGCCCGACATGTCCGTGTTTGCTGCTTCTCGCCAATTCTTGCAATTTATTGCAAAAGTTTCTTAATAGGTGATTTTTACACTCTATTTTTTCAACCAATAAGTCATGGTATGGCTGTGCGTCTAAAATCATCTTGTAAACGTTGCTGTCCCCATCATCTATGACCCTGTTAAACTTGATTCCATACATTTTTAAACTTTGGCAAAATCCCTCAATGATGATATCTGACTCCATTGCTGTGGAGTTTCCACTCCAATTTTTGAAGCATTTATGCTGTTTTGGTGGGATATTTAATCTAACTGCCCAGGCACAGGTAGCACAATACTTGTTTCTCATTCCTAGATAAAGCAGCTTTCCTGTACGAGCTCCAATAATAGCAGCCTGAAAGAGAAAATAAGTCATCTTAAAAGAAATTAAGTATTCAATTTTAATTTTTTTTCTTGAAAAAAGTTAAGACAAATATTGAAAAAATTTATTGGTGATGAAAAAGAAAAATTAAATGCATATACAAATGATGAGGTTGTTTTAGAGATTTTAGAAGCAAAAAAATTGGACTAGACTCAGAGATTTAACTCACGTAATTAATGTGAATTTGTATCAATGAATGAATTTGTTTATTAAAAGCAAAAATGTATAAATCGATAATAATTTGAAACAGGAGTCATCATCATGAAGTCGCTAACATTCAAAACTTCATCGATTATCATACCACCCTTTTAAGAACAAAATAAAACAAATAATTTTGCTTAAAAGTGTCCTTTGCACGTTCACCTAATAATTTAATCAATTGAAAATATTTCTTTTTAGCTTTTACACTCTGTTACGGCAAACAGCTTCCAAACAATAACAATTTTCCTCTATAAATATTCTTAGAATTAATATTTATATATTAATTTTCTATTACGTAGTTAAAATTTTAACTCATTGTTTATATTTGCAGTGAATAAAAATAATTATAAATGAAAATTTTGATTTTAAATGTCAAATGGTTTTATTTTTATTCAATTAACTTTAAAAAAATTTATAGGTTGATAAAATTAGAAAAATAAATATACTTACTGCTCCTGACAATGAAGAGTAATTAGTACGATATGATTGTTTAGCCCAGCTGCCATCAACAATGACTGTAACTAAAGGAATTCCACTCTTTTCTACATCTCCGCTAATTCTTTTTCTCTCATCGCAGCTTCTTCCATTTCTAAGCATGCCAGCTTTTCCCACGCTTCTGATATTACCTTGTGTTTTTTATCATACATTGACTGAGAGATCAGTGGAACGTCTGAAATCGTCAAAAAAGTATTTAAATTTGTGTAGCCACATCCTGTGTTTACAATTCTGCTCACAGCATCCGTATTGACTTTATGATGGATTTGTTCCGTATCACAATTTTCTGACGCTGGGGGACTACAAGTCCATACACTGCGTTCAGTGTTGCACATTTTGCATTTAAATGTTAGTGAGCTGTTCAATCCATATTGTTTCTCTTTAATAACATGCATGTCTTTAAAGCAACATCCAATTGCACTGTTATTATCTAATTCTTGAAGTGACCTTATAAAATGACTTAAATTTATGATCCTGCGACCTTCAAGTTTGATTTCATTTTGTTTTGGCACGTCTTTTTCAACTTCATAAGGCTTTACCTCTTCTTTCCTTAATATATATAACTCCAGTTTCGTTCTATTTCCCGCTCTGGAGGTATATTATATCTCTTGTCTTGGCATATTTATTACTAAAAGGATAATTTAATCGTTTCCACGCGCACACAACTTGCAAATTCAGCGACTTATTGTCGCCATGCATTTTCCCTGAAACACTTACGTAATATAGTAAAAATATCTATTATTCCCTTCACTTTGATCACGTGTCTATCTGTTAAATCCCTACCTGAGAAAAAGCAGGGATCTTCTGTTCTCTTTTGGCATGAAAACTTAAAGCATGATGTATGTACATTCCGTCACTCTCCGATAATAAAAATGAAAGTTAGAATTTAACTCGGCCTGTTTAATCATTTAACAACTACAACAACGAATACATTTCATATATATATATATACACACAGTTAGGCATCTATAGGAATTAATTTTAAATAAAATACTAATAATTATTGTGGAAACATATTTTGTTTAGGAGATGACTATATCGAAATTATCAAATGTACCTTCCATGCTATTTAAAAATCATACGATCTTTCATAGTAGTGACATATATAAATCTTTTTGAAATCTTCAAATCAAGCTTAACATTGACAACTGAATAAAATCCATAATAACATTAATTTGACAATCTTACATGTTATATATATATAATCATAATACTATTTAATTTATAACTATCCCTTCTTAATATTCTTACTTTTTAATCTGTATAATTCCTCATTTTGGGTAAATTTTATGCTCCTTCACTCCTGTGTATTTTTTTCTTCTTTAAATATTTGTGACGGTGTCACTGGTTGTATTATAATGTTAGAGACAGTCTATGACAGTTTTTGATGTCTCACTGTAAAAAGAACTATGTACGATATGACAACCATTTTTTAAAAAGAGCTTACCGCTGTCTATCTTAACAATATATCCAAATATCGTGGCAATAGGAGTTTTTTCATTTACAAAAGTTAGAGCAGAAAAAGACGGACAGAAAGACAGATATCACTTTTTGGGATCTTCATAAAAAATAAATTGGAAAGTTGTTTTGCATATTCTTTTAATGAAATAAATATTTTAAGACTGGAGATAACAATGTTAATTTAAATCAAATAAAATGTAAACCCTTAAACATCAATCAAATCTTTTAAATGTCTGATAAAAAAGTGTAAGTTTGAAACCGCTTCAATGTATGTGGATAAAACCAAGAAAGTACGTTTTATTTTTATGCAAAAATCTAAACATTTATGAAAGAATTATAAATGAATATTTATGGTGAAAGCAGTAGTTAATAGAGATATATTATTTCATTCTTGCCTCATTTTCCGATTCGGTAAATTTCCTCCTTTTTTGTATCTTCTTGCTGATAAATTCAAACGTCCAGATTTTCCGTATCGACCCATAGTTGCTGCTGGTAAAGAACTAAGTCACTCGGAAAGATCTGTTCTTTGAGCAAATTAAACTATGAAATGTCCCTTTCACAAACACATGTGTTTCTTCCACTGTCAGTCTGCTCTTTGTAAGGCCCCCCGTGCGCCCCCCCCCCCAGCGTAACGCCTCCAATTTCCATAGCACAAGCAATCAATAAGGTCAGGTTGACAACTTGACAGGCCAGGAGATTTTTTTAAAGGAAGACTCATTTTTAGTTGCAAATTACAACGATTGGTTAGATCAAATTTCAATGAATTTTTACCTGTGTGAAAGAGAACAAAACAAGCTTTTTCCTACTAGTCTCCAAATTTTTATATCTTTTTTCAGTCAAAAGTTACAAGCAAATATAGAACAACTTTTATACTTTTCGTGATTTTTTGGAACTTTAACACAAATTTCAAAATACTTAAAATTATTTAAAAAATATTTTAAGACTAAACACGTTTAGAGAACTTTCGTGCCTATGTGCTGAAAAATTTTTTTGTTGAAATTTTGAAATTTGAATGAATTAGAACGATAAGTATTTTCTCCATAGGATAACATGGGATTCCGTATTTTTCTTACCCCTCTAGGTAAGTCCCCTTAACAAAAACCTTAACAGTTGTGAGCTTGCAATGCATGATCATGCATGTAATTTTTTTACAAGTCTCATGTTTGAGGAAAATGAACCAATTGGATTGAAAATAGTAAAATATGGATTGTTTAAAGTTTTGGAATGCATCTTATTGGTTAATTTGAAATTACTGGTTAATTAATCGAAAAATAGATCCAATGTGGCCAAAAGTGGAGCATCTACCTTACTTTAACTTCTACTAATACTTTCCGGCAGTTTTGTGACATTGCTGTCAGCAAGATCTCTTGTCTTTTTTCATAGTTCTTTTTAACACCATTTTTAAATTTCAACTTTCCCATTCTTACAAACTGTGCCTTAGTTCTATCACTCATCTTAATAACAGATTCACAAATATCTGGAGTCTAGCTCCTCTTCAGAATTCAATTGATGATCACTAACTTGTTCTGCATCAATAATTTCTTTACATTCTTCATTGATTGATTCTTTATCAGATGATGCTTCAGCTAATAACTTATCAAATCTTTTCATTTCATATTTACTGCTCAAATAGCAGTTCATTTTCAATATCTGTACAAGTTCTCCTTTGCAGTTTTTCATAGATTTGCGAGCATGTGCACTGGACTTCAGAGATGAAGACATATTTTTCCTGATATAATAAAAAGGGGGAAATTCTTGAAATGACTGTGAATGCAGCTATTGTGTCAATGGAATTTTTCCAATGAGGAGTTCATTTTCTGTACTATATTTTTGCATTTGCATGCCTCCTGAGTTAATCATTTTTTTGTTTTGTTTCGATGCTTTATCTCTTCTCTAAAATCCTTACCCGCAATGTACATACAAAGCTTCTAGGTTCCAGTTCCTTTGGCTCAGAATCCTAAGATTTTTTAAGATGGAAAAGTCTGCCTGTTGCTATTTCAGATGCCACCAACATCATGAGGACTGTGAAGGTACTGTCTTACTAAGATAAGCCCAGCTTTATTGCAGAAGTTGATTAGTAAGAACATTAAAGGAGTCGAAGTGATCACAAGCCTTTAAGCTTCAAAAATAAGACATAAGAGGTAAAGCAATCATGAAAAGACATGTAGCTGCAAAAGTGGCCATCTCCAAATAAGAAATGTTTTGAGGAAAGTGGATTTTCTGTCATATATATTCAAAACAAAATTTAAAAAGTAAACTGTATGACATTCGAAGCATTTAGGCAATGTGTTCTAGTGTGCAATTTATGATGGTGAGATATTAAGAGGGTCAAATGGACTTATAATCTTTCAAAAAGTGTATTTTTGAAAAGTGGAGATGGCCACTTTTGCAGCTACACAACACACATAAAGCAATGAAAACAGAGATAGAGTATCCATCAAAAACATGTTAGAGATCGTTGGTCTGACATATAAAATATTATACCAAAAATAGGTAACATTTGTTTCTCTCCCTTTCTACACTTCATTTGAATTTTTACTACTGCGCTTGTTACCTATTCCTGTGTGTCTAAAATTATGAAGCATAAAAATTAATGCTATATTTCTGTTTTAAGAAGTATTTTATTAACTTTTAGAGTTTAATTTTAATACATAAATAATTTTTTAGTGAATTGCGTCAAAGTCGCAACAGACTGTTAGACCTTCTCTCTGATCCTAACAATGATACTACAACCTTTGATGCTGCATTAGAAAAATATCTCGGTTTCCTACATGCTATGATTGTTGCTCCAGATGAAAAGGGTGGAGAAAGTAAGCTTCGATATTCAGCACGATTTCGTTGGACACAGTCTTTGCTTGGGAATACACCTATGTAAGTGTTAAAATTTGATTTATTCTGTATGAAACATTACTGAATATATAGTTCTGTGGACTTGCAGGTAAGATGGTAGTATTGTTTCTATGGATGTTGTCCTTTTGTTCAGTTGTATGATCTTTACTATAACAATACAATTTACCTACTAAATGAGGTATATAAATTTTACTGACATTTCAACTATGAAAAGGTAAATATTTTAGTTGGTAGTGTCAAGATGAAAACATGCTAAGACCCATTCTGCAAATTTTGACTCTATGGTTCTTTGGGGGGGGGGGCATAAATTTAAAATTGGTATAGATTTCTAAAGCTTAAGTAGTTCTTTTAATTTTAACTCAAAAAATAATTTTAAGATATTAATTAATTTTAAGTATGTTCCTGTGTTAAAATTAATATGACTATATACATTAAATTGAAATAAATGAATAAGAAGAGTGAAATAATATAGAAACAGGAATTCTTCTAAACATAAGTTCCTGTTTAGATCTGGAAAAAACCAGCGGGAGTAGTCTCCCCTAAACTTTCTCATATACTCCTAACACATGTAGAGAAAAAAATAAACTAAAAGGCAGTAAAATGAACAAGAACCCCTAACGCAGTGGAGAAACAAAATAAGCGAAACATCATACCAAGATTTCCGAAGGTCGTCCAACGCGGAAGTGGAATTAAGAAGCCAGTGTGATTACCAGTAGGGCTGGGTGTAAGATAAAGAAAACGAAATTTGCAATTTGAACACCTTTTTTTAACTGATTGACACAAAAATTGGACATAAATCTACCATTAAGGTAAGAAGGCCACATTCCAAATTTCATTTATCAAAGTAATTTTTTAAAGATGTTATTGCATTCAAAAGTATGCGATTATACGGACAGACAGTCAACCCTTTGATGGATTTGGTCCAAAATTTGATACAAACCTACATTCCTGATGATAAAAATATGTACCAAATTTTATTTACCGAGCTATTTGTGAGTTATCGCGTTCACATTAGCACGGGCATATAGACAGACAGACTTCCTGCGAACGGGTTTTGTCCAAAATTTGATAGTAACCTACAAATTATGTGTAAAGACCACATGCTAAATTTCATCCCTGTAGCTTTAATACTTTTTGAGTTATGTTCACTGACAGACATATTTCCAAAATTGTGTTTTTCGGACTCGGGGAGGTCTAAAATGTGGAGATTCGTCAAAATCTCGAGTTTTAATTTTTTGACGATTACAATACTTATTCTTTGTATACGAGAAAGTAAAAATGCAGAAATAATTACTTTTTTTGCAATCTAATACAGTGGAGTCTCCCTATAATGAAATCGCTTGGTTCCAGTTGAAAAATTCGTTATAGAGAAAATTTCGTTATACGGAAATTGGAGGTTTTTGAAGTTATTTAAGTAAATGTTGCAAACTTTTTAGTAGGTACGATAAGTTCAAAAGTATTTAATTATGACTTTCAAT
Source organism: Araneus ventricosus (assembly GCA_013235015.1). Lineage (NCBI taxonomy): Eukaryota > Metazoa > Arthropoda > Arachnida > Araneae > Araneidae > Araneus > Araneus ventricosus. The sequence continues at coordinate 173,161 of BGPR01001011.1, read as the reverse complement.
TGAGAATAAAGTAATATATATTATAAATTTATTAAAATTATACTAATTTTTATTGTATAAATAAAATGCTCAAAAGTTAAGACAATTTTCCAATTTAGAGAATAGTATGTACTTACGTTTATTTTACATGAAAAATTCCGTTATTTTACATTGCTTTGCATTTCATGATGTACAATTTTCATAAAAATTTTCACATTTTAAGAATGAGCTAAAAATAGAGTCAGGCACATTTTCTTCCATTTGGAAACCTCTTTTAATAGTTTCGAATGATTGTGGCATTTCACTCCGATGTGGTTTCGGCTGTATCACGTCTTCATTTTCGAAATCACTGTCACTTTCCGGGCTTTTATTGCTGTCCATTAAACTGTTCAAAATCTCTTCATCTGTAGGATATGAAGCAGTTATTGGTTCTGCGTCCACTTCTAAAAAGTTCGAGAGAGTTATATCATCTGTTATTCTTTCATTCCCTTATACTGTTTTCCATTTTTCTTTCAAGTCGGCCGAGATCACATCTTCATCGTCGGAATCAATGTCACCTGTCTGATTACTGAAGCCTTCCTTTTTGAAGCAATTACAAATTGTTTTAGCAGTTACATTAAATTTCCATCTTTATAAAGTTCTGCAATTGCTTTTCGAAAAATCAATGTTTTCTTGAACTGTTTCATTTTTTTAATTATTCCGAGATCCAGTCGCTGCAATTTAGATGTACAATTAGGAGGAAAGAAAATGACCTTAACATTTTTTAGCTTCTCTCCACAATCTTTTGAATGAGCTGGACAATTGTCGATTAATAAAGCAATTTTACGGTGTTGTTGTCCCATTTGCTTGTCCAATGCTTTCAACCATCTATCAACAATTTCAGACATCCACGATTTTTTGTTGAATTCGTATTTAACTTCTAACGATTTTATTCCTTTGAAGCACCTTGGAGATTTACTTTTTCCAATAACAAGCATCTTTAGCTTTTCCTAGCCAGTCATGTTGGCACATAACAATACTGTGATTCTTTGTTTGCTTTTCTTTTCTCTGAAACATTTGTCTCCTTTAAACACTAGTGTTTTTGTAGGGACATTTGAAAAAGAGTCCTGTTTGGTCTGCATTAAAAATGTTCTGCGGCAAAAATTCATGCAGAATTTCAGGTATTTTTTGCATCCAGCTGTCACAAACTTCCTAAGGCACATCTGCACTTTCCCCGCAAATTGATTTCTGTGTAAGGCCGTGTCGCTTTTTAAATTTGTCCGACCAGCCAGCACCAGCTTTAAAATCAAGATAACCAAGAGTTTTTGAAAATTCCACAGCTTTTTCGTGCATCAATGTTCCTGAAATGGGGCGATTACGATCTTGAATTCCACGAATCCACTTCAGCATTGCTTTATTCAGATCGTTACAGTCGTGCTCTTTTTTGCTTATGACCGGAATTTGCTTCATTTCGATTATCGTTTGACGATTTTTGAGAATCGTAGAAAGTGTACTTGCCAAAATCTGAAACATTTGCGCAACATCTTTCTTTTTCATGCGTTTATCAATTTCATTTAAAATTCTGATTTTATCAGAGAAATTTATGCTTTTTCTAGTTGATATTTTGGGTTTCAATGAAAAACAGGTGTTGACGCATACGCACACAAGAAGTGTCCAGTGATGTTCATCGAAATCTTGTTTCCGGTGTCATGGGAGGGGGAGGGGGGACTTCGATCTCCACAGTATGCGCAGAATAAAGGAGTGTTTGGATAAATGAGTCATTTCTTATCTAAGGTACCCAGGGGTCCCCGAGATAGATACTGATGTGGACTCTTCCCCACACTTACAAACATAAAATGTGTATTGTCCACATCAATTTGCGGTTTCTCCCCCCCCCCCTCCCCCGATTCTTGGAATCTTGACCTGTAGAAATGTTGAACCCTCTGTAGAAACTCGGGTCCCTACAACTGCATTACCCTTCACATAGCATTCTATTGTTATATGTTATAGCTGGAATGAATAATGCGAGTGGTTCCAGAAACAGGCACATATGAGCGAATTGGTTCCACAGAAACAACTTTCTTTAAAAATGACAAAAATCGAAAAGATCAACGTCTGAAAAAATTTGTTATAGGGAGACAACCACTTCGTTATATGGAGAATATTTTGAATGTTATTGAACATTCCAATTAAAAATTTCGTTATAGGGAGAAATTCGCTGTAGAGAGACTTCGTTGTAGGGAGACTCTACTGTATATATAAACTTATTACAACCCTTAGCTTTTATTTTCTATTTCAATCAAATAAAGGAAGGAATTAAATTCTTTGAAGATAAATGAATTTTTTGCATTCTTCTAATTTTACTTGTAAAAATAACGAGACTTAGAAGGCTAATAAGAAAGAAGAATCCTTAAGTTTTGCAGAATAGTGGAGTTGCTTGTTTTCTTAAATTAGCACTCCATTTTGAAGTTATTTATGGCTATAAAAAATTATGTGACGATATTATGGACCCTAAAGAGAGTGAAGTATCAAGAACAGTGCTCACAGTTGAAATTAGGCAAGACATATGTATTATTGTTGCATATAAATAAAGTTGTAAGGAATTGTGTAATTTTAATAATATGTGTTTGTTTTTCCTGGAGAAATGTATTAAAATTCCATAAAAATCTATGGTAAACTGATAATCAGAGAATGAACATGTCATAATGGATTATGTTCATTAACCAATCACCCACTCTACTTTTTTTTCTATTTAATAAAAAAGACAATTTTCTGTTAATCATTAATAAGTTTTTCTCATGTTTTAAAGACGGTTATTTAACTTTAATTGCCTTTGTTGAATTTACAATTATTGTTTAATACTTTTTAATTATGATTACCTTCCTTTCAGAGCTCAGCAGGATGCAGTGTTTGAGCTTGTATCTATTTGTCAGAATGTTGGAATATGGCTCATGAAACATGCTGCAATGATTGCCGGTAAAGATGAGTAAGTATTCACAATATAGTTACATTATTTCATTTATGTTAGAATTGCATACTGAGGAAACACATTGGCAATAAAACCTAGTAAATTTACATTATGAAGAAGCTTATCTTTTCTTTCCTGTGAACACCACTGATGTATAGATGTTAAATTCATTATAAATGCCTTATGTAATCTTTCAAGTGTTTTTAAATTAAAAATATGGAAGATCATCACAAAGAATTTCCTTTTTAACTAACTTGCATATTCTTTGCAACATATTTTCTCCAAAAATAAATAAAATTTGGAAACATAAATTATTGTAATTATATTAAATTGCACTTTATTTTTACTCATTATTGTCCTCCCTTTCCTTTATAATTTAATTCATTTATCACCTTTTTGAAGCAGAGAGGTACATAGGAAGTTCCTTTTTTTACTTTGCTGTCAGAAATAAAAACAACGCTTTAATGTCAAAATTATTTACCATACTTGAAACTTTACAAAGGATGTTACTTAATATATTGAGTATTACCATTATTTTCTAAATCCCTTAACTGCCAATGAAATCTTACATGATTTGCTCCCCAGTGCCACCTGATTCTTCATGATACACTTTTTTTGTTGCCTTTACAGTTGCAATCTTCCACCCCCTTGTTATAGGACATGGGCATATCTTTGGTAAACACATGCATTAACCACAAATTTCTACCTTTTGTCCTACTCTATAATTGATAGAGTCTGTGTTATATGGTAAGCAACAAATTACAGGGAAAGTATTTTGTAAAGTCTTGCAAGGTCCAAACGTTAGGAAATTATTCAGAGCATGGAAATGAGGGCAAATGATGGGAAGGTGGTTAACACACTGACTCTGTAAGATGTATATATATATGCCTGTGGCAAATAAGGGGTTAATTGTGTTATCTGATGTATTAATACCCATTAAAGGCTGTTTAGAAAATGTAGAGATTTTTTATGTTATTGTATCTTTTTCCGAGTTTGCCATTTTGAAATGCTTAAAAATATATAATTTAATATTTTGTTGCCCAAGGAATTGAAGTCTTGGCATCAAATTAGAATTTAGTACATTTCTCATTCTTAAACTTTTAAGTTTTCAGTTAATTGAAAATTATTAAATAATTAAATATTTGTGCCTGTCTAAAACAGGCTTTTACCCCACCAACAATATCTCGGATCTTATTGTCACAGATTTACTAACGAAAGTTGTAGTAGGAAATCTTATGTACATTGGCAGAGTGCTTAAGAAATTAAAAAAGCATGAAAAACAGAACCGTTGAATCCATTGACACTAACTTTCGTTTTGTTGATAAATTTACTTTCAACAATTTTTTTTTGTTTGTTTTGTCCGAGTAAAAATAATGCAAAATCCACTAACAGAAAAAATGCATTACTTGCTCTTGTATCAATTGATACTAACTTCCTGGTCCTTGAAGCAAGGAATGAATCAGCATAATAAAAAAGAAGTAAAACTGCTGAAGTCAGCTATTTTATACATAAAAAAAAACCTATCTGAGTTGTTTGACACAATTTTAGCGCCATAACAGAAATCTGATTCATTCTGTTCGATAATAACACAGACCAAAGGGGCGGAGTTATCTTTAATTCCTCCCAGTATTACAGAAATTTCACTGTGATTATATTATAGATTGTGAAATTTAAATTATATAAAAAGAGCAAAAAATTATTGAAAATGATAAATTTTAAAATTAATAGAAATGGGGGGGGGGGGGGGCAAAAAATAGTATTTGTACATTATAGCGGCCACTCAGATTGAATCGCCAAGATTGTGATAAAATCTTGCCACTAAGAGGAAGATGGTTCGGTGATGTTAGAACATTTGTTTTGTGTGCGCAATGAGCCTTGTATTGGTCTCTTGCGCATGCAATGCCTGGGGCATCTGAAGTAGGTACCGAGCAAATTTTTTTAACTTAAAAGAACATCAGCGGCTTCACTTTCATCAAAGTGGAAACATAGTAGCTACGCTTGTTCATTGAATGTTAGGAATCTACGTTTTTTAAAATTCCAAAATGAGCTCTCGCCTCAAAACGTTCCTTCGTCAAAAAGTCTACAGAATCATGGCAGTCCTAAACAAATCCGTTCAGAACTGTAGAACACTGAACTTGTGAGCTTGGCAAAATCTGAAGGTCGCCAAGTAAGCTCGGTGGTCGCTTTAACAATCACATACCAAAAAAATTTATTGACTAGCTTTTGAATAGCCCAGATGGCAGTTTACTTTGAACATTTAAATTAATTTCTTTCACATTGTATTGTTTATAAACCTGGAATTTCCCATCGTTTTGTTTGCATCGTGCCAAAAAAGTAAGAAAGAAAAACTGCATGTCACGCCTGCCACCAATAGCAAGTATCAAGCTACTTGAATTGTATGGATTGTATTTATTTGTGATGCATGATTTGAAATATACTGGATTTTTCAACCCAGTGTTTGTATGAGCATCAAAAAATATATGTTTTATTATTAATGCTTTTTTAGTTAATTTATATTTGCTGTATTTTTTCAATGCCAATTTTTTTCCTCCTTAAGGATTAGTATGGATGAAGCCAAGGAAGTTCATAAGTGCTTACGGAAAGCCGCTGGGCTTTTCTCTGTGATGCAGGTCTGTCTAATTTTTAATTTAAAGTGAAACAGATTAACAAAATATTTTATGATTTCTAGTTTTTTTTATTAAAAATTTCTTCTAGATTTGTGTGTTTTAAATATTTTTCTAATTTCTGGCTATGTAATATAGGTGTGTATTATCCTATATTCATTATTTTATCTCCTTTGTGATTTTCTTTTTCAAACTAAACTGAGCACAGAAAAATCTATTTATGAACAGGTGATATTAAAAAGCAAACCATTAATTGTCTGAATTTTTTTTTTATTATTATTATATTGTCTTGAAAAGTGCTCAAATCATATTTTGAGTCTGATTAACAAAATTACTTCATTGACGAAAAACGGTTTCTTGATGTCATGGTAGAATTCCACATGTGTTTTGGGGACAATTTCTTTCTGTAGCATTATCACTGTTTTAATTGGCTTTATTTTCTATCATTATCTTGAATCAAAACTGACAGATGGAATTTTACTAGAATGAAAAATACGTAGTTTCTTTCTTCAAATATTTAGCTTTCCAAAGCATTAACATCTTGATGTTTTTCAAAGTAAATGAATGTCATTTATATCTAATGAAATTATTACATCATTAATTTTTCTAGTCAATCTAGCATCATATAGTTATTCTATGGTGAATTATGTTTTAGTGCAGGTAAGTAAAATAATCTTTGAGTAGTAAGACTGATCTAGTGAAGTAAAGGAAAGTGTTTTTGTTTTCGGTTTAGGTTGAATTCTAAAGAAAACTGTCTGTTATAAGAACATGCAACTCTCTGTTTTAAATCATTAAAAACTAAAATTATTTCAAATTCGAAATACTGAATTACATTAGATAAGCTTTGACTGGATGAATGTTTTGAAATAGTCTTGTGTTAATTTCTGTGTAAAAATTTAGTATTTTATTTGGTACATAGTAATTATTTTTATTATGAAACAGGAAAAATACATTGGGAGTTTGTTGCTAAAAACAGAACCTGCTTCAGACCTAGATTCTGCTGTTGTAAATGCATACATCAGTCAGTGTACTGCTGAAGCCCAGGAAGGTTAGCCAAATTGTGATTTCTATATTACCTATGTGGTTTTTCTCTGAATTTTTCTTGCTTCATTTTCCCCCACTTAGCTTATATTCATTGCAGACATTTTTTTTCTGTGTAATACACCACTCTGTTAATCTATTAATATCAATTATTAAACTTGTCTTCAGATTCCTTTCGCTTATAAAATGTGTATCAATAAGAATTTTCATCTGTAATAATTTAAGGTAAAAATGGGAAGATGTTATTACTAAATGCTGCTTTACCATATGAACAGTGGGACTAATGTTTTGCCATCCAGCCTTGAATAATATAGATGAAAATTATTAAAGTATATTTTTATTTCTCTTTCACAGTCTGTGAATTCTAATTATAAGAATTATTGGAATTTGAATGAGAAAAATAATTTACAGCTTACTGTATGTAGATGCCATCCCATTTTTAATTTTAAATACCATCGGAGGAAATACTCTATTCTTTTCTGGGAATTCTTAATTTTTGTATCAAATCACATGTATATTTTGTTGCTGCCAAATATTTTTAAAATAAAAAGCTTGTACATTAACGGAAAATTTTTAGTTGTCATCTATTTAGCAAATAATTTCTAGTTGATTCACTGCTTTTTGTCGTTGTGTGAAGCTGAAACATATTTGTTGTTCTAAGCAGTGGTTCCCAACCTTTGTGTTTATGCAGACCAACTGTTATGTTAAAAATATTTTGAGGCCCACTAACTAAAAGTAAAAAATTACAAACACATATATTATATGCATGTATATGCCAGTAATTAGTAAAGCTTACTATGAAAGGATTTAAAATATATTGTTTTATAAAGCAAAAAAAAGTGAAGAGTCTTGAAGCTTCCCTGACTTCGACTCTTGACTAGCATTTCGTGGCCCATTAATACGCTATCCAAAGCCACAAGTGGGCCGCAGCCCATAGGTTGGGAATCACTGATCTATAGTGAACTCATCTGTAATTCTCTCCTTCATATTCTGTTTATTCATATTTTGATATTTAACTTATTTCATACATTTTTTTAAAAAACTGAAGTACTTGTTATATGTGTTTGAAAAATACCATAATAGAAAGATACATAGTGAAAAATTACAAAAGTGAAGATTAAACAAAGCTTTAATGGATTTTGTGCTTATAAATAAAATGAAATTCATAATCACGGTCCTTATTGACTATAAAAATATGAATGGTCTTGCTAATAAATACAATGCATAATATTATATAAATTCTTTAATTACTGGCATTAATATTACTAAGATGTGCAATTAAATGGGATGTTTAAAATTAATAGTTATTCATATTGTTGTTCAACAAATAAAAAATATGCTAAGAAAATTTACTTCTATGTTGATAAAGTTACAGTATGGGAAGTCTTTCTTAAAATCAAATGGAAATTATTACTTATCTCCACATATGAAATGAAACTGTGCGTGATGTATCCAAATTCGCATAAGAAGTGTGAAGTGAAAGATAAGTGACTATTATTTCCTATAACATTGATAGTTGCAATAATTTAATCTACTTTAAGTGTTTTGAACAGCTTTTATTTTACTTTTATAATTAAACAATTTAATTTTTTTCATTTGTTTGTAATCAGTAGTTATTAAATTTAAGTATATGGTATGCAGTTAATATGTAACCACTAGCTGCACGGCCCGGCATTGCACGGGCTATCTCAAATAATGTGTCATTCCCTGGTGGAAAAAAGAAGTTAGGTTACGTGATCCATGACCAACATTCTCTCCTAAATAAATAAGGAGAAAATAACGGTTCAAACATTCCTTCCGCAAAAACACGTAGAAATCGACTTTTTAAAAAATCGCAAAAAAAAAACACAAGAAAACCTTTTTTTTTTTTTAAAAAAAAAAAAAAATTATACTCTATCTTACAAATATATATATATTTCTAGAAATATCTCCTTTGAGTCCTATATTGTTGAATTAAAACTTTCAAATCTTTTTATTACCTTAAAACAGTATGGTTTGAATGAAAACATGAGAGATTTTGGAAAAGAAATTTTATTTTAAACAAAAAAACCGTATAATAATTAATACAACTTTAAAATTAACAATTATACTTCCAAAGTTTATAAATTAAAGCATGGTATTAAAACTGACTCTGACTGCAACATTAATTTTAACCGACTCCTTCAAAAAAAAAGCCAATTTCCCGACTCTCCATCCCTGATGTAATTAAACAAATGTAACTACCATTTATTCGAACTGAAGTATATTGTCTTTTTTTTTTTCTAGAAATATCTACTTTGAGTCCTATATTGTTGAACTAAAACTTTCAAATCTTTTTATTACCTTAAAACACGAGAAGCACGATGCACTGCATACATGAAATCTCAAAGTTATCATCATTTTTAGTAAAAATTTGAATGATAAAATTTTCCCTGTTTCTTTGTATCAATTACCAAAACCCTCACACAACGCCATCCATATTGCATTGTTGTAGCTTTCAACAATGAAAGAGAAACACCATTAAATATTTGTTTAAACAATGAAAACAGTTTGAATTGTGCTGCAACAATGAAAAGTATTGTTGTAAATTAATTTTTAATTAATATATTTTTTACTAATTATAATTTCGGAATTTAAATGGATTCCTTAGATTATTTCCCATCTTTTGGTACTTTAGGCATGCTTCTCCGTTCAGCGCTTCATGAGAAGATAGCATCACATACATACATATACATAAAATTTTAATAGTGTAGATAATATATAATATTTATTAAAATTTATTTGTCTTGTTTATTTAAATTGCTATATATCTGTTGTTTATTTAACACTGCTGTTTTTTCACATATTTCTTTCTTAGTTACCATTGCCCGGGCCATTGAGTTGAAACATGCTCCAAGTTTGGTATCTGCATTAGCAAATGAGACTTCTAGAATGTATTCTGCTGGAGGTAAATATTTTGCAGAGTGTTTGTAGAAAATCATAGCAATATATAATAAATTTTTGTGTTACTTTTTTGTTTGTTTTCATATTTTAACACCATTTTTAATTTAAAAGAACAAAATCGTACTTTTAGTATGCGAGAGAAATATTTATCATGAATATAGAGTTATTTGATGTTGTTGTAACTTATTATGTATTTTCTTTTGTATTTTGTGTGAAGCATTGCTGTCAAATTTGGCTCTTATATTTATAAAATCTGCAAACCCAACTTTCAATACTGTAAATATCATTTATATATCTATCGATTCCTTCCAGTTGTAGGGCTTATTATTCATTTCATATTTTGTTTGAGCCCTTGTGCATACAGTAGGTGATCTCAGTTGTGATAGTTTAAAATTTCATGTCCATCATTCGCACACAATATTGGACATTAGCTGTATGATTATATTTGTTTTTATTTTTAATTTCTTTTACTGATTAGAATTTGACTTTTCAGCTAACTATTTGAGCAAATTAAATCCCTCCAAGGTTGGAAAATGGAAAAAGTATTTCGAACTGAAAAGCACTTTCTATCTGGCCTATGTAAGTCATAAAATATATAGTCTCCTGCATAAGATTTTTTTATTCTTAAATTATATATAATTATTTTGTTGTTAAATTTCCTAACATCTTTAAATATTTGGATGAAATAGATCATGTCAGGGGTGAAAATCCTCCGCGGGTCCGCGATTTTCCGCTTTTTTGTATTATTTGTAAACTGATATTTATGCAGGATTCTTTTGTGGCTTTTTCTTTTATAAAGCAAAATCTGATTTATATATTTTAGGTTTATTATACGTATTTTATAAAAAATATTGATACTATAAAACATTATTTATTAATTGTATCTATTTTAAGAAAGTGAGTAAGAAAACATTGATTTTATAATGTTAAAAATAAGTATTTGTAATTGAAAAAATTCATACTTGGCAAGACCATATTTGTTTCATAATTTTGTGATGAGTAAATCATTCATTAATAAGTGTTTACTTATCTCTTCCTTAATGTATGTCGCTATTCACGTAAAAATGTAGCTACTCTCGTGAATTTTCCTCTTTTCTGTATCTTTGCTGTTTTCACCCCTGTCATGTAAGCAAACATTTTTAATACAAATTCTAACAAGGCTGAGAGATGGCTGCTTAATGAAATGTAACATTAAATGAAAGTCAAATGTTTTTTGCAAAATTTATTAAATTATGTACAAACAAAAAAAAAATGACAATCTTAAAAATGTATTTTAAGCAAGCTATTTATGTAAAATGGGATATCCTTCAAAATGGCTTAGTTGATATATTGTGATGATCTAATGATTTAAGAGCCGAATTAATTAACATAGTTGCTAATACTTTTCATTACCTGCTATGATTATTAATTTTTAGTGGAAATAACTGTTTGCCATGCTATTAACCAAAACTTTCTTCATGAACTTTTGATAAAAATTGTGAGAGCTGTGAAGTTGTGAAAACTGTATTATGATAAATGGATTTTCTAAGCTTTTAAATAAAGCTCAGCATCTGTTACAGATTTCTCAAAACTTTTTGCATTTATTAATAAAACAATTTATTTCCTCTTTTATAAAATTTTGGAGTGTAATAATATATTTCCATACAAAAGAAAGAAATTTTCAAATGTGATTTTTAAAAATTATAATGTAATGAGAATTTTACATTCTGGTATGCTTATTATTCCATTGTTCATTGTTTACAAGATATTGCAAAATTTCTATTAACTTCTTTTAGCAAATTCCAGCTTTTTTATATGATACAATGGTTTACAGGAAAAAAGCAATAATTTAGAACTTTTCTTTAAATTGCTGTTTGTATTCAGTAAACAAATAAGCTTCTAAAATTTAAACAAAAGAAACATTAATGCAGCTTATTTATACAGATATTTTCTATTATCTTAGACAATCAAGGAAATTTTGAAATGGAAGTGAAAATGCATGAAATTTACACCTTGTTAGCAAAAAATCTCTCTTTAAATCCATTCTCCCACTTTGCTTTCTGATAAATTTGTTAGCTTAAAATGTGATTCCCTTTATTTCTTTTTAGCAAATGTTCTATAGATGAATGGAATAAGCATACTTAAATCTGATTTGCAGGATGGGGGTATTTAGATATTGATAAAAAGATTTTAAGTATTATCAGCAAGGGTAGCTAGATTATAAATTATCCAGTAATCCTGTCAACAAGTTCAAAGTGCTAAATTGCAGGTATGAAATGCTTAAAAGTTTTTTAAATGCGTATGTACATTAAAGCTGAATCCAGCTACATTCCATCAATTGCTTGTTTCATACTATTGAAATACGGAAGAAGGTTTTTCTGCTTCTAATGAAATATCTGACATTTTGTGTAGGATCCTTAGTAGATTAGTTTCATTTTCATTGATTACTAATGTAACAAAATTAGGTTTAATTAAAGCTATTTTGTAATTGTGTGCAAAGCCATAATTTCCATTTAAATGTTAATTATTTACCAGTTTCTAGAAATACTGGAATGGTTGATACATTTTTACTGGTACCATTTTTGTGCTTGTGTTATTAAGAGTCACTCCCACCTTGAATCTTTATTGTTGCTCTTTTGTATTTCAACCTGATTGATTTTTTTCTCTCTTTTTTACGCAATCAGGCATATTGCTATTCTGGTGAGAATCTGTTGTCTCAAGAAAAATGTGGTGATGCTATAAGAGCATTACAAGAAAGTGAAAAGTGTAAGTTTTTTTATATGATATAATAAGCATAAAAGTTGTTTTAATAATCTGTTTTCATCTTAAATAAATACTTCATAGCCAAATGTAGTCCTTCTGCTGTTGAGCCACACCAATCAATCAACCATCATGTTGAATGAATTCCATTAGTTAGTGTCTTTTGTTTAATTTTATGAACAGCTGAAAATTAGTCTGAGAAATTCTTCCGCAAACTTTTTTTTCTTTTCTTTGTATAAATTTGATCTAAGCATAAAAATATATATAAAGATAAATGAAATTTATAGTTAAAAGAAATCATTTCAAAATCTGTTTATCGTTTTTATTTAATTATAAAATTCTAGGAAAAATGAAGGTTGCAAAATTTGTGGTAACATTTTTTTTTTCTATTAGATTTTTGTAGACAATCCAATAGGAAAATATTTGTTCTTGATTTACATTGATATACATATTATAGTTTCAAAAAGCTATTCTGAGCTTAAATAAGTTTGTATCTGTATATTGTAAACAAATTTTATACTTTCTCTTAGGTTATGCTACTGCAAATAAATTATCCAAAGAATATGTTACTTTAAAAGGACCAGGAGTGAGTGCAAAACCAGATAATCACCTTTTCTTTCGCAAATTGGGTCCTATTATGAAACGTATTCTTGAAAAGTGTGAAAGGGAAAATGGATTTATGTAAGTTTTGTCATGAACTTCTGTGTCTTGATTAAAGAAAATAAATAATAGAAATAGTTTCTATTCTAAACATCGCAATTTAGTTGATATTTCGTATAATAATTTGCTTAAAATTTATAGCATATTTGAAAACATGTATGTTTTTGAAAATAGTTAATGTTGATTTGTTTGAGAAATTCTTTATCTAATATTCTCAACTTTCCTATGATAGATAATGAAAATTTTATGCTCAAAATTCCTTCTGTTTTTTATGCTTAAAATTCCTTCTGTTTTATTCTTTTGTACTTTTTTTATTTGAATGAAAAGAAATTACTATTTTTCCCCTCATATTTGCTTATATCATTGCATAGATAGTTTTGCAAGGCCAGAAATATTTTTAATTAACTAATTAAGAATTTGATCTGTGCATTTTAAAAATACTCAAGTTAAGTATTTATTCTTTATCAAATCTCTTATTAATTTTTCTTCATTAGTTATTAATTGTTTGAAATAAAATTCTTAATTAGCATTGTCAAACAATCTTCATAAGTTTGAAACTTTTTGTACTCCAATATGACTGGACTTTTATTTTGTATTTTTATGAATACGATTCTGCATCTTAGCATATGTAATTGAAGTGTCTTAAAGCAAAGTGTTTGAAAAAGAATTCAGCTTCAACCCTAGTAATTATTCATAAATTCATTATTCATTCATTTTTTGCTCCTGTGAATACAAGTGTTTCTTGTAACTACACTTGAAAGCTATTGTTTGGTAAAATATCTACAAAAAAAATCTGTATCTTATAAATTCCGCTTATCATTGTGCTTTTTTTGATTAACAAAAGGTTTTTTTTAGAAAATGACCTGCCTTCCTTTGTTATACCAAAAATTAATTTTACTGTTTTTGTTTTATTTTGTGTGTGTCTTTATGTTTGCTATTCATGTATTCGTAATGCAACAGGAATTAGATAATCAATAAAACAATCACTTATCCACTTGTATAAAATGAAAACATGCTAATAAAATCAAAGCATTTTACTCACTTACTTGAGTTTCAGTCTGATATAAATTCAGATGTCCTCTTTGTATTTATTTTTGGACATTTTGCACCAATAATGAAATTTGATTCTCATTGACATTTTTCCATGATTTGTAAAGGTAAATAAGATTGAGTTAATTTTTTCATTTCACAGAGTAATATATTTGGTTTAATTTTAAAATTCATAGATTGTGAGTATTAAAAAACAGCCTTTCAATTACCTATGCAATAATGCACAAGGACTACTACCACCCCGCTAAAGGTGTACAGTGAAGAATGTATCTTTATTTAAGTGTTGGTTAATGAATTTTGTTAACAGTTAGATTGTGTGAGTTCCTTTACAGAATTTGAAAGAAATATTTTGATTAATTGATCTATGGTGCTCAGTACATATTAATAAGGGGATTAGTGTATTTATTTCATGGATTTCTGTGTTCACTATTTCCTGATAATTTGTCTTTTTTTAAAATTCTAATCAAAATATTCCTTTCTTATAGATTTCACCAAAAAGTTCCTGTAGATCCCGTTCCTTTAGAAATAAAAGCAACCTACGGATTAGTTAGTCCAGAAGAGTTCCACTTACCCAGCATTAATAGTCTGTGGACACCAGTTGCGTACGCTGCCTTTGACTCATCAAAACATAATCCTAATGATGCTGCACATTCTGTGAGTAAAGAGTACTTTTAGCTGTTGAAGTTTTCCCCACTTAACTTGTAATATTTATGCATTTCTCATGTTACTGGTATGTTTTATGAAACTTGTATCCTCTTATTTTAAGAATTTTTTGTTTAGATATTTTATTTATTAAATATAATTTATTGAATCTGGTATGGGTATATTTGCTTTAAAGGATTCAGTGAAACTTTTTTGCAGTAAGGAATCATCACAAACAGTTTTGTAAACTTACTTTAGAAAAATGTTCCAAAGCACACACATCATAAACTGTGGGTGAGAAAAGCATTGAAACTTCTTTGCAAAAGAATGTAACATCCTCTTTAAAAAGTGCTTCTCTCAGATTCTTTTATTTTGTCTACCAAAAATAATTTGAAAATGATTTTTATGTGAAGTATATCATAGAAGTTTGAGTTAGTTAGAATCGAAATGGGAGTCATGTAGGGTCTCATGAGTAATCAAAATATTCTGCCAGATTTCCTTCTTTAATCAGAAATAAAGTTATATTTTAATCATAATGCAAATATTTTGTTTTGATAATTCTTATTAGATTCAAATATTTTAAAAAACTAGTTTAATTTTTATAATTTTACAATTTCTGCGTTGTATATATCCTCACCTGAATATTGAAAAAAGCTGGTAAAGAAAAAGGGATGCATCAGATTTTTTTATATATAATTTTGGATTTGTTTGTTACAATATCTGTTTATGAAACTATATGCAACCAATGGAAGTAGAATTTTGTAAGATTGCTTCCCACAGTAAAATTGTTAGTTGTCAAAGTAATTTTAATGCTAGGCAGTTATCACAGTTATGTATTCTTTCACTTGTAATGCTTTTTTTTTCACAGAAATCAGCTGTGAAAGCAGAAGGTGATTTGCCGCCAGTAAAGGAAGCAACTGTTCATCAGTCAGCTCAGGATCCCAAAAATACAAGTGGCTGCATTTTACAGTGAAATACGAAATTGAAGAAATACTGTATTTTTATACTCCTTTGTATTTATTGAAATAGACTGTCATATTAGTTTCTGGATATCTATTATTTCTTGGATATCTTTTGGGTTAAATATGAGCTATTAAGTTGTGACTTAATATTTCTTTGTTCGAGTCATTTAAGAAATTTTTATAGACAATAATAAATGTAGCTAATGGTAGAAAAAGAGGTTATAAGCAAGCATTATGTGAAGTCAAAAATTATAAGTTTTCTGCTTTAACTGACATATCACTAATTGTGTTAATCAGTCAGTTAAATTATTAGACTTTATTACTAAGAAATTAAACAAATAATCAAAATGATTAAATTTAAATTTGGTTAGAATTGATATTTTTCGGTTGTGTATTATTTTTGTTAAGGCAGTTTTATATTTCTAATAAAGTTTTGTATCATTAACCATTCATTTTTTTTATATTTATGTGAAATTATAGTTGCAATATTTGACTGTTCAGCAGCGTTGATGATGACACTTGTTGATACATATATGAAAAGCAGGGTATCGGATAATTACCAACATGTGTGTTTTTGTGTCTGAGAAAAAAATTTTTGCTTTTTTTAATGACATGCTGAGTAATTTTGCCACTAAATGTTTATCATCCAGGTAAGGTATACTATACTTTTGTGCTGTTTATCATTAATTTTTTTTTATGGGTGCTACTAAAAATTGTTAGTTTTCACAACCTTTTTGTTGTTGTTGTTGTTACTTGATTCCGTTAGTTTGATTGGGCGTTTTATTTTCATGGACATATTTTCATCAACATTTTGTTCATGTATATTCTTTTATTCGTGTTAACATTTATCTACATATTATTCAAATACTCCATTCTTAGCCATTGATGTTAAATTGTTTTATTATTAAGCATAATTCTTTTGTTATTTAATGAAAAGAATTTTTATTTAGATTTGTGAAAGGGAAAATCATATGCATTAATCTTAAAGCTATTCAGTTTGCTGGACTGTGTGTTTGTTTCTTTGTGATAAGTCTTAAAACAGTTTTTCGACACCTACTTTTAATTTTTATCATTAAATAGTTAAAATCTGCCGTCTTTTTTTAATTCAGCTCTGTTTTTGATTTATTAGTCTGAATAACATTCCATATTTGAAGCAAACTAAAAATATGTAGTAAATGTTTTTTTAATGCATAAAAAAATGTTTATACTTGATGACTAACCAAGAAATACTTTTTAATTGTTTTAAATTTAAAAAATTCATTCTGTATTACACCAAAAGCTGTTAACATACCTAAGATGTGTTTAAATTTACATCATGTTAAGTGTTTTTATTTTTATAAATTAATATTTTAATGTCTTGATAGAAGTTGCTACAGAGCCATAAACAATGGACATCAAAGTCAAAAGTTTGCATTTTGGGATAAATTCTAGTCGAAAATGCTTTTCAGATATATTGAAAATTTTACATTTCTTTCTTTTGCATAGTTAATAGACATCTGCATTGTTTCTCTAATTTTGCTGTGTAACATTAGAAGATCTGTGATCGACTTGGAAATTGATAAGTTTTTGTTTATGAACGAAGCTGTTGTTCTTATCAGTTCTAAAGAAATTTACAAATTCTTTAGAATCTTTTAAGTTTCACTGTTGATGTTCTATTTTAAGTAGAAACTAAAAGGTTATTTGAATTTGCACTTTGCGATAATAAGAAATCTTATAATTTCTTTGTATGTATTTGGAATTTATTAGCACTAAGAATGATTATTTTTCTGTATTCAGGGCATAATTAAAATGACTGTTTGAAATGCAAGAAATTTGGTTTAAAACTTTTGCAATTTTACCCT
This sequence comes from Araneus ventricosus, assembly GCA_013235015.1. Lineage (NCBI taxonomy): Eukaryota > Metazoa > Arthropoda > Arachnida > Araneae > Araneidae > Araneus > Araneus ventricosus. The sequence continues at coordinate 155,754 of BGPR01001011.1, read as the reverse complement.
TCAATCGTGGACAATGCGTTATGTTCATGTCTGCTCTACTGGCACCAAATTGTTCTGAAGGGAAAAAGTTTTTTTTATTATTCCATTCCACATTTAATCATGATCATTTAATATTTTTCAAAAGTAAGCAAGATATGTTTTTCAGAAGTTTTATCCTAAATTTTTTTATTTGTTTTGATATGCTGATTTTTTTTTATTATTATTAATTTCATAGTGTTCATGCAAATTAACTGTATGTTGAGATGCATTGAGTAATTTTTGAATTCTGCATTTTCCTTATTATTTGAAATTTTGAAGATAGTTTGTAGATAGTGTAAATTTTGAAATTTGGAAGGTTTTTATGTTTTGAGTCATTTTATTTGTGTGGATTTTAATATATTGAAGAATAATTATATGCACAAACCACTTTGTTGCTGAGTAATAAATATATATTAAAATTTGTTGGTTGTTTTTATTTGAAACCTTATAGACACAAGTTTTCTTTAATTTAAACAGCAATATTCACTTAAATTTGAATGTAAAAAATAAAATACTGCAGAGCATCAAAAACAAAATTGACCAACCAGTAGAAAAAATTACAGTTAGATTCTTTATTCTGTACAGATATATAAGGTCGTTAAAATTTCAGTGTACAAACTATTATGGGAAATAGAAAACACAAAAGCAATCCAAAATTGAAGGAAAATGTGTCTAGAAATGCCAACAGGATGGGCTATATGGTGCTTTTTCCCCAGTGCTGTAGTTGGATTTCAGTGTGACATGATTGTGCCTTGTGTTAAATGGTGATGTTGAGTTGTATTTCAGCTCTAGTCATTAAAAGTGCCAACTGTATGGTATGGAGAACATGCAATGGAAAAGGGTGTGTTGCGATTGTAGGCTAATTATACCAAAAATGAATATGCACTGTATCACCGAATGTTTACAACTTTTCTCCAGAAATTGGGGGAGCATGGGATATTCTGCCGTATATGCTGTCCTAGTGTAAAGTATCGCCAGGTAAAGAATTTTCACCTGTAATTAACTTGTCATTTCTATGACAACTTTTCTGATGAAAAATGGATCTTGAAATATCATTCCGTCCTAAAAGGTGTCGTAATTGGAAAAAGTTTAGAAGGCACTGATATATAATGCCTGGTCAAAAAATGCATTAAGCATTCACCAGAAATTGAAATTTAGCATTATCTACCTCAACGTTGAGTCCTTCATGCGTGTAGGGGGAGAGAATTCTCCATTGCATTTTGTTTTATCCTCTCGCATATGCAAAAGTTGAATGCATTTATTAATACTATTTAGTGGAAACCAGTAAAATATGGTCATTTGAACTCTACTTTCACACTTTCCGTTTCTTAAGGCAAGTTTTTCATTGGACCACTTTTTGAACTCTCGTGAAAAGCTCTGCAGTAAAAAAGTAAAAGTATTTTACCATTTTTGTGATTTACTACTTCATCTGTTTTATTATTAAGAAATGTAATCAGATTTTATTCGCTTATATAATACCGAATTTCTAATAAATAATATAATTTCCAAGGCATTGCTTTTATTATCTAAAATTGGCTCTTCTTAGCCCTTCACTGTATCTTTCCCATTTGCAAAAATTTGGAAAATTTTTAAATGATCCATTTTTTGGGAAAAACTAATAAACTTCCAGAAAAAGATTAACAACGAAGTTGAAAAATCACATTTTATTAATGTGTGAAAATAAGAAACTTGACATTTTTTTACAATCTAACCCACAAGGTATTTACAAATATAATTTTTTTCAGGATTTCATCATTTCACTCTTGGGAAATATCTACAAGTTTTCTTCTCCACAATGAGTTAAGTCCAAGAATCCTTTTGGGTTTCAGTTTCTGATCAGAATATTTTCTAAAACTTTTTGCAGTGTGAATAAAACTCATCCAATCTAAAGCTTTTACCAGTACGACACTTGGAGGAATCCAGAAATAAAGGTCTGTGTTCCTTTTCCACACTCCAGCAAAAGGGCCAGCAAAGTGCGTTATTACCTAAGTATAAAATAAATAAGTAAAACAAAATAAATAATGAGCGACTTGAAAAGAATATGTCTTAAGTATAATAACACTATAATCTGTGCCTATTTGTTTCGCTACTTTTTGTATTTCCAACTTCGGATACTTACGCACGTCTTAAATTCTTTACATAATACGGTTTTCATGGCGTTATTGCATAAATTTAAAGAATAATTTTCAAAATGCCATGTTATTGGGTTGTTTGGAAAGTTTCCGCCGGTTTCCCATAAATTCCGTTGATCAATGTAGGGACACTGAATTGTTGTTCTCAACCTCTGAAATTAGATATTTTCTGAAAGGTGGTGCTTCCGCCAATACTTGTGTCTATTCGTCGTCAACATTGATTTAATTGTGTTTGGTTAGAGTGGGTGTAAATATGGAGAATGGAAAGTGCATTTTCGGTATTTAATAGGGTTTTTTTACTATCTCAAAAACGAGAATGCTTTTTAAGCCACGAAAATGATATGTGCTGTTTACGGAGACATGCTGTAAGTGAACAAACAATGCACAAATGGTTTGTGAAATTCTGACCTGACAAATTTCATATTTAATGCTTTGGTAGGCAATCTGTGGTTGATGAAGGCCAAATTAAAGCGCTGATCACAAATAATCGCCGTATTACCACTCGTAAAATAGCAGAGAGACTTGTGTCGAATTCGAGCATTTAATACGACTTGGCTTTGGTAGTCCCTTGAGGTTTGGATGCATCACAAAAAGAGAGAAAACTTTAATTTGGCCGTATTTTTACTTGCCATTTATTGCTGAAAAACCGAAAAGATTCATTTTTAAAACGGATGATAACGGACATTGAGAAATGGATCGTTTATAATAATGTTGAGCGAAAACGGTCATGGAGGTACTCGAGTGAGCCACCATCAACTATCCCTAAGGCCATTATCGATTTTCAGACAATTGTGCTGTGTTGTTGGTGGCATTGGAAGGATATTTTCTATTAGAGCTGCTGCCGCCTACACACACACAACCAAACACCTACTCTACTGTAAGGCAAAAAGAGCCGAAGGGGAAGAGAAACAAGCAGTAGGACGAGTTGCCTGGAAGCTGCTACCGCCTAATCAAAGAATCAATTCGTTTAAATAAAGTAGCCAGCTGGACAATTTGAAGTAAACCATTGACCATAATTAGACAATCATAAAGGACTGGCTTTTAACCAGGATAACGCTAGGTCACATGTGTCTGGCCATCTGCCAGAGGCTGTTGGAATTTAGCTAGGTTGTCTTACCCACCCTCCATATAGCCCTCATTTGGCACCCTCGAACTACCATCTGTTCCACTCTTTGTAAAATTCTCTAAAGGGAAAACATTTCAGTTCTCTGGAGCACTCCGAACAGATGCGTGAGCAGTATTTTTGCGATAAGCTAGGGCATCCCAAATTATGGCAAATCATTACCAAATAAAATGGTTTTAAATAAATAATAAAATAAAATTGAATAAACTTAATTATTAGTACAAAAGAAATTCTTTTCTATTTATCCCAAAAATCGACGGATACTTTCCGAACAAATACCTTCCCCTGAGTATATATATATTGAAATTTGCAGCAAGTACTGCGGGATTTCAGCGCTTAATGTACAAAATGAATCATGTCTGAAAAGAAATATTCAGACAGAAGAAACAGGAAGTATTAAAAAAATAAATTCATTGGAATGCTAAGATATACGCAGAATTTATTTGAAATGATACCAAGGTTTTGGATTTGTATTGCCACCATCTTTCTAACTTCTTAAGAATTTGTATGTTCAGGTCTTGTGAAGTTTGTTGTTGAGTTCATTTAGATTACATCTTTGAGACGGAATTGAATTCTATACGCATTCCTTTCGGCAGGCAGATATTCTTCATAATAACACAGTGTCAGTCTCCAGGGACTGACACTATCTTTAACATGACAAGTTAGAGATAATATGCAGGTAGATTCAATATTCAACGTACAAACTGTTAGGGGAGTTAGAATGCTCGAAAACAAGTCAGAATCGCATGGGAATGGATGGCCTGAAACGCCATCCGGATGAGCTAGAGGATACAAGGAGACTCGGAAGTAACAAACCAGTTAGGAGTGAAAACTCTTAATTTGGCGACTTTACACTTGAACAGTACGTGCACATGTCCAGTTTCACAACAACTGTTCTATGTTCTTACATTTACGCAATCGGAACTTCGCATAACTAGCTCTGAAATCCAACTACAGCGTTGGGAAACAACGTTCTCTATTTCATCCAGTTGGCGTTTCCAACCATGTTTTCCTGTACGATGTTGGCATTTTTTGTATGTTTGTTTCATACCTTCTCTAACAATATGTGCGTTGAATCTTTGATCTCCCTGTTTAACTATAAATTTGGGCCGACAGAGTTTGGGGTAAGGTAAGGGACTATCAGATGAATGTTTAAATCAACAGTACATTGGGAAAAATGAAAAATTCATTCTCTACTTTCAGCTTGTCACTAGTATATTTTGTCTTCTGCAGTTAAGGCAATTATTAACACAATTTGATTGATAGCACTTATTGGAGAGAAATCATTTTATTCTTTATATATAAATATGATTCTCACGCTACCTTCAAAGGAGATACATGTATTTAAGAGTAATTTTCTTAAGAAAGAAATTAGTCATATGCAACATTTTGTTGCGTATGTGATAGAGGAAAGCTTCAATGAAATTCCGGAACTGTGATTTTCTTTGTGAAATCTTATCTTTATTCAGGATAAAGTGCTGTAACATTGCCTTCGACTATCATTAATATGGAAGTTTCCAATGTTCCCAGAAAAGATTTACTCTTTTCACTTCAAGAGATCAATCGATTTTAGCTAAAATTTGTCTGAATGCAGTTTTTGAAACATTTTCCACTATATCGATCCATAATATGAAAAGTAGCAAAGGCGAATCCGGGGGGGGGGGCGCAAGCCCCCCTCCCTTTTTTTCATCAAGACTTTCCAGAAAAGTAATTGTAATATAGTAACAGGTCAGACACAAGTGCGTATTTATGGGTGGTGGAAGGGGGAGAGGAACCCCTCACAACTCCCGGGTAAAATGACGTATTCTTTTCTTTCTCTCTCTCTCTCTCTTTTTTTTTTTTTCGTTGTTCTTTCAGTTGGATGGCTAGTGGTAACTTAAGAGGAAGTCGGTTTGTTACAGGTTTTTCGAGATCACTCAATGATTGCCTCAGCATGCAAGTACTGCATACTGATACATAACTATGCGGCGATTTGTATTACAGTCACGGTTGCTGAGGTAGTTTTGTGGAAGTGGGGAAAGGAATCTTCCTGTTAAAAAAATAACTTAATATTTTTCTTAAGTTAAATCTTCGAATGTATAAAGTTTAGAAATATGTTACATGCCATGCGAAGATTGAAGCTTAAAAGATATCAATTTGTGGAAAATCCCACGTCTTTAAATTTCTGTTAGAGAGCAACTGAAACTCCGTTCACTGCAATACAGATATCTTTCTGAATCGTAAAGGTATTCAACTGAAATTTTTATATAAGCTGCCCAATATATAGATAGGTGACAGAAAAATGTGAACCCGTTAAGATTTACTACACATTTTTTCGACTATCTCCCAAAAGGCTGGATGAATTTTCTAACATGTGAAGAAGTAATATTGTTTTGGTATTAATATTGTTTAACGTACTCGGTACTGTTTTCCTAAATTCAATAATGCGTATCTTTTGTTTTTATTTTGTTTCCAAAATTTTTTCATGTCATTGTGGGCGGTTTTTTTTTTTTTTTCTTCATTTTGTTGACGTCAAGATAGCACGGGCACTGCCGTGCGCGTATTGCTAGTATATATATATATATATATATAAATACGATTTTGACGTGTTTTCGCGGGCGGAATATTTGAACCACTCTTTTCTCCTTATTTATTTAGGAGAGAATGTTGGGCATGTGTTACGTTACCTCACTTCTTTCCACCAGGGAATGATGCATTATTCGAGATAGCCCGTGCAACGCCGGGCCACGCAGCTACTATTGTCACATATTCTGTAAGTTACATATAATTTGTTGAAAACTTTAAATGTTATAAGCAAAATACGTGCGGTAAAATTGGGGGATTTCTTAAAAAAACATTTATATCCCCCCGAATATACATGCTGATTTTACGAAAATTTATGTAAGTACTGCACCCAGCAAACAAAACCATTAATAAAAGTTATAAAACATTATCAGCTTTCTAAGAAACGGGGCGAGCACAAATCAGTTTCATCTTCGTTACTTTCTGGCTGGTTCTCTAAATGCACTCGTGACCGAATCTTCACCGCAAAACGTGAGGTCCTATGATTGTACGTCCCACTATTCTCCACAGCTCCTTATTGTTACCAACATGGAAAGTCGCTTCCCAGCAATACAAGTCTTATGGTTGGGAAGAGAGTTTTACAAGGTTAAGCATGGAGTGACCTCAGCGACTCTTACGGCACCCATGACCTTGGCGACAAACTTGGCGACCATTTTGGCGATTTGGCGACAAATTTGGCGACCTTGGCGACAAATAGATGATTCCCGAAAATGCAACCCTTTTCTCGAAACTTCTACTAGGAAAGGGAATACACGAGAAAACACTATGTGACGCCACGGCCCGTCGGAGAGAATATTTAAGGACGGCGCCTAGTTCAGAAGAGCGTCTTGGTCTTGATCGACGGGATCGCCTTGGAGCGCGAATGCCTTTGGAGTTCTACCCGCAGTGCGAGCTGGTGAGCTGAACGCCATTGAAGGTGCAGTTATTGTCTACTAGTTATTAGTTATTTGCTGACTGTTGTGTTGTTTGGTAACAAAGTGCTGAACTGTTATTACCTGCGAATTGTTGTCTGTTTACATTGGTAATCTGTGCAAGAACTATTGTTTCCTGTACCTGTGCTACGTGTTTTCCTTCATATTTGTAAATAAATCTTCATTCTCCATTATCCTGCGTGTTGGACTGTTTACACCATACACCCGCAGCAAGACATTTTGCAACATTATGAACCATTGTACCAGTATTAACTCCAAATTTTTGTGTATTTTACGAATTGTGCTTAACTTTTGTGTACAGGCAATTTTATCTGATGATGTTAACATTGAAATGAAGGTTCCTAGAACATGTTGCAAGCAAACAACTGGAGGAAATATTCCTTTAATCAATGCTGAGGAATATTTCAGAGGAAGGTTATTTAAAACTATAGCTGATCATTTTGAGTTAAGTTTTAACATAGGCTTTTATGGGATTTTTCGTCTGGAAGACCTTCTACCGTCGGAGAATGGAATCCACTAGGACAATGATGTTATTCATACAGATTTGAAGTACAACAAGTTTTTTTTTTTTTTAAGTTCGGAGTTTTAATTAAAATCAGAATTTAAAATATGGGGAGCAAAATGGGAAAGTGTGAATAGGAAACCTGAGACAACTATTAAAACTCTCAAAGCGTGTGGCAGGTCCTTCTTTACGAAGTGGCAATTCTTCTTCAAATATTTAGAATATTTCCTGAGACGACAAGCACAGCAGAGAATAATTTTTCTACTTTAAAACGCTTCAATAAATATTAACGCAGCTCAGTAGTTTAGACCTTGTTATGGGCTAGCCTTAATATTCTTAAAGATAGAAAAGTAAATGTTGAAGATATGATTGGTATATTTTGTAAGAAAAAATAAAGGTTATTGACCGCGACTAATTGTCAATTTTGTGAAGAGTACGAAACTTTTTGAGTAAAAAAATAAAATGAAACAATTTTAGTTGACTACATTGCATTTTTATAAAGTTAAAAATACGAAAAATGGTTTTTCTCCACAATATTCTTCGTGGATTCCTAGATCCACTCTTGTATATATTTAATAAATTAAATTTAATTAATTAATATTTACTTAAAATTTAATCAATTAAAATTTATTAATTTGAAAGTAATAAGTTAGTTAATTAATTCTTAATTATTAAATTTAGTTAATTAATTCTTAATTAATAAATTTGGCTAATTAATTCTTAATTAATAATTAATTTGATTAATTAATTCTTGATTTGTAATAATTAAAAACGGAGAAAATTTTTTTTATCACATTAGCCCCCCTTAACAGATTCCTAGATCCCCCCTTGAATAGTTGCCTATACATTTTTAGAAAAACTAGATATTTTTCTACTACTGGCATTGACAGGGGGGTCCCAGTATTATTCAATAATATTCTCAACATTGAAGTGTTTCTTTACAGGTGTCTGTTGCATTTTGAAGTTTTATTCCATTTCTGCTCTCTTAAATAAAATTGTTTGAGGAAAAAAAATAATTCGTTCGGTGTGTGTGTGTTTTTCTGAGAAGCCGTTATTTGTAACAATAGATACTTTTTTTCTTTACTCACTGTTATGTGTTTTTTCATCACTAATGTTGATCTGATGTGAAAATTAAACTTCACCAAACAAAATAAATAAGTCAAATTATTAAAAACATTTTTTTATCCCGACCCACAGTTTTCAATGTAGATTTGAAAAATGTATGCTTGTTTTAGTTTAGTTTAGTTATATTAACGTCACGTTTAGAAGCAACACTAGGGCTAATGCTTGTTTTATATTATTTGTTTCGTTTATTTTTTATTATGGTATTGGTTTTATTTTATTTATATATTTTTTGAAATCATATAAATTGACCTCATGAAGTAGTTTTAATATATATTTAGAACCAACCTTGTTTATGTTATATTGAGCGATCTGATAGCTCTTATCGGAGAAACAAAAACGGCTTCTATTCCGTTTCGATAATTTGGGTGGACGGCTTGACCTCTTTTCATACCATATTTAGAAAGATAAGCCAAATATTTCGCATAACTGTCGCAAACCCTTAATGTATTTGCCTGGTTTGAAGTGAGAACCTCAGATTGCTTTCTACAGCCAAAATACCACGTTGAAAAAAATTGATAAAAAGCAATTAAAATGAAAAAAAAAATTACCGGTGTTTCTTCATAAATTGCAGGAGTTGTGAAAACGCTTATATCAAGGAAGCTTAGACGGGTCATAAATGTTACAAAATTAAATCGGATATACTGTGTCATGTTTTCAACGTCGTACTTTCCATAAAAATTGATATAGAGTGGATTTTAAAAAGTGATTGAAATTTATTTTACATTTATTTTGAGCTCTGTATATCAAGTCGCACTCTACAGGAAAACATTCCTTCTGTAAAAGTGACATGAAGACTAAAGATAATAACCTTTCTCATAGATGATGCTTCATTTCATTTAATTTTATTTAGATTACTTATATTAACCTTTTCCGATGGCATCACCGGAATAATCTGCAATAAATAATCAGCAGATATCATAACTGCAGCTACATGTTCCTAGATAGCAACATGATCTGGATACTAGTGAATAATGAATGAGTAATTTTAATTAATTAATATGGACGAAATTAATTAATTGATCTGGATGAAATGAATAATTTTAAGCACGAACTATTTCTAATTTTTTTTTCAATATTTAATTTTATTTGCTGACAAATAATAATTTGGGCTAGAGGGGATAATGCCCCGTTTTGAAGCAACACGAGATCTATTTTATGACGAATCTCGTAATTTTCAGCTGTGACCAAAAGATGACGATGACACCTGAGCCGGCACCCTGCTCTCCAAACTTCCAAGCTAAACCATCTGGAGGACGTTTGACCTTGGACGTCAGATTTAGCGTGAATCAGGTCCATATGCATGGCGAATCTTTGGTGGAATCGAGTTTCAAGCTTGGAACCCTCCAGCCCCGAAGCTGAGATCTTACCACCAGTCCACCCCTGCCCCCTTCATTCCATTTAACCTTTCGAAATGTGATGAGTCCTTCAACCTTTAGATTAAGAAAGAAGGAAAGCTCAAACTAAACAGGAATTCTGGTGGAGTAACAGGGAAGTCCTTTCCTCCTTTTAAGACACAAGAACATAAAATCTGTGGACTCTTTTGACCACCCGTGCGGCTATCCACTTTTATCTTTCGTTATTAGAAATCACACAAAAATTCGCCCCACTTGTGACAAAAGGACCAATACAATACAACGGAGCAGTAGAACTATGTATAGGGTTGCTGGATGTTAAGTTCCGCAAGGGAAGTGAAATTCTAATTATTTAGTTGTAGAGAATTTGTATCATTCCTTTACTCAGAGGGAAAAATTCTACTGTTACAGCAACTATTAGCCCAGTCATTAGGTGCTAAAAAGGGATGGTTTAAAACAAATTTTGGTGGAGTCGTAATTTTTTGCTCCTATATGTTTTTTGGGGTGCTGATTACGAATCTGAGGTTTCCCACCAAATATTTTTGTTGGAATTTTAGTTATAGCCAAAAAACATGAAAAAAAATGACTTTTTCTCCCAGTTTTTTGCTGATATCTCAAAAACTATAAATTTTTGTATATTACCATCATATATCAAAATAATCAGCACAAAATTTCCTACAATTTATGTTTATACTATTTTTTTCGTTACGTGTCGTTTAGGCGCTATAACTGGTTGAAGTTTGGTGAATGTTTGACTTGTTTGCTAGCGCAGCTTGAACAACAACAAACCATCCTACATGTATGCGCAAAATTATCTATCTTACTAAATAAATTTCTGCTTAATTAATATACTTTTTTTCTATATTAAAGTTCTTTGCTCAAATAAAAATGTTATCAGTTATATTATGAATATACTAACATAATCTGTACAAAAATCGTTTTAAATCTTTCTACCTCTGGTATTACCTGGCTTTCGCGGTTGCGAAGTAAACAACAGAGTTAATCTCAAGAATTTTTTAATAAGTTAGGAGATTTCAACATAGCCCATACCTGCTTTACATTTCGTATTTCTCCCCGTCTTGGCAAATGTACTCGTCTATCTGAAGCCCTGTTCAGCCCTGTTGAACAGCCACAAGTGTAAAACATGAAAACATTTGGGGGCTTCACTCATGACTGCTGTGTCAGTGATAGTGGCTAGGTGGACGCAGGGAATGACAGCGCTCCAATATATATGTGATGGAATTGAAAGATGCTATGGTGTTGATTTGATCAGCTCTGATCAACATTTGAAAATCAGTGACTTAAGAGTTCAGCCAGGTAATGATGATTGCAGGAAAATGGTGGAGTGGATCAAGCACTATAATCCTTTCCCAGAAAATTCTAACTTAATTTCAATAAGCACTGGCGTTGTTGGAGACTCAAGAATCAATTGTCACATGGTCAAGGAGGAAGGTATTCTTGGTATCAAAAGAATTGAAGGAAGTAATTTTTATAGTGTGAAATTCAGAAGAAATGACAGAGTGCAACCACTAGCTCTAAAAAAGTACGAAATCCTCTTTATACAAAGCTTTCAAGCCTTGTTCACAGGATTTTAATGCTGAAACAAGTGTGTATATTATTGATGGAGGCTACTTGCTTCACAGAGTCATCTGGAACAGGTGTTCAACTTTTTCATCAATTTGTGATAATTATGTAACATATGTTCGTACAAAGTACAAATCAACTGCTCTAGTCATTTTCGATGGATATTCCGAAAATGAAACAATAGGAGGCCCTAAATGTGTAGAACGGGCCAGAAGAACACGGAAACAAATGTCAGGCGAATTAATGTTTGATGAAACGATGATACCAACAGTTTCTCAAGAAAAATTGCTGGCCAGTCCAAAGAACAAGGATAGACTCATCTCCATCCTGATGATCAAATTATCCTCATTAAACATGGCATGCTAGAAAGCAGACGAAGATGCTGATTGTTTAATCGTGAGCTCAGATCTATCTTTGGCCCTAATACATCCGTCTGTGGTTGTAATAGGTGAAGATATCGATCTTTTCGTCATCTTAATAGGCATTTTCACCTTTGACAACATATATTTCCTACAACCAGGAAAAGGGAAAATCACTGAAAAGATATTTTCTCCTCACACTGCTTTAGAAAAAACAATCGCCACCAATATTTTATTCATACATGCCATGAGCGGATGTGACACCACATCAGTTCTATTTAATTATGGCAAAATGAAGTTTGTGCAGACTTTGAAAAACAATCCTGATCTCCTCAAAGAAATTGAAATTTTTAAGAACCCAGATATAACCCCTGAAGCTGTTGTGGATGCAGGGAACCGCTTTCTTGTGGCATTGTATGGCTACCAAATATCTGCCTCGGATACGCCATCCTTGAATAAAGTTTGCTGAAAATGTTACATGAAATCTTTATTTAACAAGAGTAGCAACATGGCTTCGCTTCCTCGAACCGAAGCAGCTTCCCACCAACATCCCCAAAGAGTTTACCAACAGATCCAACACTGGTTTGGTAATAAAAAGAGACCTGAAGACTAGGGTTGGGAAAGAAAAAATCAGTGGGCTCCAACCTGTTAAAACTCTACAGCTGACTGACTCTGTCCTGCGCAAGATATCCTGCAAGTTCAAAAAGGGATGCACGGGCAATTGCAGCTGTAGGAAGACCAGACTGTTTTGTTCAGTGTTGTATCTTCATTGTTGGGACAACTGCAATAACAGGAAGATTCAAGTAATTAATAGTGATGATGAATCAATACTGCCCAATCATCTAGTTTAGGCGTCTTTATCTTTGCATGTCGAGGAAGACACAGATGATCTTCCAAAAGTATTGGATCATAAGCTTCAAAATTAGCAAGATAAAGTGAAGACACTGGGTAATGTATGTAGACAAAAAGATCATATTTATGATTGCAGGTTGTATTATTATTATTATTAGATTATGTCTTGTAAAATTTAGAATGTTATCTTTTTTCTCATGTTATTTTTTTTCTTGGTTACTAGATATCAAGTTATTTAAATTAATTGATAGAAATTAATAAATTTTAATTAAAACTACACTAAGTACTTTTAGTTGTTCGCAAATAACATTTATTGTGAAAGTAGCTCTAAATTTCCGTCAACATCAGCCTTTTTAGAGGTAATCAAGCAATTTTATTCATAACTAGTACTTATGACTGGCGTTGCTCGGGACTAAATTACTTTCATGTCTAATATAACAGATGAAAAATTTATTTGCACAAGGAACATTACGGTAGAAAAAGTGTATTAAAAAGTAAAGTGTATTTATAATAAGATAGTAAATTTTAGTGTATACAAATAGGAAGATTTGTTATTGTTCAAGCCACGCTAGCAGGTAAGTCAAACTTTCCCCAAACTTCAATCAGTTATAGCACCTAAACGGTACGCGTAACAAAAAAATGGTATAGACAAAAATCGTAGGGAATTTTGTGCTGATTATTTTCATGAATGATGATAATATTAAAAAGTTGGTAGTTTTTGAGTTAAAAGCTAAAAACTGGGAGAAAAAGTCAATTTTTTCATGTTTTTGGCTATAACTAAAATTCCAACAAAAGTATTTGGTGGGAAACCTGAGATTTGTAATCAGCACCCCAAGAAACATACAGGAGCAAAAAATTACGACTCCAGCAGAATTTGTTTTAAAAAACTACCTAATGACTGGACTACTATACCGCTTGTAAGGGAAAAGTATAATGAACAGTGGTGTAGTCGTAAATTAAGCAGTGCCGGAACGATCTGAGCTGATGATGATATTGTTGGGGGGAGGGGTAAATAGGGGATCACATCATAATAAATTATTTTTTCATTTGGAAATTTATAATTATTTTATCTCGGTATTGAAATAATAAAACGCCATTAATTCACAATTGTTATTTTTTTTTATCATACTTTAACATAATGATTACTGTAGTTCAAAGTATGAATATCATAAAAATGTTAAAGAATAATAATTCTTTAAAAAAATTATGTTGACTCCAAATTATACTAAAATTAAAAAATATTAAAGCAAAATCATGACACTGATAAGTAATATAGAAAATATCATGAGTTCGAAACATAAAATACAATTAACTGTTAGAAATCTTAATGCTTTTAACCCCTTCCCACCACCACTCGCCAAACGTTTCTTAGAGATTAATTTGAAATTTTCATCATATTTTCGAGGGTAAGGATTAGAAAAAGACCGCGCTGTTTTAAGGAGATGTCTTAATTTTTTTTTCCTTCTTTATTTCTAGTGAAAATAAGCAGTGCCGGAACGGCGTTCCGGCGAGTTAAAAAATTTGAAAGCAGTGCCTGAACGCAGTTCCGGTGCGTTCGGCTCCACTACACCCCTAATAATGTAAAGTTTCCCCTTCAGAATAAGCAGAATTTATTGATACTCTGCGGTAATTTATCATACATATAATTACGTTTAGATAATATTTGTGAAGCAATGCACCAGTGAAACAGAATCCAAGTTTCCACAAAGGAAAATAAAAAAAAAGTAATATATATACGCGCTTATATATTCACTTTAATATATAAATGCGTATCACAATATAAAAATAAGTGTAAAAATCTCATAATAGCGAAATGAGAAGTGCTACTATGTGTTATTTTTGTGTCTAATTTTTCATGACAGATTTATTTTGGATACTATTTTTATATTTTTGAGATCTCTTAGTAAATAAATAAGGTTTTTTTTATATACTGTTTGTACCCTTTTTTTTAGTTTTTCTTGTTTCGTGCTTTTTCGGAAAAATTTGAAACAATGCTCCCATGAGGCAGCTGCCACTTATATGAGTCATCTTGACATGCTCTATCATGATATAGCAAATATTCCATTACTTGTACGTGAATTATTGCAGGTTATTCGTGCAAGGTATGCTATTATTATTATCATTATTACTTCGATGAAAGTTTTCAAAAGATTGAAATGATAAGAAATTTAGAATGCGCGTGAAGCGAGCGCACTCTAGAAACAGAGAAAATTTCACAAACAGCAACAGTCGAAATACAATTCTAGTATAAAATTGGGTAACGATAGAAAATTCGATCGCAGAATACAGTGCTTGACGTCAGTAGTCTGTTTATAGTATAAATCAATTTCCCTTACGACTGTAATGATTGTTTATGATTTTCTTACGCTAAACATTATTGCGCCAAATCAATAAATATTTCCGATTTTTCGTTTATTTGTTCCATTTAGTCCAGCGATTAGAACTAATAGACTGGAAGTTTGCTGTATTTTGTTCATTAATTGTTTCGTTGCTATGTATTTTCATTCATGCGTTATTTATACAAAAAATCACATGGTGCACATGCTTTTTCCTTATTTTCGTAATCATAGACGTTTCATTAGTTAAATTATCTGCCATTTTATGTCGATAGTTTACCTAATAATGGCTCCTTTTTTAGAGGCTATTTAAATTTCATATCGTTAACAATTTTGAAAATACAACTATAGCTCACTTTTATTATCAATTAAAAATGTTATGATTTAATATGCAACAATTAAAAATTTTAAAATTTCTCTCATTCTTTCATGTATATAATGCACAATTATATTCATACAATTGATCACACATTTTTAGTAACATTTTACAATAAATTATCATATCGTTTAATATCATAATCAAAAAATGTTCAAATTAACAATTTTTGATCTGCAATGCGATATTAAATTCCAAAAATTTTTTAATACTTACCATCCAGCCATAACTGAGTTAATTGATTCCACATTGGTTTTACAAGATCAACTTTGAAGTATCTCAAATGGTTGTTATCTAGTTTCAATTCATGGAGAGAAGGCATATCATCAAACATATCTTTGGGCAGCGCTTTTAACCTATTGAAACTGAAATAAAACAGTAAAATTCCATCATTCTTTTACTTCGAAAAATAACACACAAAGTTCATTATTATTTACTTTGAAAACAATTTGCAAAATCCATTATCATTTAATACTTCACTTATTTGTTTGCACAAAAAAAAAAAATGTTCACGCATCATAAATGCTTTAATGGCCTTTATTAATTAAGTATACAAAAGCATTTTCCTTTTTTTTTATTGCATTCAGTATTTTCAGTGGAAACAGAAAAATATTCTTGCTTTCTTATTATAATGAAAGGGGGAGGATTTTATATGAAAAAGAATTGGAAAATTTGCGCTAATTACAGCCGGACTTAACACCACAGTATACCCCCAAACTCGGAGTCAAGATGGCTCCCTGTCGGTTGGGTGGTATACGTGGACATTTATTGAGGCTTAAAAAAAAATTACAAATTTCGCTAGTACATGACAATTGCGTCTTCATGACAGAGTCGAAGATGTATATTGTTTGACATAAAGTTGTTTAACATTTTGTAAAAAGCTTAATAGATACAAGTAACACAATAAAAAAACAATACAGTGATGGCTTGTAATAGATATTACGTAAGTGTTTAACAGTTGTTTCTTCATTACGAATTCGAAGACATTCCTTGCTTGATTTGAATTTGTTAAATACTTTCTAGAGCATGCAATATTGTATATTATACAAAGTAAATAATATCATAATGAATGTTATGACAAATTAGGCTAGTAAAGTTTTGTTGCAAAGATGCAATGTCGCGTTCCTGCCTCGCTAGTCTTATAGTTAGGGAGAGAGTTTTACAGGGGTAAGTATGGAGTGACGGCCAGCGGCCAGGCCTGGACCCAGGACCCCTGACCTTGGCGACTTGGCGACAAATAGATGATTCCAGAAAATGCGACCCTTTTCTCGATATCTCTATTAGGAAAGGGAATACGCTTGAATATACGAGAAAACTTCATGTGACGTCACGGTCTGTCGGAGAGAGTATATAAGAACCGCGTTGGGATCAGAGGAGTAGTGTTGATCCATTGGGAACGACTTTAGAGTTTCGTCTGCAGTGCGAGCTAGGAAGCTGGTGAGCTGAGCGCTATTGAAAGTGCTGTTATTGTCGTTATTAGTTATTTGCTGACTGTTTGTGTTGCTAAATATCAAAGTGCTGAACTGTTATTACCTGTGAATTGTTGTCTGTTTGCATTGCTAATCTGTGCAAGAACTATTGTTTCCTGTACCTGTGCTACGTGCAGGGCCGGCCGGAGGGCGGTGCAAACGGTGCGGCCGCACTAGGCCCCGCGTTTTCTAAAGGCGCCGCTCAGCTGATTGAGTTTGAAAATTAAAAATGAATTCTAATTTTTTATTTTAACTCGAATATACATGCATTTGAATATAATCACGCAATATGTGCATATTTCACGTCGACCGATCAAAGGCAAGGTTGAGGGGCTTTGAATTTCACTACATAGCCAAAACAGAGTAAGAAAAGTAAAAACAATGTGTTTCATTATTCTTGCGTTGTAACGGAAGATAGTACATCGTTCGTTTGGTGGACAAATAAATAAAATATTCGTATTTAAAGGGAAGACAAATGCTTAATATATTACTTATAATATATTACTGAAAATTTCGAAATAATATATTTCTTTGTTGTTTGTTGTAATCATACTTCTAAAAAATTGATCTTAATTTTTTAATGTTATTTTTGGACAATTTCAGAATATGTCTAGAAACAGAGATGCGGAAGGAAACACGTGTGTGGATCTGATAAATTTAAGAAAAACATAAAAAATGAAAGAAAATTGCTGAAAACAGGAGGAACTCCTTTGCAGAATTTTTAAAAACCGAAAATGTCCAACAAACTGACGAAATATATAATTAACAGTTATTGAAAAATCAAAATCGCGAAACTCAAATTACACCGTATGACATCCGTGAAAACAATCCCAATGAAATATGATGCAATGAAATATTTTGTTTTACGAAATCAGTTTCAATTCCCCGCAAAGTAACTTTGAACCAGGCCCCGCTTTTGTTCGGGCTGGCCCTGGCTACGTGTTTTCCTGCATATTTGTGAATAAACCTTCATTCTCCATCATCCTGCGTGTTGGGCTGTTTACACCAAACACACACAGAAAGATTTTTGTAACAGTATATTACGTGATTGCTTAACTGAAATAGCAACAAGACTGATTTCAAGCTTTACATTGTTTGATAATTACCGAACATGGTGGTTATAAAATTAATTATTTACTTTTGATTAACAGAAATTTTGGGAAAGTATGAGGAAAAATGTATAATTCACCTTAGAAACAATAGGCCAATTGAAAAATAATAATAAAAAAAAGAAAGAAACATAAAGACAACATAAGAAAATAAAATAAATTAACAAATAAATTGATTCTAACAACTAAAATTACTTCTAGTTTCTATGCTGAATATAAGTATTACAAGAGAGTTTCTCGAAAAATTAGGATTTATAGGATTTTGATTTCCAATATTGCAAACTATTTACCTTTAGTGGTAAAAAGTAGCTCTGGTAAAATTTTTATAGGCCATTATTGAACCATATTTAATTTAAATACACAAAAATTGAATATTTGAAGAACAAATATTGGAATTGAGGCAGGAGTCATTTTTCATTTATAACCTGGTTAATTTTGACTGCAGAAAATTAGTTTAGATTTAATCAGAATGCAATGAATGAGATAGTATGTAGAAAATGGTGTTGACAATATAACATTTGATAAGTAGCCAGAAAACATTGATTTGGGTGATAACTGCAGTAAATGAATTTGATTATTAAAAATTACAAATTGCTTTCAGCCTCATCTGAGGATTGATTATTAGAACTTCTTCGTTATATTGTCATTAAGAGCTATGGTTTTTGCCTTTACAAAAGACAATTGATACGCTGATGAATTAAAATTAATCTATATTTAAAAATATTAGAGTCTGTTACAATTGTTTGAACTTGGTGCCTAAAACAAAATGAACATTTTTATAAATAATTAATAATTCGTTGAAAAAAATAAAACTTTAGTAAAGGTATTAATTATGAATGTGCTATATATTTAAACATAATATCTCTCGTTTTTATATATATTTTTTTCCACCTCGCCCTTGTAACAGAAACACTGTTTATCAAACACGTTGTGGAATTCATCAATTGTTGTACCGAAATAGAGATTATGATTATAGCAGTTTATACAGAACGGCTGGTTATTATTACATGAAGAATGATGATGATTGCCAGCACATAGGCCACAGATTGGGAGCTGACTTAGGTATTCTTTGGTTGCATGTCCATATGTTTGACAGGAATTACATCTTTTTATGTGCATGAACTCTCTCAGTGAGAACATAGTCCAATTGATTGGGATAGCCTTTTTTTTCTGAGGATTTTGAAATCATCAGCTGGTGTTTCCAGTACCCAATTTAGAGTATTCTTCTCTCTCCCTGAAAATTTAAATCTTACTTTAAGAGGGTGTTTTATGCCAGTATGTTCCATTATTGCCAACTGGATGTTATCCTCTGTTAGTTTTGATGGTAAGTTATAAACGGTGATGCTTGGAGTCTCTTCGCAGGCATCTTTGTGGAGATTTTAGAGATCAGGGTTTCTTTCGAGTTTATCGTGTCCAGAAGTTTGGAACGAACATCTTCATTTGGTAAGGAGATCGCAAGACCTTTATTCCTTATTGATTTGATATTTTTAATTCTGTAGTCCTTTGTTGACAAAGATTCTATAAGGAGGTCTTTAATTGTGATATTAGTGTTTAGAAAATTAGTATCTTCATTTGGGAAGATAAGCAGTGTAGCTGGTTTGCCTTTTTTCTCTTCTGAGAGTGGTGAAAGTTAATTTGCTGAAGAATTAGATTTGGAAACTTTTGATGTTTGCAATGCGTTCTTTGTGTCGATGGATTAATAGTCCAATAAACGAAGGGTTTGAAAAAAACAAAAAAATAATATAGTTTTGAAAATTGGTACACATGTTCATGAGGGGCTTATGATGAACATACTAAAAGTCCCCGGTATTGGGAGGTGAGCTCGCGGCGCCATCTTGGATTTCATTCCCCCTTTTTTAGTTTTTCTTGAATATCTCGAAAACTATTCAATATTCAAAGTAAAAAGTTATTTAACAAATTAAAGAGCGTGTCCTACAGATATGTACTTTGAGTTTTCTTCAGGCTTTAATGGTTTTCGAGATAATTGGTCTCAAAACGGATGAATTTGTAAAAAATCTTAATTGATAGTACAATAAACGAAGGGTTTGAAGAAAAATAAAAAATCACATAGTTTTGAAAATTGGTATAAATGTTCTTGAGGGCCTCTTGTTGAACATACTAAAAGTCCCCGGTCCTGGGGGGGGGGGGGGGGGGGCGCGCCGCCAGCCCGGGGGGGAAATCGGGGGGGGCAAGGGGGGCGCGTGCCCTGGGCGCAATTTCCAGGGGGCGCAAAATTAAGGAATCAATTGGTTGTATTTAAAAGAGAAGTAGGATTTTTTTTAATCTCTTTTTATCAAGATTCTTAAAAATTGAAATGATTTCGAAACAGTGTGGGAAAAATTTTAAAGATACAGTCGTTTTTACAACCAGAAAACCTCAAGCTGCGACAAAATAACAAGTAATATTATGTTTCAGAGATCTGCCGACCCAAACCCCTCCATCAATGAAATTAAAAACTCGTTTAAAAGGGAGGTCCTTTTCACAGATTTCAGTCTCGGTGGGGTAGGAGATAAGGAAAGATGGTTAAGGATGATTATCTCAGTAGGATTTCTGATGGCATCACACGGTATGCCTGATTCATGCTGACTGATATCAGTTTCTTCCGAAATTGGTGATAATTGTTCAAAAGTGTCATTCCTATTTTCAATCAGCAAAGAGTGAAGACTGGAAAATAGTCCTCCATATTTTTCGCGCAGTGTAAGAGAACTCTAGTAACTTTACAAGACGTAAGCTCGCTATCTTTACATTGTTTTTGATACTGAATATTTACATAACTTGTATGATGAAAATGCGATAGTGTTTATCTTAAATTTTATTTCGCAAAACCTAGATGCTGTTGTTCTGCCAAAAGCAAACAAACAAAAAACTGAGAGAGAGAAAAGACCGCATAAAGTTTTGCAATTCCTGGTAAAAATTATCACTCCGTATTAAAGTTTAAATCAAGTTAAATGAAAACAGTTTCTTTAATAATTAACGAGAACAAATATATAAAGAAGAGAAATTCAACTCCTGCCGTAATGTGAAGCGTTTTCTTTCCTCGCTGAGTTACACTATTGTCACCAATTAATTTTACTGTTAAAAAAATAAAATATGCATTGACTATCAAATCATTAAACTACCAATACTCAACATAAAATAATTATTTAAATATTTAAATATGGCAGTCATTTTTTGTTTGTAATCCTTATGTTAGGTACATCTACAAACATTTAAATACTAAAGTATTGTAATTATAAGCACTTTTGCTTCATTTAAAGCCAGAAAGGTTAATTTATAACATTTCGGATACCCTAAAGCCTTCAAAATTTTTCAGAAATAATGTATCGTTTTTTTATGCAAATAAATAATATCTACCAAAATAATAAGGAAGTGTGATTTTACATGTCATAGATAAATTAATAACGTTGTAATTTTAATTCATATTTCAATCTGGATTTTTTTCCCTCTGAAATAGATTATCCCCTAATTTCATGCAATAAATTTCAACTTTGTCATAAGATGCTAGAGAAAACATTATGAAACTTAATTAGTTGTGCATTTTGAATAATATATTTAAAGATATGTATGAAATTATATGATGAATTAAATTATGAATATTATTAAATATATTAGTCACTAAGGCTTTTGTATGATTTTATCTGTGTTAGCAAAAGATTCATTTCAATGTTTAGAGTTTTTATATACTGTCTATGGGCAAAAAAATAATGCATATAATTTTTCATTTTTATTCATACATGTGTGGGATTTTTTCGATTGATTAAGAGATTTTCGCACATTTTATATTATTTTTCAAATATGAGATAAATGAAATGCAGCTTTTATTTATATTTTTTTAAAATATCAAAAGTTTTTTTACAAAAAATTTTGACATTCTTATTTCAGTCATATTTAAGGAATTAAAGTTAGAATGCACCAAGTTTTCTGTGAAAATTATTATTATTATTTGTAAATCCTATCATCTCAAAAATGTTTTATATGTTAATTTTTAAGCTTATTTGCACTTTCAATTTTTTCACTCCCCGGCATAAAGTTTCAGAAAAGAAAATGAGGAACGCATTTCAAAAGAAAAAAGAAGGGGGGTGTAGTTACTGTATTTGCCCTGGGCGCCATTTTATGTAGATACGCCACTGCCGACATCTTGGATTTCATCTCCCATATTTAGGTTTTCTTGAATATTTCGACAACTATTCAATTTTCAAACTACACGTTATATAACAAATTAAAGAGCCTAAAATTCCCTACAAACAAATGCTTTTTATTTTTGTTTTAGCTTTGATAGTTTCTGAGATAATGGGTATCAAAATTTGCCGCCATCTTGTATTTTATCCTCCCTTTTTTAGTTTTTCTTCAATATCTCGAAAACTATTTGATTTTCAAATTACATGTAATACAACAAATTAATGATCGTAAATTCCCAACAAATGCATGCTTTTACTATTTTTTCTAGCTTTAATAGTTTCCGAGATATTCAAGAAAAACTAAAAAGGGGGAATAAAATCCAAGATGGCGGCAAATTTTTGAGAGTCATTATCTCAGAAACTATTAAAGCTAAGACGAAAATAAAAGCATGAATTTGTAGGGAATTTTACGATCTTTAATTTGCTGATTACATAAAATTAGAAAATTGAATAGATTTCGAAATATTCAAGAAATAGTAAAAAAGGGGGATGAAATCCAAGACGGCTATAAACTTTGACACCAATTATCTCAGAAATTATTAAATCTGTAAGAAAAAAAGTTATGTATTTGTAGGGAATTTTACGCTCTTTAATTTGCTAAATCAATTGTATTTTGAAAACAGAACAGTTTTCGAGATATTCAGGAAAAACTAAAATAGGGGGATGAAATCCAAGATGGCGGCGCAAGCTCACCCCCAGGACCGGGGACTTTTAGTATGTTCATCATAAGCCCCTAAAAACATGTGTACCAATTTTCAAAACTATTGGAGTCTTTTTTTGGAGGATTCTGAATTTATTTCAGGAGCCCTGGGAGAAAGTTTTGACTGCTTATGGGAAGATAACAGAAGAGAATTTATAGATTTTGTGTTGGAATTTTTGGTTGCAGCCGTCCTCCAATGGTGGCATATTGTTATGCCAACCTCCGACTCGGCTCTACAAAGAAAATCGTCACAAATATGGTTTGAACTCTTGATGGGTGAATTATTACGACCACAGGGAAAATAGCCGTAAGAGTTTCCGTTTCCTCTAGGGAAATTGCTCCCCCTTTTAAAAATTTTCCTTGACATGCTAAGATAAAAACTTTGTGATGAAAAATAATAGTAAATGCAACGATGTTGAAAAGACCGCCAAAGCAGCCGCCCCCAAAAATCCCCACCCCAGTGCACACCATGCAGAGAAGGGAAAAAAAGCAAATTCATTTAGCCTTTATTAATTTTAAGCAGAGTTAAGTTCATTGAACACTTACTAGATTATAAGTTTAAAAAGTGCATGGAAGAATTATGTTTTTTTTTGGGGGGGGGCTTAAGATTTTAGTAAAGTTGGGAGAATATTTGTACCAAATTTGAAGTTTCTAAATATATTATAACCTGAGATACTGAAAATTAAAATTGATAATTAAATAAGAAGTTATTTATATAAATTATTGAGACTTGGAATGCTGGTCAAGTATATTAAGGCGTACCTGCCATTGAAAGTTGAGGCCTCCATGTTTAATAGGTAAGCTTGCAGTACATCAAAGGCGGAAAGATCAAGGTAAGTTTAATGGAATGTAGCAGGTTAGTAATTAATGATAGGTTAATGAAAATTCATGTAATTCTTTTATATGATCTAATGAGTCTATCTGCCAAATTAAGAGGCCCTAGGCTTAGTAAAAATGAAGATATAAGAGAAAGCGGCAACTTCAAAGGGCATTTTTTAAAATTAATTACAGGGAATATATTAATGATAGAGTAAATATATCAAGAGTTTGACAGTGTTTGGTCATTAAGACCGACATAAAAAATCTTTTAGGGCTCTATAATATTTCAATTGTAAATAAGCCGCACCTTACCTGCCCATGTTAAGTCTATGGGACAGGTCAGGAATGTTTCACTATTGTATTAAATTAATATTACTATTAAAATGATTTGAAAGTAGAGGTAGAACTCTAAATGCTATTATTGATTGCCATCAACTCGAAATAAAGTTTAAAAACTATGAATTAGATGTATATATTGGCAAGATTTTGACAACCTATGGGAGCTATGAGGAAGTATCGTCGCTCTCGCTAGACCTTCCTCGCACGTGCCGATTTGAGGAAGTGGGAGGGGATTAATTTTGATTGACAATTCGTAAAAATAGACTTAGTATGGCCAAAAATGCATTTGCAATATTTTAATCAAAATCAAAGGTATTAAAAACCAGGGGTGGCGCCAGTGGGGGGCAGGACCCTTCTGTCTGTCATGCTGTGCCCCCTCCCCCGTCGGGGAAGGATTTAGTACCCCTTTCACGCAACGGGATATTCAAATAGTAGATAAATAAAGATCTGGCGAAAATTATAAACCAATTTCATTACGCTCCTTCCCCCCCCCCCCGTACAGCAAGTCGGACAGATCTTGCCTCCCCCCGTCGGTCAGACACTATTGCCACTCCTATTAAGAAGACAATTCAAAATAAGTAGAAAAGCAGCTAATTGAATAAAACTTAAACCGGAAGCAGAGCCGGACGAACACTCCGTTAGTTTGTGCCCCAGCACGGAGTAAAAAAATCGACGAGAGCAAAATTGCTAAAACAAAATGAGAAAAAAATCGCAACGAAATTTCGGAATTAATTAGAAATTATTCTGAAAAAATTCTAAAAAACAATAAAACAATTTAATTTTTTTGTATTAATGACCACAAAACTTTCAAGGCACTACTCCAGTAATCTATTATGTAATCTTTCCAAATTTTTTTTAGGAATTTGAGATCTGATAATCACTTTAATGCCATCCTTGTCGAAGCTGGTGGAAGGACATTCGAAATAGATGCAAATAAAAACTTTGAACCAATACCTAGACATCGAGTTCGTCAGCGAAAAAGACAATTTGAATGTGAAATCAAGATGAGGCCATAATCGATGCACCGGAAAAATACAAAAGTGAATTATTTTACCGCTAGGTTGCCACTGCAATCAATTCTTTAGAACAAAGATTTTCTCAGCTGAAACACCACAGCAGTTACTTCTGTTTTTTATATCATATATATGAACTAAAAAATGTTAGTTCTGCTGTAATTTTGGCCAATTGGAATGATTTGGAAACCATTTTAACAGATGGAGCATCATCGGATATAAACATCCTGGAACTTTGTGATGAAATATTAGTGGTGTGTTCTCTATTGAAAAAGTTTTACCACCTTTGGAAGTTTTGAAATTGATAGCAAAAATGAATTTTGCTCCAAATTTGAGCATTGCTCTAAGAATTTCACTGACTCTTCCAATAAGTGTTGCATCCAGGAAGCGTAGTTTTCCAAACTAAAACTAATTAAGAACAACAGCATCTCAAACAAAATTGTCAGACCTCGCTATATTAGGCATTGAGTATGAACTGAGTAACAGTTAAGATGTTTCTGAATTAATTAGATAATTCTATGATCTAAAAGTACGTAAAAAATATTCTCCTGAATTATGCTCCTGCTAATTGTTTATTTAAATGAAGTATTTGAAGTTAAATGTTATTAAAAGTATTTGTGTCAATTACTGAGCAGGAGTGGTGTCAGAGTCCGTCCGACAGGAGGTCACGGTTTTCCCGACGAGGGAGTAGGGTCTCTCCGACAGGGTGTGCACGACCTGCTGTGCAAGGTGAGTTGTGATGATGAACCTCTAAAATTTTCGACAGATCTATATTCATCTACTAGTTGAATAGCCCCTTTCATGAACAGGGTACAAAAAATTGCCCTGACGGGGGTCACAGCATCCCCGACAAGGGGCCTTGACCCTCCCGGACACTCTACTAGCGCCACTCCTGTTACTGAGTTACACAGTTGTATTTTGGACGTTCGCTAAAAAAATGGGAAAAGACAGTATACCCTTTTTTAGAATGCTTACGTTATAGTTCCACAGGGGCGCAATTTTTTACTTTTGCACGGAGCGGTTCAAAATCTAAATCCAACACTGCAGGAAGAAAGAGCATAATGTGAACTATGATTTGGTAAAGGTCCCCATATTACATGTTTATAATTAAAGAAGTTATTAATTGTTAAATTTGGTGAGAGAGAAAAAGAAAGAGAAAGAGAGAGATAATTAGCCTTGAAATCTATATGCACTACTCAAGCTTTCATCCATTGCCTTCTTCCAACGGGTTTCCTGTTTACATCGAAAAATACGAATTTTTACTGAAAGGATTGCTTTTAATGGTTTTTAAAAATATTATTTAAAAATACTAAATATTAACCAAATTATTTGCACTTAGACTTGTTTTAAAGAGAAACATTTAAATCGTATAATTGAAAAAGAATTTGAAAATAATTTAAATCTTAAAAGTTATAAATTTTTAAATTTGATGTTACGAAAAAGACTTAAAATTGCTGAATTTTAGGGTTGTGAGTTTACTTATAATTAGCATAACTTTACTGATTTTTTACTTAGATTCAAAATTTTTGCTGGCTATCAAGAGTGGCATTAGAGTTCGCCCGACGAGGGGGCACGACCTGCTGTACGGGGGTAGGGGTATAATGAAATTGGTCTCAAATTTCCGCCAGATCTTTGTTTATCTACTTGTTGGATATCCCGTTGCGTGAACGGGATACAAAAATTTTCCCCTACGGGAGGCACAGCATCCCTGATAGGGGGCCCTGCCCCCCCCCCGGTCTCCCACTGCCCCTTCCCTGCTTGGTATTACTGGGAACTGTACCCATTAACAGTTAGTTAATAAAGTTGTTAAAAGTTCAATTAATAATTAAATTAAATATGAGGATGGAAACACGAAGGTGGAAAGAAAACGTGGAATCCAGCTTGAGAGTAAAGCCATTTTTCAAGAAATCATATAAAATCTACTATTGCATTGAAAAGCACATATAATATATCAATATGTTCTGCATAATATGCACTAGAGGATAGAAAAAGTTAGGGAGCACCTACCAGAGCCATCTTCTTGAAATTTAGCTGGACATTTGGAGACTCTGGTAATCCATAAAGAATTTCTTTACGATAAAGTCCGGATTGAAATGAAGTTAGATTTAGAACACATATATTTGGCATTTGAGTTAAATTTAATGAATTTTAACGAAAGAGAAATTACATAGGAGAGCCAGTGTTAGCCTTGTTGTACCAAGCGTATAGTTATAGTTCAATGGATTCCAAAATTTAACTGGCGCAACAAATTTGATGTACATTTCGCATAAATTTGACGTATTACATGCGTTAACTACATTCATCAATATGACACTTCAAAATTATTTAAATGTAGGTAATTCAAAATAATAAAAAAATTTATAACTACAGTAGACTCTCTCTAATCCGACACTCGTTACTCCGACACTCCCACTAGTCCGACGCACCTGTTGGAACATATTACTTGGTGATGAGTCATTTTGAAATTTTCCCCCTTTCAGTACGTAATTTTTCTATTGACCCTCTATAGTCCGGATACTCTTTATAATCCGACAGGTGTCCGCTTCCAAATGTGTCGGATTAGAGAGAGTCTACTGTATTTTAAAAAAAGAGCATTAGCATATTATTTCAATCTCGGAAATTATTTGCTCATTATCTTACCAACAAAATATCACGAAGGCTATTAAAACTACAATTATTAATTTTTTTATTTTAATTGTGTTTCCGTACTTGCTGCACAAAAAAGATGTAGATTTTATAGACGACGCCAAATTCGACTTTCAAATTTTGAGTCCCCTCCTCTACATCAATCTGCTATGTATTTATTATGAATTAATTCAGAAACTACTGTAAGGCAGAAACAGTCATTAAGAAATTTATACCACAAAAATGGTCAAAATTAATTAAATAATAATTTAAGATACCTCGCTCGATAAGCCTCGCGGTTTTCATTTAATGGAGTGTTTCAGTGGATGATGCTAAAACTAAAGCTCCAGAAACTCAAAGCAGTAAAATTTCTATTAAGCATCTGTCTCCGTAATTCGCGATTCATTACAGTTAGATAGATAGTAGTAAATAGGAGGCAGAAATTGCATAAATAGAAGTTAATTTGGCGTCTCTTTTGGTTGCTTATTAATTAGAATATGTGCATGCATGTATGTATGCTCGTTTTTTTTTTTTTTTTTTCCTTCTTTATGCACTCCCAGACCTTTTGACTTACAGGGACCGAATTTGGCACAGTGATGGATGAACACAAGAAGGAGTTAAAGCCGTAAATTTTTTTTAAAAAAATCGAATTAAATTTTTATTTATTTAATGTTAAATGGTTGTTTATTTACTCGAATTTTCTGCATATATTCTCATCGGAGAACCGTAATTTGTTGCAAATGATCATTGTAAAGTCCAAAATTTTTTAAAAAAATTTCTTTTTCCAAACTTTTCTTTTTTATTCAAACCATGCTGTTATAAGATAATGAGAAAGACTAGATTTGAAAGTTTTAATTCAACAAGAAAGGATTCAAAGGAGATTTACACTTGTTGGGGAAAGTCAGTAACAAAAGGAAAAAGAAGAAAGAAAAAAAGAGGAAAGCGGGCACACGAAAAAATAAGGATCCCGAGCAACGCCGGGTTATCAGCTAGTAGAGTGTAAAAGTAAAAACTCTGGTCAGATGAGAGTTTTTTTTTTTTTTTTTTGCTAACAGATAAATTGCAAACAGTCCAAATATTGTTTCTATGTACATTTTTCCATTTTCGAAGTTTCAGAATTAATTTTAATAATAAATTGTACCTTATACATCTATTAATTGATGTCATAAATAATCCGAAATTTTACAATTTTTAGATTTTTCTTTATGGTAATAAAAAATATTTTCCGATAACTTCATCCAGTTTACAATATTTTATAGGATTATGATAAATATATATTTTTTTTAAATCTGCCGAAATTCTTGTACTATTGGAATAAAAAACGAGAGTATAATTACAACACAACTGTAATTGAAAGAATTCGAACAAGACAAATCTATGACAGGGCTTCTTAAACTTTTTCCACTTGTGATCCCCTTTCTTGAGAAATTTTTTCGCAGCCCATTTCCTGGAGAAAATTTTCTTTCCAGGAACCCAAAGTTCGAAAATAAATAAGAAAATCACAGGCTAAATATCGACACCTAAAAGAAAATTAATTTAAAATTAGTTATCAACTGAATTTTATTGAAATCTTTTAGCCAAAAATTTGAAATAAGACGATCATGCGAGAATTTCCGCTATCCACAGTTTAAGAAGCCCCGGTCTTTCAAAATAGGCTACTAATATGGCAGCTATTTATTCTGTAGCTTATAAAATTAAAGAGAAACTTACCTTAAATCCAAATTATAGAGATAAGTTGCTGGCTGTGGAAACATAGATCGTTTCACTTCCGTGATGCGATTATTAGCTAAAGAACAAATAGTAAGATTTTTGATGTTTTTAAAGGCTTCCGGATGAACCCATCTAACTCCAGAATTGATAAACTGAATAAGCCTCAATTTGGGTAGATTTCCAAATATTGCTTTCACTTCAAAGAATTCAGAGTTTTCAATGATGATATTTTCCAATACGTTCAGTGAGGCAAGCACTGAAATGTTCCAAGCAAAAACAGACGAACCGTCATAAACTTCAAAGCTTTTCAAGGTATTTTCTACGGATTTAAAAGCAGAGTATTGTAACTCTGGAAGATTGAGAAGCTCTACAGTTGAATGGGAAAAAATTATCTTCTGGATACCTACATTTTTTACACCACTAAACATATCTTCTGGTAAAACATCTATCGAGACATTGCGAAGTTCGAATGTATTAAAACTTTCTGTAAAATTCTGTAACTTTTTTTTGAGATTCTCAAATGGTAGAAATTCTCCTTTACATATTAAATAGTTTTCTGCACTTCCATCTTTTATATGAAGTAAGCTGCATGAAGCGCTGCTGGTTGATGATGCAACTTCCAGAGATATTAAGAGGAAGAACAGTGGAAGCCATTTGCAAATCATTGCCTCGCCGAGTATTAGAAATTCTGAAAAAGAATCAGAAAAGAAAAGTCAATAATAATACTTCTTTTAAACTTCCCTTTTCCTAGAACTTTAGTACGTCGTTTAAGGGACCACTCCAAAATGACGTACTAAAGAGAGCAAGGTATATTGAATTTCAGTGCAAAATGCATTAAACTACTAACTTAACCGTGCAATATAAGGGTACAAGTCTACTTGTTAATGCAATTTCATAATCGTTTTAGTATATTATTTTGTTATAATTTCAAACAATATTAATAGAATCTCTGATGCTAATAAAGATGAATGTCTGTTTGTCTGTTGGCGATCTACATTACAGACTGTTGAACTAAGAGCTGCCAAATTTGGTACAGGTATACTTTAGATGTCGCAATTGTGCAACTCGGAGCCATTTTTTTTCAAATTTTTATTCAAGTTTTAATTATTTAAAAATTGAGCAAATTTCGTCGTTTTCGCACTTTTTCACCAATATCTTCCTAAAGAGATAGTTCACGAAAATGATTTTTATACCGTTTTAAAGTGCAATTATCTTTCCAATGATATTAGTCAAAGTATTGTACAATATTTAGCATCATTTTAACAAATTTTTTAATTATATAATTATCAAGATCTGTAATCAAGGTCGCTCGTTTGTTAAATTCCTCCTGACGATGCGAGGGAAATGAAGGAAAAAAAAAAAAAAACCCTGGTCATAAGGCAATGGTCGGGAGGTTCGGAATGGGGAAATTTCGTGGTCCACTACCGGAAGATTTTTTTTTTTTTGAAATATAATTGTGGTTTTTAATGATTTATGTTAAGCAAAATGTTGACTTTTTAAAAAGTTTCAAATAAATCACGCATTTTAAACTCATTTTGGGCGTAAAACACTTTTTATGCATTTTAAAATGCTGCAGGAATTTTTCTATTGATATTAAACTTAACGGCGTTTTCGTGAAATTTTATCAAATTTTTTGTCCTAGTTCAAATCATATGCTGAACCGATCTTTCCACAAACTCAATTAGAATAACACTAATAGGGCAGAACAGATATAGATCGTTAAATGAAAAAATCACTTGAAATAGTTTTTTGTCCAGATAAATGTTTTCTGATTGCACATTATGTTTTAAGTACTCTGTATTATTGGTTCGAGTTATAGGGATTATTGCATTTTTTTATTTCAAATGATACCTTTTTTATCTTTATGTATTATTAACTTGAAATTACAGTGAATTTCAAATTGTTTTAGTAATGTAATAAGTTCGAATCAATATTTGAGAAGTTGAAGCGGATAATTGCATTCATTTGCAATTCTGTCAATACTAGATTTAATTTGCCAACTGACGAAGTCAGAATTGATATAACTGAAGATGATTTGTTTCTACTATTTGAGTCTGAATGCATCTGAATTTCATTTTTGACTTTGGAACTAATTGTTTCATCTAAAAGGTCTCTAAAATTCACGATTTTAAACATTTTACTTGGTTTATAGTAGTTGGAATCTTCAGAGTTATCTGGCATTTCAAAAATAACAGTTTATTGCATTCAGAAACTTTAGTTTGAAATTACTTCATCGGTTAGCTTTAATTCCAAATTATTAATATAAAAACAAAAAGATTTTAAATTTTACTGGTACAACTTAATCATTGTAACTTATAAGTTGAGCGAACCAGCTGGTCGCCGAAGCCGATTAGTTTCAAATATTTTAAAGCTGTAAAAATATCAACTTTTTTTAAAGTTTTTGATATTTACAGTTCCATTATTAAAATACTTCGTGAGTTTAACCATATGTAAATAATTCTACTTTCTCACATTTTTATCGCAGAACATATATCAAAATGTAATTCTGATTACTGTATATATTGCGATACTTTAGATCACTTTATTACAATAGATAAAAATTAAAGCGATTGCTTTTATTGTAAATAATTCTTCCTGGTTTTTTATTCTTTTTAGGGAAGTTTTCAAGGAAATTTTCAAATTTTGACTTGGTTTATTTATTCTGTTTGCTTCGATTGTTGTGTCATTTATTTTTGGATTTTAATCACTGAGAATGACTTTATATCCTTAATTTTTTTTCTAGTCTTTCGGTGACGTATTATCGAATACCTTCGACGTTGTTCAACATTAAAATGATAGGAATGAATCAGGCTAAGGCTAAACGACTTACGTAAGAGGTTTCATTGTATTTTTGGAATTTTTGAATGTAAACATATGCTGTTTTAACCTTAATGATTTTGTAACAAACGATTGACTTGGAGGATTATCTTTTAACATTAAAGATCTCGATTTTGCAATATCTAAGGATAGAACTGCGTTTTTTCCTTGTATACGTATTTGGAGCAATTTTTCCACTTGAACCCAGACTTTGACGATATTTCCCTTCCTTACCAACAATATTATCTAACGCGGCTATATATATCGAAAAACCATGGCTATCACAGCGTCTTTGAATAACTGAATAAGAATAAGTTTGTTCGGAAAGAGCAAAAACGTGGTCTTCAATCCATTGCTTCCTTAAAAGAGCCATTTAGTATGTAAACTAAACTTTTATGTAGCAGGCGATAACTTATACTTCAAAAATATAATTGTTGTGATTTTTTTCTTCTACGTAAACGATTTTTCCTACAGAGAAATTCGTCTAAAGAATGTGCGAACAGCCTCTGCAGATCTAATTTTTGTGTTTTATGTACAATTTTTATAACTCGTTTGAATAATTATAGTGTCGAAAAATATATAGCCGGCTTACGACCAGTTCGACTTATGACCTGTCAGTCGGAACGGAACTCGGTCGTAAGTCGAGGAGGACCTGTAATTGAAAATGCTAATGTATTAGACTTACATACATGCATATACATTCATCATAAGCAACTTCATTAGCGAACAGAAGCGAATCGAGAGGGTGTGTGTGTAGGGCTGCAGCCTCTCTCAGAGCTAAACCAAAATTCTAGGTTTTTCTCTAATTACTACACCTGTTTATTCTTAATCTCTTTTTAAAAAAATAAAACGTGGCAACATTGCTTTCTGGCTTGAAGGATTCGGAAAATTTTCCCTCATTTTTAGTCATTCCACAAGTACTTGCTTTTAGCGTTAACGCGGTCGGATAACATTTTTTGGCTAGTTATTTCATTGTGTTTTTATTAAATTATCGAAAGTATTGTAGTGTCCTTTGTGATTCTTATTGTCAGGTGAGTAAAGTTAAAGTGTTTTGACTTACATAAGACATGAGATCACGACGATACAAAATTTTTATGACCTCAGCCCCTCCCAGACCAAAATCCTGGATTAGCCAATGTTAGCGAATCAAAAAGCATATTTTTAAATTTATTAAAAAATTAATTCATGTTTTACTTCATCATTTAACGAAACGATTCGTCTTTTTAGTAACATTTTTTTCTTAAATAATTGCTAAGATTAGCTTACTTTTGAGGAAGGGGAGCGGAAAATTAAATTATAGGAATGGCTACGTTTGTATATTTCTTTGTCGATCAGATGAAATTTCGGTATCATCAGCAAGACATTTTGATATAGATAATGGCTTGTCACTTCACCTTTCAAGTGTTAGATTAGAACTTGAAGACAAGTGTTTTGGAATGAGAAACTGCTACCAGGAAGAGAAAAGTCCATGAAGTGTAAAGAATTTTGATAAACTGTCTAGCTGTTCTCTATCACTAAAATATTTCTGTATGGACGAGTTTTCTGTTTGGGTTATTTAGGATAATGTAGAACTTCCGTGTCCAGGATCGATTTCCGGTGTGATGCTTGGTCAAAGGAAAACCGGAAGTGGATCCTCGGTGATCAGTGTGATAATAATCATACCCATATAATTCATCCATTCACCATTTTTATAATCTATGAAATATTTTATATTTGCTCTAAAAAAATTGAGAAAGATAACAAGTCTACATTTTACAAATCAGGAAATTCCGGATTTCGGAAAGTAAAAAACTCTGAATTCCGGCTGTATCCGAACCTCAACTTCTGTGGTAAGCATACTCTTGAGATGGCAACTCATTCATCAACCTTCTTTTGTATTCTTAAGTGAGGATATTCGGGTCGTAATAGATTTAGCTTTCACAATCCCAAGATATCCGGTAAGCATTCGAGGGGGAAAAAAAATGTTTTCTGAATTTAAATCTTTTCAATACCACACCATATATATGTCTCAATAAAACAAAATTTCAAATAAAATCATCACCATATAGATGTTTAACTCGAAATACGATCAATCCAAAAAATTCCATCAATTCTATATTGAAGGTTAGACCAATTAGCGAAATGTAAGGGAAGGTTGCCTAATTTGGACCACCTAGACATTTTTAATGTACAGTGATGGAGAAGTAATTTTAATAATAAAAAAACAAGCAGTAGATTTTTTTGTAGTTTATTTAGTTTCAGAACAATGTAGTTAACTTTTTATGGAATACATTTTAAAGTAGGGAAAAAACAGCTTAAAAATTTCTTTTAATCAGTCCAATTAAAGAAACTGGTTTTCTATGTTCACTTTCAATTTATGAGAACTATTAGTAGTAATAACTACTTTTTAAACTATTTCTGTAGTTCAAAATAATAATCCCATTGATTTAAACAGTCCAATTTAGGCAACTGTTTGTGGTAAAATATAGGCAACTTTCGGACAAAAATAAAAAAAATCCGTATCTTTAAATTATTTAAATAAAAATATTACAGTAAATCGTAGCCAAACGAACTTCCTATCTGAGAATATAATAACTCACTTTCCTTCTTACTTCAAATAAGCGTAAGGACTTTTTGTTTTTTGTTAAAATGAATAATTGACGATACTTATATCTAAATAATCGTTCTGTAACTGCAACCACGTAGCATTTTCTCATAAAAAATATTTCACACCACTTTTACATCGCAGTGGCGTAAAAAGGGAAAATGGCGTCTGGGTCATAATATTATTTTTTCGCCCCCCCCCCCGTCATCATCAGTGAATTAGCATGCTTTAACGGCACCCGGGGTATTTTTTCGCCCCCTCATCGTATTTGACTTTAAAAAGTGACATAAACGCATTAAAGTTTTGTGAACATGATCAGTAGCGTAGTGAGGATAAGTGGAGTTAGGATCGTATGATTTTTTTTACTCCAGTCGTCATCAGTGACCTAGCAAGTGAAAATGGTGGCCGGGGCATGGTTTATTTTCAAGTCTTCTCATCATATTTTGCTTTAAAAATTAATGTAAACTCAGTAATTTTTTTGACTCCATGGCGCCCCTTAAATTTGGCGTCCGGAGCATCAAGGGGGCCCCCCCGCCTGCGCCCTGTTGCTACGTCACTGTTACATCATTACAATATAATTGCTTATTTTGCGGCCCAAATATTTTATAGAAATGAAGTTATAATACCGGTCCAAATTCTTTGATTCTCCCCTATATATGTAATGGAAATAATGACTTTTGTTTTCAAAGAAGTTTTACTAGCACCTTTTTCTTCACAATTTTGAATACTTTCTGAACAACACTTCAAAATAAAAGGTAATTAAAATGCTGGAAAACTGGTTTCTTTCTATTTCTCAAATAATCAGCGCCGGCTCCAGGGGTGTGCAGCCTAGCATGTAGAGGCGCCAATTCCTAATCATAAATTTTAAAATTCGCTCTCGTTATATGGCTGCCGACTGGAACACAATAGAAAGGAAAGCCAACGGGATAATAATCTGATAAACAAATTGTTAATAATTATCTCTATATAAAAGGCAATGTTTGTGTGCGTGAGTGCGATGTTTAGACTTAAAATATTGCATTTACAGCCCTGAAATTTAGCACACAGGTAGTAGTAATGATGACTCAATGAACCTCGAAGTTCTATTTTTAAAATTCTATCTAGAAAATTTGTTATTTAATATTTTGTGGTATTTTGAGTGATTTTTCGGACTCATTTCTCCATCGCATTTTTTTTTTCTAATAATCGTAATCAAGAGGATAGATACACCATAAGAAAGAACTAACAATTTACGTTCTAATGAAATTTGTTTTAAACGTCTAAAAGTTAGTTTTAAACGAAAAAGTTGCCGTAAAATATTTTCTCCAATTTTAATAAATTTTTAAAAACATTTTTTGGTATAATTTACAACAATACTTTTCACTGTTGCAACCCAATTCAAACAGTTTTCATTGTTTAAAAAAACATATTTAATTGGGTGTTTCTCTTTCATTGTTCAAAGCTGAGTAATATCCTAATACATTTTGCTTTCATATTTTATTTCGCCAAAATTTTTGTGGAATCTGTATACCGAGCTGTCTGAGTTATTACGTTATCTATACATAACAGTACAAGGTGAAAAAAAGATTTCAAATATATTTTCAGAGTTAGATTTTTTTTCTCCTGTTCCAAACCATAGAATTTAGGGAGCATTCGAGTTGAATTTGAGTAGCTTTGCTGATGTGAACTGAAATGGAGGAAATTTTTTGCATATGGTGTGTTGATTTTTTTTCAGTGCTTTCAATTAGAATGTATTTTTCCATTTTTGTAAAAGATTATACTATTCCAAAGATATTGGAAGTACCTGTGATAAAATACATGATACTCAATAGTTTTAGACATGAAGTAATCATCGTTGTTTCTATGATTAATTAGCTGGTAATGTGTCCATTTTCTATGCCAGTACAGATATCTTTTTATGTATAAAAGACAATGTTTGTGTGTGTTCGATGTCCAGACGAAACTATTGCACTTGCTTTGGGTGATTTTCCTCACGTTTCTGGCTGATCCATGAGAAATAATTATTTTAGAAAAACAATCGATGCACCATCAAATAAAGCAAACAATTATCGTTTTAATGATGTTTGTTTTAACGTCTAACAAACAATCGTTTAATTTACTGAATTAAAAAATAGTCCATTTTTCGGATAAAATTTCAGAATTAAAGCTAAAATTACTGCATCCAAAGTTCAATTTCCGTTACATTTTTCAAATTTTTGGGGGTTAATATCTGGAAAATTTCTCCCTGATGTAACATTTCTAGAAATTCATGAAAGGCAAAGATTCTAAAAGATTGTAAACTAATTGTCTGGGATGAATGCTCTATGCCCCACATAGCTGCGGCGTTTGAAGCACTAGAGGTTATGTTGAAAGACATCAAGCATAACAAAAACACAATGGGAGGCATTATTAGTCCAGTCACAACGAAGGAAAAATAGAAAAAGAAAATGGTGTAGTTTTGAAATTTGGCACAGTTGTTGGGGGTAGTGTCCTAAACGACATTCTAAAAGTCCCCGCCGGTGGGGTGAGCGGGGGTAAATGGGGTTTAAAGAGGGACATTTTAAATTTTTCTTAAATATCTCGAAAACTGTGGGTTCTATCGAAAATCACTCAAATACAAAATTAAACTACATGAAATTTCCTGCAAAAAAAGTCCTACGTTTTTTTGTAGCATCAATAGTTTAGAAGATACAGGGGGATTTAAAAGTTAATATTTCTAAAATTCCTTATTGAAATGGTAAAATCGATTAAAAGGGCTGAATCAAGAACCCTCAGGAAGACCTCATGCCTATATAATAATTATACAAGAATAGTATTGTATGTGTCGGAGCGCGGGGGGGGGGGGGGGGGGGCCAACCCAATTTGCCGAACAATTATGCTCCCTTCCTCCCCTCACACCCGTTCCCCTTTACAAGTTTCCTTCTACTCGTATTCCAGTCAACGAATTGCAAATTTAAAAAAATGGAGTAGTTTTGAAATTTGGCACAGTTGTTGGGGAGAGTGCCCTAAACGACATACTAAAAGTCTCCGCTGGTGGATTGAGCGCAGGGGGTACGGGGAGATTTCTCAGTTTTTCTTAAATATCTCGAAAACTATGTATCCTAGCGGGAAAAAAACTTAATTAAAAAATTAAACTACATTAAATTTCCTACAAAACTAGTCCTAAATTTTTTGTAGCATGAAATTTTAGAAGATACAGGGGGATTTAAAAGTGAATATTTCTAAAATTCCTTATTGTAATGGTAAAATCAATTAAAAGTCCTGAAGCAACAACTCTCAGAAAGACCTCATGCCTATACAATAATTATAAAAGGATAGTATTGTATGTGTCGAGAGTACTGTCGGTGTCAGGGCGTGGGGGGGGGGGCAAATCTATTTGATGATCATTCGTGCTCCCTTCCTCCCCTCACGTCCGTTCCCCTCCACAAGAACCCTTCTACTCAGTCTTTTGGTTCCATTAACGCTCCAAATGAGTGTATTTAAATATTATAATCTAAATCTACATAGCTATGCTGAGTTTAATTTAAAAGCTCGCTATGTCGAATTGTGACCAGTCTGTCACAATTCGACAGAAACATATTCTTGCAGAGGCGGCGCCAGAAATTTTCCGACGGGGAGGCAAGACATCTCCGACGGGGGAGCAAGCGAAATTTCTCTAATACAATAACACACAATATTTAATTTTATATTTAATTAAAGGTAATTAACTATTAATTAGCAAATTCAATTATAATAATTAATTAATTGGAATAATTAGCTATTTGTATAATGTCGGTGCAGTAAGAATTGTCTGACGGAACGACAAGCAATAATAGAAAATGAAGAATTAAAAACATAAATCTCGTAGCAAATGAAGTGTACCGCACTGATATTGGGGAAAAAAATACAGATTGTTATCTAAATCTCATAACTAAATAAAATAATAGCCGAAACAAGTGAAAATAATTATTAACTTTTTTCTAAACCTATAAATGCATAACTACATATTTAAAATTATTGGCAAAATCAGAGGACCAGTTCCCCAGCTCCAAACACTGGACTGATATCGATAATTTTTATTTCATATGGAAGCTTATGATATGCCATCAATGGTCACCTGCATCTACCACCTTCCATTTTCGAGAGAAACCGAAAAAATACTTCTCTACTGCACATTCTCTTTTAGGAAAAACCATGAGATAGTTCCCCAGCCTGAACCACTGGACCGATTTCGACAACTTTTACTGCATATGAAAGTTTTCGACGTTTAGATATATCATCACTGGTCCCCTATCACCCACCGCCCTCCATATTCTAAATACATCGCAAACTAAAGCTTCCCTCAGCCTCTACAACCGCCAACTTATTTCTCCAAGTTTCAAGCATAGGTACAGGATATTAAAATTAGAGGCGAACAGCTGGTCGCCAAAGGCGGGTAGTCTATATATTTAAAATAATTTTCTATACCAAAGGACCAATCCAACCACTGGACCTATTTTGACATTTCTTTTTCATATGAAAGCTTATGACTCCTAGGTCAGTCATCAAAGATCGCCTATCCCCCACCGACTCTCATTTTTTAGAGAAATCGGAAAAACACTACTTCACGGTACATTCTCTATGGGGGAAAACCTTGTCTGAGTCCCCAGCCTCAATAACTGGACCGATTTCGCCAATTCATCTGATCACTTTGCAAGTATAGATAACCACTCAGAATGCCTCATGTTTATTGTGCAAGTTTAAAACAGTATTTTTGAACAGATTTAATGAAAACGGTTCTTCAAAAAAGAACAAAATATCTACTCTAGGGGATGGAAACATTATTCAGAGCGATATCATATTGCATTTATGGTTCCGAAAACTTTTAGTCAAATTTGTGCAAAATATTAAAACTCAAATGTGGATTTTTCGTTGTCCCATATCCTGTTCCACTAATCTATATGCAGTATTTAAAACTGAAAAAAGGTAGTGGTTGCGAGCCGCGAAGCGCTGAGCACAGCGAGTTTCTCTCCCTCTTTATGTATATGCTAGCAGTACGCGCCCGTGGAATCAGGACTTCAACAAAATGAAAACAAAACAAAACAAAAAACCCACAATGGCATGAAAAAGTTCTGAAAACAAAACAAAAGATACACATTATTGATTTTCCCGCTTATTTTTCTTCGCGATAATGACATTTCAACTGTAGAAAATACAGAGTACGTTAATCCGAAACAATATTAAACCAGCGGGAGAGGCCTCCCCTAAACTTTCTCGTATACTTTTCAAACATGTCATTTCCTTTCCCCCTGCGTTGATAAAAAGTTCGAACCAACTGTAACCCAGAATGCAATGACTATCAGAAGGTTTTTCATTGTTGATTATAGTGATAATAAAATATTGAGGTGAAGAATCATATTCAAAAAGATACGTATGTATTAAAACTTCGCAATATTAATTTTTTGTATCAAACTCGAGCAATGCCAGTTCCGCGAGCGGAGAAGAAAACAGGAGAATAGCTTGCGCATGCGCAGAGATTGTTTCCAGCACGCAAGTAAAACGAGACGACCTAAATGTTTGCTTCCTTACAAAATCTCGCCGCCAGAATTGGTTTTTGGCAAACTGCCAAGTTTTCGAAGTGTCTCTTCTTTGCACAGGCATTTCTACTATTGCGCATGCGTATGGAGTTGAACAAGTATGCGATTATACAGACCGACAGACAATCAACCCTTTGACGGATTTGGCCCAAAATTTTATACGGACCTACATTCATGACGATAAAACTGTGTATAAAATTTTATCCATCTGGCTTTTCAAGTTTTTGAGTTATAGCGTTCGCATGTTATCGAACATACAGACAGACAGACTTCCCGTTGACGGATTTTGTCCAAAATTGGATAGAAACCTACAAATTATGTTTAAAGACCACATACCAAATTTTATCCCCGTAGCTCTAATAGTTTGAGAGTTATCGTGTTCACAGACACACACACAGACAGACATAATTCCAAAATTGTGTTTTTCGGAATCAGGGAGGTCTAAAACGTGGAGATTCGTCAAAATCTCGAGTTCGAATTTTTTGACGATTACAATACTTTCTCTTTGTATACTTCGTATACGAGAAAGTAAAAATTGCAACGTGAAAATGATTATTATAAAGCAAATAAAATATGCGAGACATAAACACGTTAAGACACTGCCGAAAATAACAATCGAAGTCATGCAGTTGAAGGTTATGACGTCACCTGCGCTCTGCACCGTCAGCCATTGAAATTGCCTACAACGTCCGGGCAAAGCGTCACGGGAGGGAGCTCAGTAGATAAAATATCTTTCAACTGACCAGGAAAAAATTAATTAAAAAAAACGGGAAAAGATATTTTAACCGTTCTTGTTTTAAATACGACAGAACCGTTCCAGTTATAAGCTGAAAAAAAAATGAAAATAATAGTGTTATTAGAACGTCGGATGCAGCAAATTTAAAAACAAAAATTAAATTTCGATCGCAAAACTGACTATTTTTAAAAAAATTCTCAAAATTCAGTAAACTACGTTTGAAGCTCAAAACAAACTTCATTAGAACGAAAATTGTTTGCTCTATCCGATGGTGCATTGATTGTTTTTCAGCGATCATTAGAAAAGAAGGGGAGGAAGGGAGCATAACTGTTCATCAAATGGATTTGTCACCTCCCGCTCCGACATATAAAATACTACCATTGTATAATTATTATATAGGCATGAGGTTTTTATGAGGGTTGTTGATTCAGCTCTTTTAATCGATTTTACCATTATAATAAGGAATTTTAGAAATATTAACTTTTAAATCCCCCTGTATCTTCTAAACTATTGATTTTACAATAAAAACGTAGGACATTTTTTGTAGAAAATTTCATGCAGTTCAATTTTGTAATTGAGTGTTTTTCCGATAGAACCCATAGTTTTCGAGATATTTAAGAAAAACCGAAAATGCCTCCCATTAAACCCCCCTGTATCCCCCAATGACGGGGACTTTTATTATGTCGTTTAGGACACTACCTCCAACAACTGTGCCAAATTTCAAAACTACAACTTTTTTTTCTATTCGTCGATTTTTGGCCTTCGTTGACTGGACTATATCATGGTGTTGGCCGGAGACTCTCGACAGACGCTTCCAGTTATTCCCCGTGGAACTAGGGTGGATGGAATGCAGGCCTGTTTAAAATCTCCGTAACTATGGAAAGGCATTCAAAGACTTGGACTATATAACAAACACGCGAGTTCATCTCAACGGTGATCCTTCTGCCCAGCAATTTGCAGATAACCTACTTCAACTAGGAAATGGTGCTACTACTCCGGATAATCAAGATGGATGCATAGCGATGCAAAGCATTGGAAGGATTGTCAAAACTCAGCAAGAGCTGAAGGAAGCAGTGTTTCCAAATGTGGCACAGCATTTTATTGACTACTCATGGCTGTGCCAAAGAGCAATTCTTGCCCCAAGAAACGAAGATGTCAGCGTCATGAATAAACACTTTTACAAGAATTCCCTGGTAGTTTTCAAATTCACAAATCTATTGACACTACATGTGATATCAGCGAGATTGTTAACCGCTCAACAGAGTTTCTGAACACATTGGAGTCATTCGGGGTACCTTCACATACATTAGAGCTAAAGATTGGGGCACCAATAATTCTTCTCATGAATCTTCATCGACCTTCACTTTTCAAAGGAACAAGACTCTGTGTTAAGAAACTGATGCCTAATATTATTGAAGCTACAATTATGACTGGACATGCCGCAGGTGAGAATGCTTTCATTCCAAGAATCCTGATCATGCCTTCGGATTTCCCGTTCCAATTTAAAAGCCTTCAGTTCCCTGTTCGTTTAATTTTCGCCATTAGTATCAACAAAGCACAAGGACAATCCTTAAAAGTTGTAGGACTCGATCTTCTCAAGTCCTGTTTCTCTCATTGTTCAAGAGTTAGAAAAGCTCAAAATCTGTACATACTAACTCCAAACGGAAGAACAGCGAATATTGTGTATCCCGAAGCTCTGTAACGAAACATTTCAAGCGAAAATATTTTTCTCTTTCAATGTTTTCAGGATCCATTAGAAGGAAGGAATGAGGCGACATGCCCGCGTCATGTCGGGTGGTGGTGGAACTCATTCTAAAAATTAATTTTTCCTCTTTCATGCTATCAGGTTCCGAGAACAGATATACTAAATCACGGGCAACGCCGTGCGGGTGCTGCTAGTAGTTAATAATTATAGCTAAACATTTTAGCATATGAACCAATATACGATATATACAAGGGGGCGCCACAATAATTTCGCACAGGGCGCCGAATATTCTGGAGCCGGTCCAGCAAATAATGCATCGTCTAGATGGAAATAAAAAAAAACCCTAATCAACCATTAAAGCTAGATATAAAAGAGAAAAAATAACTCCCAAAATTGAAAGACAAAAAGCAATGGAATTTCACAAGAATTAAGATTATATTAATTATTAAAATGCCTCCAATTTTTTTAAAACAAAAAGTAAGAAAATTTAACTTATTCCTGACTAGCAAAATTTCAATACCATACAGACATTTTAAAACGAAACACATTAATTGCTAAAAATTATATTAATTTAATAAAAAAAGACCAATTTGCTTTTTTAAATTAAGTTTATCGAAACAAATTATCTATTTGCGTTGTTCATCATTTTTATGCTGAAATTTCTTCATGTTTCACTTTTATGATAAAGAAAAACTTCTAAGTAAAAAATAGACGTAGAAAACTCATTATAATACTCTCATATCAATGCTCCCTTTCTCTATCTTTTTCTTTTTAACAATCAAAATGATTCTAAGAATGATGCAATTAACCCTTCATTAAATGAAAACTTGTCCAATTAGGATTTTCGCTTATCCATATTAAAGAAAAAATTGAACTGACACAACACGGTGATGTAATGCTAACCACATGATCATTGCGACAATAATTGCGAAATTGTTTTAAAATTCGCAACATTTGCGACTTACCCAATGTATCCTAACAGCTTTCACTCACTCCTCTAAAGAAGAAATTAAATCCGGTGACAACACAATAGTGATAGGGCGTGAATGAACAAAACTCCATAGAAATATGTATGCAACAAATTTATGTTATATTCACGACTTTGATGTTTTTAAATATAAAGATACAAACATGTTTATCTCCTAACTTCTAAAGTATAAAAAGAAATTAGAAGAAACTTGTAACCAAAGATACACATTTCTAATTAATAAATGATTGCGAAATTAAATAAATACTTAAATTAATATTTAACGTTTAAAGAACCACTAATTAAAAGTACTACCAGTATCGTAGATGAAGTCTTACTAAATCCTTTGTTTAATATCACACGTCTAGGAGGAGAACATCTTGAAGACACAGAAAGTTGTGAAAAGTTTTTGATATCAATAATTTATGACATTTTACGAGCTTTAGTAAATAATATTATCAGCAATCCTTCCCTACCTTTGTATCTTATCTTATTTTGAAGTCTATGCCAAGTACAACCTGTCAAATGCAAACTACAAAGACAGATGTGGAAAAAAATCCCTGCAACAATTAATTCACTAAATCTTCTAGAATTATGAAAAGTGCTATCACTTACTGCAATGAAAAGTTATCATGATATGAAAAATTTTCTCTCGTGATATCTATATTCCATACTGATTTCTGCTAGGTGTGGCTGAAAGAGTGACAAGAAAGCGATTTTTTTTTTTTTATCACATACACTCACTGTTTATGGTTCTATGAAATTGTTTTTGTCTTTAAGATGGATCTATATCCAAGACAATCTTATCCACTAAGCTAATTGGGCTCTAGCCCTGGGGCGCCTAAAAATTTACTTTCCCGATTTTATTTCAATTTTGAACCCCAAAATTATGTAATTATAATTTTAAATATGTTAAAAGTAAAAATAAGATTAGGGTTTGTAACTAGACTGCTATCGATTTAGTAATGTTACATAAATATGTAAATCAATTCAAAAACCCTTCATACAGAGATAATC
The DNA here is from genome assembly GCA_013235015.1 of Araneus ventricosus. Classification (NCBI taxonomy): domain Eukaryota; kingdom Metazoa; phylum Arthropoda; class Arachnida; order Araneae; family Araneidae; genus Araneus; species Araneus ventricosus. Next base: position 111,179 of record BGPR01001011.1, on the reverse strand, counting down.
AGTGAGAAAATCTTGTACGTGCATGTAATAGAAGTTACCTACAATATCAGTCGTAAAGGTAGCTGCATGCTGATACTTAGTAATATAGTTAGGTATCAGTTTTAGTTCTTTTAATCTCATTATAGAGCGCAATGTTAAAAAATATTATATGTTGTACAAGGTGTACACAAATGAAGTTACACATTTCAAAAATTAATAATAAAAAAAAACTAAAAATGTTGGAACTACGAATTTTTTTAAAAATGAGAGCGCATAAAAAGTTTTTTTTTTCCTTTTCAGATAGGTAACAAGCCATTTCAGTGGTCGTAAATTACTGGAAATCAAAAAGTTGTTTAGAGCCATTATCTGAGAAAATATTACATCTGGAAGAAAAATAAAAGCACGTATTTGTGGGGAATTTTACTCTCTTTAATTTGTTAATTGACATGTAGTGTGAAAACTATTTTTTCTAAATTTTATCGCTGTAACAAATTTAGAACGGCGTAACGCGCGTTACCTATCTGAAAAAAAAACTTTTTGAGATGCGCTCTTATTTTAAAAAAAAAACTCACAGTTCCAACATTTTTAGTTTTTTTTTTAAATTAATTTTTGAAATGTGTCACTTCATTTGTGTACACCATGTATTATAATTTCCAAGGTATAGTGTAATTATTTTAAATACGAAGAGATATCAGAAAGTAAAGTTCCCTATTTTTTCCCATGAAATGTATTCCCTATATCTTCGCGAATAGATGGCGATAGTGTTTCATAGGAGTTAAGGTTCCTATAATATTTATTTTATCTAGAAATATCAATGCTTACGCATTTTGACATCCATTTAAAATGGTGAGCAGATTGAGCGAATGGTCCAAGGAAGAAGTGCGATCAGTTTTCGTTTTCTGTGGGGGGTCAGGAACACTATAAATACTCGGCAGTAGGATTCGACGGGAAAAGTCTTTGGAGTGCGAATGCCTCCGAGGAATCACTTGGCGTTTCGCCTGCAGTGCGAGCTGGAAAGCTGAGCGTTATTGAAAGTGCTGTTACTGTCATTTTTTTAGTGATTTGTGGTCTGTTAGGTTTTTAATCTGTATTGGAGCTATTGTTCCTGTGCTTCGTGTTTTCCTGAATATTTGTGATTAAACCTTCCTTCTCCATTATCCAGCTTGTTTGATTGCATTCACGTACATACACCATACGATTTTTGTAACAATATGTACATAAACTGCTATGCATTCTAATCACTCAAAGTCATAAAATCATGAATAATAATAATACAACAATGATTCTTTAAACACTCAATAAAATTCGATTTACCGTACATTTAAATTTTCTACTACATTTGCAGAAAAACTTAACATCTTTTTTTTCAAAATATCTTTCGTTAAAAGTTCAAAATTTACATATTTATAATATTAACGCACTGAAAACTTTTTTTTTACTACCATACATAATAGTGTTAATGGATGTTAGCATTAAACTGCTGGGATTAACAATTCATTTATGTGGAAATTTTAACTTTAATACGTTAATTTTTCTAAGACTCAGTTGATTTTCAATAATGAGATTTACTAAGCATTCAGATGTAATTTCATAATTACAAAAATGCACCCCAGGATTTTTATGTTAATTATATTTTAAGATATTTGGATTGATAAAGAACATCAACACTGAAAGGAATAAGAATTTTTCAATTCCAACAATCTAGTATAAATTTAACAAATAAATATCTAAAATTGAATGCAATAATTCTTAGAATTAAAAAAAATTAGATTCCTAAAAAAAAAAAAACTATTGAAAATTGTTGCTACAACTCCAGTTAAAATTGCATCCTTATCTCAAAATTTTAAGATCCTTATTACGCATGTACAGAATTTTTATTTTTACTTCTAATGAAAACAAGAGTAATAAAAGTAACTGAAAGACAAAGCAAAATAAAAAATGTGAAATTAATATAAAGTTGGAATAAATAATAATATAATTTAATAAATAATTAAATATTATATTATACTACTTAACCCACATCCTTTTTTTTAAAAACATTTTGCCTGTATTTCACTTACATTACACTTATTAACTTACACTTAACTAAAGCACATTTTAACTTGCAACCATTCAAACTTGTTTTCTGTCCAATTAATAATCTCATATTATAAAATGCTTCAATTTAAAATAAATTTTACCCTTGAATTTTGGTTTTTCTTTCTTTTCTCTTTGGTTATTCTTTTGACCAAATTATGTCGCAATCAGTAACATACAAAACTGCTTCATTCTAGCATTCACCTTTCAGCGCTTTAATTTCCACATGCTAATGAAATGGGACTAAAGTGATAACTCCATTCAGTGGTAAAATCGAGGGGAAAATTATATATATTTTATCAAAAATCTTGCACAATTCATTAAATAAGATAAATAAATTTTTAAGTTTACAAACCAAATATATTTAAATCTCTATAAATCTGAAATTTTATACAAACTTTTAACTGGCAGATCACCATACTTTATTCTGTAGAGAAAAGTACAAACCTATTGTTGAGTAAAATAATGTACACTATACGATCAAAAGTATCCGGACACTTTCGAACTCATGCATTTTTTCAAATTCCTCCAGAGGACATTTAGGGGACCAAACAGAAATTGATGAAGACAAAAAAGGATTTCAGCTCATCCCATTTCAGAGAAAGCTGATAAGGATCTGCAAATTTCATCAATGGTTATGCTTAGTATGCTCATCGCCTACAAGCATTTTCATAAAAATAGCACGTATGTTCTGAAAAATATAAAGGTTTTCTTAAAAAATCCCAAATTTTTCTGCATATTTTTGCTTATAAAATGCACAGTTTTCAACCAAATTATACGAAACTTACAGAATACTCGACGATGTTAGAGAAGTATTGTATTAAAATTTGAAGTAAATAATTTTTTACTGTGCATGTGGCGAGACGTAGCGTAATTTTTCTTTCACGACTTTAAAGATAGATATATAGGGCAACTTATATAAAAATTCAAGTTGAATACCATTAAGATTGGGCATTGCAGTAAGCGGAATTTATGTTTACCTCCAAGAGAAATAAAATGATGAAGATTTTTCTACTAATTAATATTTTTTAAACTTAATTCTTCAAATAGTAATCAAACTGTAATTTACATTATGTATTTTATTTATAAGTATGCCTGGGTATTCAACTTTCATAAAATTATTCGAAAATTCAAGTTAAAAAAACAATTTGTGGAAAATCCCTCATAATTTTGTATCTCTTAGAAAGAAACACAAATTCTGCTTGCTGCAATGTCGATACCTTCCTACATCTTAATGGTATTCAACTGGAATTTTTATACAACTTGCCCTATATATCTAGCTTTAAAGTCATGAAAAAAAATTACGCTATGTCTTGCACATGCACAGTAAAAAGTTATTTGCTAAAACTACTCGTATTTCCTCTAATATTCAGAGTAATTACTTCAAATATCAATACAATGCTTCTCTAAGATAATGCCTCTCTCGAGTATTCTGTATAATTTGATTGAAAACTCCGCATTTTATAAGCAAAAAACATGTGAAAAAGTTGGGATTTTTTAAGAAAACCTTTATATCTTCCAGAATATAAGTGCTATTTTTACGAAATGTATGTAAGCAATAAGCATAACAATTGATGAAATTTGCAGATCATTATCAGCTTTCTGTGAAACGGGGGCGAGTTGAAAACCCTTTTCGTCTTCATCAACTTCTGGTCAATCTCCTAAATGCCCTTGTAACCGAATCTTCACTGTAAAATGCGAGTGGAAGCCTTTTCATTGCATGGTTGAAGTTCAAGTGCAGTTCCTAGAGCCTTTCTGGAGAAATTTTTAAAAATGTGTAAATCCGAAAGCATCCAGATACTTTTCATCATATAGTGCATGTCCAATATTAACCCTCTGTGTAAGGCTCAATTTTGATACATTCTGGTTCTGAAATATGGGGCATTTTTAATGGGATTTACCTGAATTATGGGGCATTAAGAACAAATGACAATGAAATATACTTGCCATCTAGAGGCAAAACGAAACATGAAATAATGACTACTATTTTTAGCCTACACAGAGAAAAAGCGGGATCTGTATTGAAAATATGGGAAATAAACTTACACACGCTATTTTCCCGTGACCCATATTAGGAGACAAATTGTGGATTGATTCCTGTGGAAATCGCAGGAGCTGTATGCGGAGGGTTAATTAGGTAGTTATTTCAAAAACCTGCGTCACAATATTTTTTAAATTAAGCACAACACAGTCATAAAAGATACTAATTCGCAAATTTTGCAGCCTTGCATCTTTATCACATGAATGTCTATGAAAAATTTAGTTTTATTAAAAGGAAAGTAATATCTAATGTAAAAGATAATTAAGTATTTTACCACTGTGTCATAAACAAGGCAATTTAGTCACGAGAAACGAGTCTGATGTGTAAATAAAACATTTTTACTCTTCAATTTTTAAAGGCTATATAATTCTGTCAAGACAGCTTTTCTACATTCACTTACTTTAAATAAATTTTATTGGTACTAAAAATAATTTCCTGCATTTTCTTATTTTTATAAGTTTATTGAAACTAATATGCAAATAAATAAAAACCAGTTAACAATTAATACACATAAAAAAAAGTTTCTAATTTTTTAAGTACATACAATCTCATTCAATTATTTAAACTTCTTTAAATACAACTTCTCCAAGTTCCTGCATCACTGAGCACTTTCAGAATAGCTATCCATCAAAATTAACATTACATTTTGCTAAGTTATTTTTATATGCATAAGCAGACCAATTTTATCTCCAAGACACCTCTTAAATAAAAGCCATCCGAAATCGGTGACGATCACATGGCTTTTTTTTTTTTTTTGGCTATGTGGCAAAGAGGGGGAGATCCACATGGTCTGTCTATGTCTACAAATTAGCATACACAGGGGATACTGTTTTGATTTAATATCAATAAATAATCTTTCAGCATTTTTTTTATTTGGTTTGCTTTTTCTCTCTGAGGAAACACTGAATCTTTCTGTTAAATTATAAGATCTTCAAAGTATCCAACGGAAATGATTGCTATTTGTCTGTTTATTTTATTTTTTTAGCCGAATTTAGCAGCCTCCTTTTTCTGTTTTTATTTTATTCAATGCGAACTTCATTAATATTAAATAGAAGTTATAACATTGTCGTTTACTTTCCTTATATTTAATTCATGCACACAGAACAATTTACAATAGTTTAGTTTAAAGGATTCTTTCTTTTCCATACTTAATTTTGGAATTGGATATTTATCCATTTTATATTTTTTCCTTGACTGTTCTTACACTGAAAGGCTCCTTTTACTTAAAGATTTGCATTCATCAATTCATTATTTTTTTTATTTAGCAATGCATTTTTTCTGTTAGTAGATTTTGCATTATTTTTTTACTCAATTGATTCATCAGTTGTGTTTTCAATGCTTTTTTTAATTTATTTCTAAAGCACTCTGGCAATCAGCACGAGATTTTCCTTCAACAACTTTTGTTAGTAAATTTGTGACAATCAGATCTGAGATATTGTTGGCAAGCTAAAAGCCTGTCTTAGATGGGCACAAATCTCCTAGTTTATAATAAATCCCCCACCCCTTTTTAAACTATATATTTATCATTATTTCTTTTTTAAATTAAAAGAGAAAAACTTGCAAGTGCACTCTTGAAAATTCGCTTTTAACAGTATGAGAGTTGAATGTGTAAATAAGTATTAAACCACTTTAAAAATGTCAAAAACTTATCACACATCCAAAAATGCTTTTTTTTTTTTTTTACAGAACAAAAATACCCTTTAAATAACTTATATTAATTTAAAGTCATCCACAATTCACAGTTTCCAAGTTTTATTATAAAACATAAAAACCTTCACAAAAAGCTGAATATTATGAATGAATGATTAACTTGCAAAATTCTAACATGTAATTTCGATTAATAATCTTATAACTGAAAGAAACCCCAAACACTTCATTTCATAATTAACAAATGACTTTTATATGACAAAATAAATTTTAAAATACAATAATTGATACGCAACAGGGTAAATTAATTTCTCCACATTCACCAAGCTGAAATTTGAAATATGCGAAACGATCAATAGATATATGAAAGACTTTTACTGTAGTTTAACATCCCAATGCATTTGTCCCCCTAATAAGAAACATCAACATATTATTATTTAATATCATGTGGTGATTTGCAAACATATGATTCAACAATTTTTCTGAAGCTAAATTATCTGAAATAGATTAAAAATACAACAGTAAGTTATACAGATAACCATGGAGCAATTTTACCCAATTTTCATTCGCCCTGATAAAAATTTAGATATCCATCACGAATGAATTATGCTCATATTCAGTTAATAAAACAAAAACTTTAAACTGCATGATTTAGAGTAAGCTCATAAGTGATTTGTATAACTGAAAATTAAAGGTAAATTATAAAAGACTAAAGAAACCAAATAAAACACTATCCAGCAAAAAGTAAAAATAAAAGGGTGTTTTTATTGTATTTATAATCAAACTGAGCTAGCAAAAAAGTATTATACATATATCTTTGCAAGCAAAAAAAGATAAAAAAAAAAAACAAAAAAAAAATTAGATAATAAATCTTTTTGCAAAAGAATTTTCACTAAAAACACAAGCCATATAACACCTTACTGAGCAGTTTTATAACGATACTTTGTTGCACAGCAATAGTTTTTTTTTTCTTTTTGTACAGATATTGGGCTTCATTCTAACTCTAAAAAACTTTTAAACTTATTTATATTTCACAACCATATATTATACGTAATAATCTTTACAATTAACAGGATAAACATATGGTTGTTGCTTTGGTTTCTTGGTACAATAAAAAGAGAAAAAACTCCTGTACATTGTTTTTCCCAATGGTAATTTGTAGGGTTGAGATTCCTACCATCACAGACTTGTTACTTGAATTAAAAGCTGCTAGTTATGCAGAAATTTATATTCTACATGACACAAATTCTGTCTTTTGGCCTACATATAACTTTAGGTAAAACAACAGCATTGATTCCTAAAGTGAAATTTGTGTATGTGCTATTTTAAAAAGTCGCACAATAAATTAAAACAAACACAAGTTTAAACAAACGAGGAAAAATTATTAAATACATATATAAAATTCATAATTTAAAGTTAAAAAATATAACTTTATTTGCTTATCATAAATGATCACTGCAGAGCATAAGATTAAAAAAACTAATCTGAAAAACATCACAACAAAAAGGTGCTATATACAGGGAAGTAAAACATCAAAGTTAAAAGGAAAAAGCATTGCTGAACCCATGCTCAAAATGTGACAAACATTAACAATCTCAATAAAATAGGAATATGATCATTATAGGCACTCTTTTAAAAAGAGATTTGACTATTTTGATATTTAATAATTCAACCTGTTTCATGAATAAAAATTTATATCAAATGTTGGGTAAGATGGCATAAGAGTAAAATTTAAAACTTTGGCTGGTACGGATTGAATGAAAATGTTGATTAAAGCAGACAAAAAAGCTGGGCTAAAATGATTTTCCTATCTCTTAAAGAGTGCAAATGAATGTACAACCATTTACAACTGTATACAATTATTTATCTGTAACTGTTTTTTTTTTTTTTTTTAATAATTTTGGTTTTCTGCAGTAGAAGGATTTAATGGAGTCACAACAACTTGAACAACAAATCCAGTCTGTAATTTTGCCTCTTCTATTTTCATTTTGTCATGCAAAAGGCGACCACCAAAATACCAACGCTGCCTTGAAGGATCAATACCTTCAACTGCTTGCAAGCGTTTTTTGCTAGTTAATACAGTTTCACCAGTTCGAATGGCCAATTTCGTGTCTTTCCCACACGTTGAAAGTCGAAATTTTACAGTTATTTCTTCTCCCCCTTCACTCCAAGGCTCACTTTCTGCAGCAGGAGATTCTGATTCATTTGTTTCTTCCACTAAATTAATTGGAACACTTAAGCAGTAAACTGGCAATTGATACCGATTACCCAATTCATCATAACAGTCCATTAAAGTACCTGGGGGGGAAAAAATGAATTTCATTATATTCCAGTCCAAAATGCAATAAAAATAACAATGTAAAAAATGTTTCCTCTAAACAAGCATCTAAATCGTTACACAAATGGGAAAGCATAATGACTATTATATGAAAAGGATACATAAATTAAAAACTCTACAAAGAAAATTAAAGAATGAATATTTGCATACAAAAACAACATTGAATATTTTTATGTTTTAAGAATTTAAGGAAAGAATAAAAATTTGCATGCACAAAATAATCGAATTATTTAACAATGGGAAATATTCATATTTTAATAATTTATTCCATACTTTCTGTTAGCAAACAATCCAATGTTTAACTAAAAACACAGTTAAATACACAATAGATAACAGGAGAATTTTCCTGAAACAAACAGTTAAATCAAAACCTCCAATATATACTTTAAAAAAAAATGTTGTATCAATAAATTAGTCACGTACAGTACAACCCCAGTTAACTGAACTAAAGGGGGGGCATTTCGGATAATAACTTTTTCAGTTAAGCCATGAACATGTATTACTATTTTGTATCTAGTTACAATATGTAATTCTGAAATGTCTTGAGTGTAAAACAAATTGAAAACTCTTTTTGTAGGCTACACTTAATGTTCTTTATTAAAGTTAACCCTCCATCAGGCACAATAGTCGCATCGGTGAGTTCATGCGCAATATTCGCACTGGTAAGTTTGGGCACAATATTCGTAACAGTGAGTTCGGCTACAATGCGCCCAACAGGCACAGGTAAACAATTTTGCAATTAATATTGCTAATTTTAATTTTAGCATTCTAAAATTAATCACTGACCTTCTTGGGGAGGCTTAAAAAGAAAAAAAGGGAAGATATCATTGCAAAAAAGCAGAGCTGCCAACCTCCAGATTTGAAAAAGAGGGAGACATTTTCAATTATACATACACGATCACAATTGCGCAGCAGGGCCAATATTTACTTTATTTAACTCATATACAAATAAGGAGGAGGGGGCCTAATGAGACAATTTTGGCTATATTTTTCTAAAAATTTTATTTTTTTACAAAATAAATGAAAATGTATTGATTTTTAAAAATTGCTTAGTTGGATTTTTAAAATAATCTGATCAGTTTTTTAAAAGACTTTTTTTAGTCCTCACGCTTCCATACATGTTTTATATTTAGACAGTATTACCAATATAAATTATTGACTTGCCTATATATATTTTTTGTACTTCATAGCTTTAATTTATGGATTTACATATCTTCATATATATATTTCTTGATTATAGTTTTATTCATATTTACAGTGTTGAGTTCTACTTACAAATAGGTCCCATTTACAAATTACATGATAATGTACATTTACTCCTTTAAAAAAAGTTGTGCAGATTTTGCCCTCTTTAAAAATTTAACATCAAATTCTCTTTTAAAACAAGGCTCTTGCATTCTTGACTTCACAGTCAACAAATCTGCCAAAGTCTGATTTGAAAGCGAGGATCTAAATTTTATGTATGTTTTAGTAACCAAGCTAAAAATACGCTCACACTCTGCATTGCTGTGTGGGATGGTAAAAATTCCAATCATAACTTTTGATAAAATTTCATATTTTAATTTTCCATCAGTACCCATTAATTTTCCAACTTTTGGCCATTGTATATCTATACTTTTTTCTTCTTTTATTTCATCTGGAAAATCATCCATCTGAAATGCACAAAATTCATTCTGTAAGGAATCCATAGCCAAGTCAAAGTACGTATGTTGCAAGGTTAAAAGACAAGGAAAATCTGTCAACAAAAAAATTTTAAGATGGCAAATGAAGAATCCACAATGGAATTAATATCAGCAACTTCAGCATTGAAAAGGATATCACTTTCAAAAGGAAATTTGCATTTCATATCACATACATTTGTGAAATAGAGTCTAATTGTGGAGAAAAATACCTCTTTTTCATCAGGCTTCAAAGTTTCAACAATTTTAGAAGCAGAATAACCAATCGCTACATCAGAATCACTCTTTTGATTAGCTTTTTCTTTCTAATTGATGTCAAGTAAATTTTTAGCTGATTTAACAATGGATGGTGAAAGGAACTTTGAAAAAAATGTTTTCAGCATATCCAGTCACAATTTACATAAGATATATGGGGTGTAGTTGACTGCAGTTTGGAATTTCGAACAAAGGCAGGGTGTTGAACAAGAAAAAACACGCTGCTTTATTAAAACCTGATGAAATAAATGAAAACAATCTTTCTTCATGCGAGATAATCCCACAAGCTTCTGACTTTGAATACTTTACATCATGTGATAATTTTATTTTTTTAAGTTTTGATACCGTCGATTCAGATGAAGCAAATGAATCTGTATTCCTTTTATTTGAATAGCAGGTTCTCTGTTTGGACACATTTGTTTTTCTGAACTTCAGACACAGAAGATGGAATTGGATTTTAACTCCTTTCACCTGAACAGATTTTCTCCTTGGGAATGAACTTTTTTCCCTTCCCAACTTCAGACCTACGTGAGCTTAAAAAGGGCTGATTTAATTTGGGGATTTTATAGCCCCTAAATCCACTAGCGCTGCTACTGCTATTATTGTGAATTTCTGCTTTTAAAAAGAATGTAAATGGATTCCATTGCTCAACTAATCTTGCTAAACAACGAATTAAAGAAAGCCAACATGTGCACACATGCTTTAAAATTTTTCTACTTTCAGCATCATACATGGATTGAAACATTTTTTTTATTTTTCTTTTAGTTTAGAGCTTTTCTACAGATAAAAATATATATCAATGAGAAAGTCTTCAATATTTGTAGGGCGACAAGATGTACCTTTCTCAGCTGCTAAATCGATTAGGTGACATGGACAACCAAATGCTTAAATTTCATCTGATAAAATGCTTGCAACACCAACCTTTTTTCCTATCATCACTGGAGCATTATCTGCACTTAATGCCAAACAATTTTCTAATGGAATATTGTTAGATTACAATTCATTTAACATCAGATTGGCAATATTAACTCCTGTGCTGTCACCTTCTAATGCAGAAGTTGACAACAAACAATTTTTTGAGTTTCTTCATTGTGGAATGTCAACACCAGTGGATATAATTTAAAAATCACCTTTATTGCTACCATCAGTAGCAATGGAAAATGGCACCTTCTTTAATGTAGAAATAATAGCATTTTTCTCATTTCTGCAATGATTGCCAAGGTTTTTGAACGTGCACAGCCATACTTTTTTGCGGTCTTGCTGTCTGGAAACATTTTCGGGAACAACGTTCCAGCATGATCAGCACATGCAATTAGAAGGTTGTGCTCCACAATAAATGTATATGTATGGAGATTTTTCAAATCTAAAATTTTAGAAAAATTACAATTTCTGGTCACTCTGATCAGTGCCTGACCAGTTGTTTTGACCTGGTACTGATCAGACTGCCTTTTTTAAGTTTTGAAAATTTTCAAGTTTTTGTATTTTTTCAATTGAAGTTTTTGTAACTTAATTTTTGTAATATCTTGGAATTGATGAGAAGGGGGCCGATTGTTGGCATTAGAATCATAAATTCTTATCAACTTCAGGATAAACGAGCTGACGCCATCTCGCACAGTGGAAAAATGTAAACAAGCTGTTGATAGTAATATGACGTCATCTGACGAGCGACTAATCAGATTTTCTTTCGGTATTTTCCAGTGTGCGGGATGGCATCGGGAATATGTAAATCGCCCAGAAAGGGTGAATATAAATGCTTATTCTTTCTCAGTGAATCAGTAGGTAGTAAGAACCGGTGCGTATTTTTGCAGTGCGACTTTCACAGTCCACAATGTTTTCTCATCTGTATATAGTTCACCAATAAATCTTTGTCATCAGTAATGTTTGTTGCCTTCTGAGAAGTCTTCCACACCAAAAATGTCTAAGATTCCACCGACGCGGTTAATGGTTACTCTGCTAAACCTTCAACGTCATTTGACGATGAAAGAGCTAACATGTGGTAAATAATGATTCTCCTTGAATAACACCATGATCATTTTGTTTATTCACAAAATTGATTTTTTTTATTCATGCCTAATCTATGAGCATTATCCTGATGTGTTTGCCGTGCGATAATGCTTACAAATGTCATACTTGCCTCTGGAAGCAATTAAAAAATCACACGTGCAAGTGGTACAAAATGCATATGATTTATCTTTTTTCAAAGCGATAATAAACGAACATTCCTTGGATATGCCTTGTTAAATACAGTCTGGTGTTTCTCTTTAGATTCTTTCGATAATATCGAATCTGGACTTGTGGAAAAAGACATGCACACACAAAAAAATTTTAAAAATATTTCTGCGATAACCCCAACACGACACGACGGGTAAAAGAGTCCCTGTTACCTCCCTAGCGTGCTGAACAGTCAAAGCAGCGCATATGCCGAAAACACCTGGCAATAGTCACTAGTCTGGACATGATGCCGCAGGAAAGAGCTAATGAAGAATCTGTAGCGGAATGACGTCACACACTCGAAATTTGAGGAGAATGTGGTTGCGGCAGTGCTGGATTTTTCTTTTTGTCGCTCTTTTACTGCTTTTTCTTATTACTATTTATTTGTTCCTACTTCTCAAAAATATTAAAAAGCAGGAGGAAATCGGTGAGAATTGGGAGGCGGGAGAAATTGTTAAAAAGCTGGAGATCCCACCAAAAGCGGAGAGTTGGCAGGTCTGAAAAAAGTCTTGCCCTCATGATTATTTCCATGCAGTACAGTACACGTTTTTTGGATTTGTGATTTCAGAGGCATTTCGGATAACCTGGGTTTCAGTTAACTGGGGTTTTACTGTATATAACAGGGGATTGCATTAACACTGATTTTAAAAAGAAACTTCATATTAAATAACTTTTTGAATTTTTAAAAATTTTCTTTAACATGAAAACAAGGCCAACAAAGTCAATGTGGAAATTTGAATGACTTCTTAAATAACCTTTCAGAATTTTTAAAAATTTTCGTTAACCCTTTAAGACCGGACAAATTTTCATCCTTAAATTTAATTTTTTTTTTTAGTTTATAGGTAGCCTTGGATCCTACTGGTACTGTAAAAAATAATTTTAAAAATCTAGCATGTCCCTCAAACGCAGGAGCGCACCCGTACAATCGTGCGGGTTAGGCTTTTTCTGTGTCAACGGGAACCCATATAATCGTACGGGTTAGGCTTTTCTGCGTCAACATGAACCCGAACGATTGTGCGGGTTAGACATTATGTATATAAGCTTCACATAATTTATTTTTTCAAAGTTTAGTTTTCATTGAATATTAATTACTCAAAGAAACAAATATTTAATCATCGTAATAAACAATTTATAATTTATAAGAAAAAAGATATTTGTAAATAAGGAAATTACAATTTTAACTAAACTTTTTTACAATGAAAATTTTTGAAACAGTTCTTAGTTTTTGATAAACATAAATATACATCATCACATTTCTCACACTCAGAACAAAAGTTACTTGAATAATTACTATATAAGTTATTCTAACCAGGTTTAATTTAAATTGCCTGTAACCAGTATTTTAAAATTAATACTTGTACAAATAAAATAATTTATATATTTCATAGCATAGAAAAATAAAAATCTATAACATAGAATTAATTTTTCAAAAATATACATGTATATTAAAGAAATGCTGTGCCTGAATTTATATGCAGCCGAACTTCTGAAATAAGGGATACTCCTGTATTTTTAAAAGGCAAATGAAACTTTGCGGATCATGCAGTATCTAGTTGTTCGCTTTCCATTCTTTCTTACACAATAGAAATTGCAGCGTCTTCACGAAATGTCGGATGGCCCCCTTCAATCCCCTGCTGCTTTAGAAAATCTCCCTGTATTTCCTCCGGCTATGTCTCTTGTGGGCAAATCCTTTCCTATACTGATTACATTCAAGGAAGGACCACGCATCATTTATCACGATCAATAGGACAGTCGGCATTTCAAGATGTACATACGTGATCACTGATCATAGCGTCAATTTTGACTGCTTTTGTACCTAGTTTCTTTGTCCAGACTGAATAATTACAAACACATGTACACCAAATTCTTCTTGCTTCCCCAGTAGTATACTAAGGAGAATGATAAGATTTCAATGATAGTCTGAAATCCTAGTGTGGAACTTTCGTTGAGTAGTCTCCTTTGTTACGAAGCTTTCAAAGAGATCCTTCAAAATACTTTGAAAGAGCTTGTCACATTTGAGTGCTGATACGGTAAAAACGGCGATGCGCCTTGCGGAAGTTTCTCGAGGAATACTGAAAACCGTTGGAGGCGGTGGGATATATTTCGTGAAACTCTTGAAAAAAAAGCTAAAAGCAGAAAAAATTGTTTATATGTAAAATATTTCATTTTTATGTGATAGGAGATGAACGATGCATTTTTTAAGTTAAAATTTCATTTTCTAAATATAGTACTCATTTCAAGTCTTAAGGCCGTTACTTAATGATATAGTCGAAAGAAAACAACGAGGTGTGCATCGGGTCACGCGAGAAGACCCTACAGAAAGGAAGTCGATTTTCGGACAGTGAGCTCAAATAAAGCCGAACCCGCACGATCATGCGGGTAAACAAATATTATGCCTAAAGGGTAATTATATTAACTCTTAACTAACATTTTTTCCTATTTTTCATTTATTTCGGCATTAAATTAACAATTCATATCTAAGCAATTAAATATGTATTAGTAATTAGCTAATTGCGACAGATAAATAATTCTAATGTTTAGCGCGATTTTTTTTCAAACAGATTTAACGCGATTATAATTGAAATATGGACTGTCTCTGCCATCTTTTGAGAAAACTAGATACTATTGATATTCTGGAAACTAAAACAGTCGTTACTATCTGACATTTATTAAATACAACTCTCCAGGAAGCAGAAATGCTAGCCAATGTCTAACCCGCACGATCGTGCGGGTTCGGTCTTAAAGGGTTAACATGAAAACAAGGCCAACTAAGTCAATGTGGAAATTTGAATGACTTCAATACTATACGAGTTATTGACAGTTTCTTTACACAACTAATCTATAAATTGTACTAATCGAGTATTGGATAAATGAAATTCTACTGGCTACATTTAAAGTCAAACCAACATTAAATGTTTCCACCCTGTTGCAAGGGATCTTTATGGCCCTAATTTCCAAACACCTGCAACACACAATTTTACATTTGCCTGCAATACAATTCATTTTGATTTTGCCTGTTGATTTCTTAATAAAAATGAAAGTTGAAACCAAAAATTTGATTAAACACACAAATAGCTCACTGATACATCAAAACTGCAAAACACACATTTGACAGGTTGTTGCGGTACAGTTAGTTTTAAATAATCACGACTCCATAAAGCTAGAAAGAAAATTCTGCAACTACTTTAATGAATAATATAAAAATTTTAATGGCATCTATATTATATAAAACGCTTATGCGTGGCGCAAAAAAATGACCTTTATTTCTTTCTCCCCGTTGGCAACGATCAGTTTGTTTACCAATCTCAACCTTGACGCCAAGAATTTCGCTAACCGAGCTAATCGTTTACGGATTACAGGAGAAGCCGTTACTCTTTTTTGAATTTATTTATTTAAAATTAACTCTTTGCGAAGTTTTGAATAAAATTTGCGTAGAAGAGAGCAGCGTGCAAGGGAATCCCTGGATGAAAGATTTCAGCGAAGATCGGCCAGAAAGCCGCCGATAGGCTTAGGGAGCCAGAGTCTTTTTTTTGTGATACTAATTGTGTGCACTATTTACTATGTGTAAAAATAAAAATTACAGAATAAAGACCAGAGAACTAATTATACATCAGAAAAGTTCTCTTGCACACTGCTCTCGGAGAATGATTAAAGTTGCATACTGTTTGCAACGTATATATATAGAGAGAGAGATTAGATTTTTTTGCCACCGTGTTTGTACGGACTGTTTTAGCACATATGTATTTTCACTGGAAGAGAATTACCACATGCTGCTAATGGTGAATGATAATGTTGCATACTTTTTGCTTTTCTGTGTAATATTTCATAAAAAAGAGTGCATATTTAAAATTTTGCTTAAAAAAGCAAGGATTTTTGAAATTTTTGAGAAAAAAGCTATCTTATCAATTATAAAAGGCTAAAAGTAAATAATTATTATGGGTTTTAAATCTGAATAGTTAATATGAACATCTTTCAAGCCACTATTTTCTTTAAACTGTCCTTTATTAGCTAAAAGGGTGCAAGATGGTTTACATCTTTCTACGACAAGAGATGATCAAGAATTTTCTGAGATTTAAAACACAAATGACTGCACTGAGAAACACACTATATTTTTCTTGGCTAGATAATTGTTGAAATAAGCATCTATACAGGTGAGGAAGCTTTTCTGTGTAATATTTTATAAGAAAGAGTGCATATTTAAAATTTTGCTTAAAAAAGCAAGGATTTTTGAAATTTTTGAGAAAAAAGCTACCTTACCAATTATAAAAGGCTAAAAGTAAATAATTATTATGGGTTTTAAATCTGAATTGTTAATATGAACATGTTTCAAGCCACTATTTTCTTTAAACTGTCCTTTATTAGCTAAATGGTTCCACGATGGTTTACATCTTTCTACGACAAGATACAATCAAGAATTTTCTGAGATTTAAAACACAAATGACTGCACTGATAAACACACTATATTTTTCTTGACTAAATAATTGTTGAAATAAGCATGTATACATGTGGGAAAGCTTTTCTGAATTACACTCCATTGCAAAGAGGGCATATTTGAAATTTTGGTGGAAAAAGCAATTTTTAAAAATTTATTTTGAAGATTTGGAAAATGCTATCTTATCAGTTTTAAACTTAAAATTTTAGTGGAATGAAGCTATGTTGAAATAAACTTTTGAATAAATACTCAAAAGTGTATGCCAAGAAGTTTTAAATTTCTGATTGATGAAAATAATTTTGATTTTTAATCATCTTTGGATTATAAATATTACCTTTCAAATTTCTTTCTAACATTTACATATATATCTGTGCTACCAAAAGATTTTAATTGTAGAAACTGATGAAAAATTAATTTTAGGAGTTCGTGCAATTTCAAATAATTTAAATTTACTTTTATTAATTAATGTACTTATAATTTCCTAATACTAGCAGAAACGGATAACTATGGCAAGAGTGTGAAGCGAGCTGTTTTTACATAGTGATCCCGAAAGAATCACGTGATTTTTTGGTGTCGGTGAGCGGAGCGAGCAGGAGGTATTATATATATATATATAAAAAGATTTTATAACAACTGTGCTAGGACACCCAGTGTCTTCATGTAGCGAGCGAAGCGAGCAGGGTTTGCGTAGCAAGCCCCGAAGGATTGCAGCGCAATCCTCCTGGGGGTTGGCGAGCTTTAGCGAGCAGGGGGCAGAGCCCCCTAGTATAATGATAATAATCATATTTATTATTTAACACCATTAAACTTGTTTTTATAATTTTAACTGTTTAAAAATTAAATTATAATAATTCGAGTATCATTTGAATAAAAACTTATTTAATGCTTTAAAAATGATTAATACTTAAAAAAGATATTTATAAACTGTTAATTAAAAATGATTAATTTAAAAAATATTTTGGAAAGAGAAAAAAAGAGGATGCAGGATTGAACCCTGACTAAAACGTTAGCAAGCGAGTCATATACCGGCCATGCTATTCTCTCCTGATCAACGGCAATAACTTACTGGTATATATGCCATGGCTATATTGTGTCTTAATATTTTAATCGATGAACACCCTAAAGGTATACTATTAAATATACCAAGATTCATCCCGAACTGGATTTCCCAAGTTGTGCCCTTCCCTTGTTACATAAACTGAAGATATTACAATAGCACTGTTTCAGTACACTGAAGAAACTATTGTTGTCTGCACAGACATTTTATCTACTCATAATACCACATCAACTTGAATTAGAACCCTCAAATGAAGAGTAAACAGAGATATTTATCTTTTTAGAAGATGAGAGATTTTTAAAATTGAGAAATAAGAAACTGATCAATCTGTTAAATATCTCAAATGGAAATTTTGAAAGAGATTAAGTAAATAAAATATAAAAAAAATAAAGAGATAATAATCCAACAAATATGTAGCTTTATATTGAATATATTTCACACTTCCAAAAAGAAAATACAGTTCTTAAAAGAAAAAAATCCATGTAATTTCCAAGTAAATATACAGAAAATTTAGAAAACAGACACAAATAAATATAAAAATATACGCCTTTTTCTCTCTCTTTAGAGCCTATTTAACAAAAAAAATTAATGTTTTTATGGTCTGCATTTTTGTCAAATCAGTGAAAGTTTCAAATCTAGCTCAGAATTTAATGTAAATGCTACTTGTATTAAAGAAAAAGAAGATCGATTCTTTAATCAGGGATGAGATTGGCAAAAAAGCAAAAAGACTGAAATCATACGCGAGCAAAATATTTGTACCATAATTTATACGTGAAAGATGTTTTAAGAAATAAAACATCAGAACATGCAACATGATGAAAATATTCCACTATAATAATTAATTATTTATAATTCAGTACGTATAAATAAGAATATCAAATTATTAATAAATCATTTACATTAAAAATTAACAAACAAGTTTAACACATCATCAGCGGCATCAGAAAATACGAAATTAAGACATTAAAATATATTTACCACCTGAACATCAAGATGCAACATTCACCCAACAGAAGTCTGAGAAGAATTATATTTAATAGCCTTTTGATAAAAGTTAGCTCAAAAAATAAATAAAAAATAAGGACAAATAATTTCTTTTGCTTCATGCAATTGTGTAAAGTGTATTAGCTCTTTATAACTTATAATAATGTATTGTATACTGATTTCTGTTTTATTTCTTTTATTTTTATACATTTTCGCAAAAGTAACAGCATAATGATTTTGCACCTTATAAAGTGAGAGGGGTCGAGAAATTGTACCGTTACAATGACAGATTCATTTAGCATTATTGTTATTTGAAATATTTCCTTAATTGTTAAAGAAGTGGTTTTCTTTTCGTTTTGTTATTTGTGTGGCTTTTGTTGGTAACAGATCTCCATTAACATGCTTCACCCCTTGTTTTGGAGGGCTCCTATCTTTGACAGATTTTTCTTCAATAAAGGATGTGTTTGTATCCCCTGCAAGTTTATTTTCAGTAGAGACAAAAGTTTTTGCACAGTCTTCATTATATATATATAGTATCTCTTTGTTTATTACTGGCATAATTGTCGGGACTACATTATCTCTAGAATGTCTAGGTAAATCATCGGTTTTATTTTTTATTTTGAGAAGATATTTTATGTCTTATTCTCTTCTTTTTTGCTGCATTTGCACACAGCTTTTAGCTACCTCTTTTGACAGGAGTTTTCCCCTTTTTTTGATGTAGTTTATTTGTTTTTGTTCCTTTTTTTTTCCTTCATCTTGGTACGCCCTCAAGATGACCTTAAGTTTTTATCTAATTTTTTTTTCGACATGTTCATGCAATTTTTTTTTTTTTTTTGCAAAATATGCCACAGAACTTTTGTTTTCTGCAAAAAGGTGGTAATTAATACTTTGAATGGCACAGAATATGTTGGAATGTTCATCCTTGTAGAGCTTGCTGATATAATATTGATTCTTCTAGAAGATGAAACAGCTAGTTTTCTAGCCGGTTGAGTTAAGCAGAGTGGTCGAGTATATTTTCCCTGAATTTTCTTTCAAAAACGGAAGAGAGAAAGGTTTCTTTTCTTCCTGTAAAAGCGGAATTTTAGGAAGAAAGGGAAAATTTTTTGCGGCGGAGGGGAAAAAAAAAAAAAAAAAAAAAAAAAAACGAAAACCCGAAAAAAAAAAAAAAAAAAAATAAAAAAAAAAACGGGATTTTGAGAGAAAAAAAAAAGCGAAATTTCTCCAAAATAACAAAAAAGCGGAAATTCGCGAAAAAGCGGAAGAATCTCATCCCTGTTTAATGTACTTGAAAGAGAAAATGACAAATAAGCATATATAATGTTACTAAGAAATTAAACCTTGCTAATTCATTCAAATATCCACTTCAAAGCATCTGTATGGTTATTTTTTAAATCTAAAACCAGTTTATGAAACCTTTTGATGGTATTTTCTTCCGATTCATATTTATTCAGAATAAAAGCAATTACAAGTAAAAAATATTACAAAACTTTACCTAATACAAATTCTGATAGCAGCTTCCCAGAAATTATGTATTTAGTAATTTGTAACAAATTATGCTTGCTGGGAAAAAAAATAAAACATCACTCTTTTTTCATCAAAGTATAATAGTCATTTCAAGCATGGTTGTTTTCTTCACTGTTTTTGAAACATATCCTTCTAATTTGATCACAATCATTCTAATTATAGCAGGATATTAATTACTACAGTATCAAAAAGCTATTTCTTCATATACACAGTTATTTATTATATTATTTCTGAAACATACAAACAATTTTTTTATTTCTACAACTGATTTTATAGAAATTTTACAAATAATTTGTATTTCCCCCATGAAAAAGAACATTTTACTTGCTAGATAACATGCCATATAATACCTTACATGAAAATAAAGTGAGTCGCAAATAAATCCTCCAATGATTAATCAAAATTTTTAAAAAAACTTTAAAGGTGAAAAATATCTACATATAAATATGCATAAACTTTTACCATACCAGTAGGTAGTGATATATTGGCACCATCAATAATAGCTTGTGCAAGGGCATAATCATTAGTTTCAGCTGCATATGCTGCAGCTTTTAATGCATCCCAAATTTCTTTCCTTCCTTCAAATGCAGGAGCTGTATCCCAAAATTCATCTCGTTTGCTATGAAGCTGACCCCCAGTTAAAGGCACATCACTTTTCCATTTTGGTTTTTCATGCTTCAGAGGTTGGTTTTTTCCTATGGTAACTAAAATGAATAACAAATACTAATTAATAATGATTACTTAATTGTTAGTAGTGGAAATAAATATATGTCAATGAGGAAATGACTTTTTAAGAAATAAAATGTTTAATAAGACACAGCAGAGAGAAATTTCTACAGGGTTTGTACACATTTTCTTAAAAGAAAATCAAGGACTATCAAGGACTTTTAAGGACTAAAAAAACCAAAAAATAAGGACCTCTAAATTGAATAAACTTAACGAATTGCCGCACGCATTTTTAAATAAAATCTCATTTTTGCAAATTCAACCTATTAGATGATAAATTATAATATAAAACATAGAACATACATTACAAATTTAACACAACAAAACTCCTAAAAATATGAGTTAATAAATTGATAAAAAAAAAACCCATGAAACTGGTAATCAAATTAAATATCTTTTAATTCCAAACTTTTTTCATTCAATTTTACATCCAAGGTATTTATTTTAATTTCTTTTTCAGAAATTGTTTTTCTTAGTTCCTGCGATTGAATAAATAAATTTATGTCCTTTGACTTTTCAGTCTCATTAGCTAAATCATTTGCTTTCTCATTTGTTCGGTGCATGTCCGTTTGGAGGAACATTTTCTTTTGTTTTAAAAAATCTATTTCTTCCTCTAGAGCTTTTAGTTTCAGTTTTTTGTTTCAGTCTTTTCTTTGGATCTTTCACTTTCTAAATACTGCATGCATTTTGCGCTGAGGAGGCAGCCGTCCTCATTTCTTTAGTAATTTTTAAGTCATAAATAGCCCCAGAGAGTTTAATAAATGCATGATTTACACGCTGGAAAATATATGAAGCAACTTTTAAATTTTCTATTTCCAGGCCTTGTTCACCGAAAAACCTCATTGTCCATGTGACAGTATTAATACCATTTTGATAATAGTCCAAACTTTTTCATAATGATTATTGCTAAAATAAGTTTGTAAAAAATTATCAAGGGAATCACTCTTTGGACTGAAAGAAGTAAATTCAAATGAATTTAACTTTACAATATTTAACAGGAAATCTGCATAGAGTAACAAAATTTCGTAGCAATCTTTTCCCAAAATACGTTTATTTTGCGACAATACAATCAATACCTTTTTCCATTTTTTCCTGTGCTTTTTCAGGATACCTAGCCATTACTCATGGATCAATGCAAATCGCAGATCTTGCTAGTGTATAATTCACAGGACATTTCTGCATGAAATGTTTTATCATTGTTATTATGTTTTTCCAACTATCCTGTCTGAGTGTGAAAACATCCTTGTCTGCTAATTCCTTATTTCTTTATCTTTTCTTTTATTAGTTGCTCTGCAGCAAATCCTAAATACACTTAACTTTTATCATTATACAAATTTGGGTCACTGAAGTTGAGTTTGCATAAAGTCTCAGGTTTCTCAATTCTTTCATTCTCTGGTTCCAAAATTTTGAAATGTTGAATGCAATCATTAACAAGTTTTAAAAGCATCACTGGCAAAAAAATGGAAATAAACGTTTATCACTTTGATACTGTTCTAAAAATGGTAACAGCACTTTTGACAATCATTCCTATGGAACCATGGACCAATAAAGGCCATCTGTAACTCCTCCCTTATTTCCCAAAGTGTATGTGATGGATATGTATTCGTGGAACGCGAGCAGTGTCATCCCCCCACCCCATTCCGTGAGAGTCACGTCGACCGAGATTAGAACCGCCGAGAAGGAGGAATTAGAAAAACGATAATCGGTGAAATTTTAAATTTTTTAATAATGGTAGAGTAAAAAGTAAGGACTTTCAAGGACTTTTTAAAAATGGGGCATAAAAATAAGGATTTGTAAGGATTTTTAAGGACTAAATGTAAAAGTAAGGACTTTTAAGGACGCGTACGAACCCTGTTCTAAGTAGAATTATATTTTTTATACTTACAAATTCAGTAATGCAATGAAAATGCATAAATAATCATTCTCATATTAATTCATCCATAACTCATGTTCCTTCTAATTATTTAACTGGATACATATTACAATAGCACATTCTATACGTAAACTGATCAGCAGTGGTGGCTCATGCTAAATCACTGTGTGGTGTGTAACTAAAAGTTCTATATGGCTTATTGAAGATTTCTGCATAACTTAAATTAGGCTCTTTTTAATTAATTTCAAATAGTTAAATAGTCAGTTAATAAATTATTATTAGATTTCTGACTTGATGAAGGTTGTTTAAAATAAAGAAATTTTAACTAAGAAATTACTAATTTTTAATTAATTTTATAAAGAATTTAAAACAATTTTTTTCAATGATTTTTGCTATGTACCTTACTGTCATTTATAAAAATTTAGACATTTATGACTGAGCATTAAAAATATTCATTGAAAGTTGCAAGTTCAAATAAATACATACGTAGGGATAAAGATATTATTTATTAGTATTACATAAAACTACTTAAAATGAAATCGACTCTTCTGGTTTTATTCTGAGCAAAATTATCAATAACTTTTCTCTTAATATTTGTACAACTATCAAATCACATGATACATATGGATGGACTAACAGGCAGAACCCTATTTGATGGATTTCGTGCAAAATTTGATACAGATCCACAATTTTGGTGTTAAAAACTCATTCAAATTTCATTCCTCTAGCTAGTTGGGCTTCTTAATTATAGTGTTCACATCCACACAGACAAGATTTCCAATTTTTTGCGGGGGGAAGGGAAGAAGGGGACTGTGGAAACTCTAAAACCTGGAGATTCCTCAAAATCTAGAAGTCAAACATTTTAGCAATTACAATACCTTTTCTTTGTATACTACGAATATGGGAAAGAAAGAAAAATTATTAATTTATGGTATTATATGTACACATGTGCTATAGTGTTTTTCAATGTGAATGCACTTACTGATGCTCTTCAAGAAGTTATTTTCATTCAAAGTTAATTGCATTTTTTTTCTGAGTGGATAATAAAACATGCGGCACTAGAACCTCTAAATTCAATATTCTTTAAGAATTTCTGTTCCTAGAAGCTACCCATATCCCCCAAGAAAGGGCTTCTTCTTTATAATAAAAATAGGATTAACAGAAATAATAGGATTAGGAATAATAATAATAATAGGACAGATTAAATAGGATTGTACAGAATAATATTGGGGTTGATGAAAATTTGCAAGCCCCTCCTTTTAGACTTATCAACATTTGAAAGTAAAAACTGTTGGAAAAATCATTTTAAGTGCAAAATATATATATATACGTAATAATCTCACTTAATTTTAAAATCTTAATGTATTCCAAAATCACTTTTCTAAAACTCCAGTTTCGTTCTTTTCCCGCTCTGGAGGTTTATTAAATCTCTCGTTTTGATATATTTATTACTAAAAGAATATTTTAATCGTTTCCACGTGCACACAACTCGCGAAATCAGCGACTTATTGTCGCCATGCATTTTCCCTAAAACACTTATGTAATATACTAAAAATAGCTATTATTCCCTTCACTTTGATCACATGTCTATCTGTTAAATCCCTACCTGAGAAAAAGCAGGGATCTTCTGTTCACTTTTGGCTTGAAACCTTATACTAAGATGTACGTACATTTCATCACTCTCCCATAATAAAATGAAAATTAGAATTTAACTCAGCCTGTTTAATCATTTAACGAAAACAATAACAAAAACATTATATATATATGGGTCATTCTCCAGAAAATGTACCTTTTCCGTCACATTCATTTTACAGCAAAATCTTCAGACAATAATTGATTACACTATGTTTTTCACTAGTGGTAAAAATATATCTATTTAAATCAGTCACCAAATTTTTATGATGTTCTTTAAATTATTATTTATTTAGTTCACAGTATGTGAATTCTCACCTCCGTGATATGTCACACACCTGGTATGACTGTTAATAATGTTCAATAACTTCTTTAATTAATAAAAAATATTTAAATATTTATTATTCCTGCCACAAGCGTCTCAAATATTAAATGCTTAATCATATTTTAAATTTTTATATTGTGATTTAGTTTGTTTTAGAACAACAATGAATGGTGTCACACAATAAATTCTCACCTCCATTACCCAAACATGAAATGCCATTTTTTTACTCATAAATGGCAGTACAGCCATCACATTTTGTTTCCCATGATGCATGTCATCCACCTTGTTTATTACAGCTACAAAAAGTAAATGAACTTTTGGTTTAGAGACAAGTAGACAGATTTTGTTCTTAAGAAACAAGTTTGGTTATTCAGAAATCTCACCTCCGTGACCTTGAAGTTCATTTATATAAAATAATATAAAAATACAATTTTACCTGTTTTAATATGCTTAACATGTGTAGATTGTAATACCAAAAAAAAATTTTTTTTTTCTCTGAAAACAGCATTAATTAAGCCTATTTTAATAGAAGATTCCTCACCTCTGTGACACCCTTTTCAATTTCACTGTCAAGGAAGCGAGATGCATTGTTTTTAGCCAACAATTTGAGACTATACTGATATTATACATATATTAAACACAAATTTTAAACTCATAAAGTGAATGACTAAAGTTTAAGCTATATCTTAATCCAGATATTTAATTTTGATTATATTAAGATAATTAATTAATAAGATAATTCATCAAGATAATTAATAATTTCATTTTCTAATTCTCTATATGAGCTGGTTAAATGTTTACAGTTTATTTTAGTGTAGTAATTATTAATTATCTTGTGTTTTATATCACCTCCGTGAAAAAGGTTATATATATGTTTTATTTATGAGTAAAATAATTTAAATTTAGTTGGGCCATTGCTCATGATAACTTCTAGTAAGTAGAAGTTTCATATAAAAATGAAAAAAAAAAAAAAAAGGAAATTTATGGTTTTGAAAATCTGAAAATATTTTGTTAAAATGGTACATTTTCTGGAGAATGACCCATATATCATCAAATAAATCCAAGATAATTTTTAAATATTTATTAATTTATCATTACTTATTTCTTCATTTTCCTTTATTATATATTTTCAAATTTATTCCAGATTTCCTCTTGCTAAACATTTTCCTGCAGTGAAAAAAACATTTAAAACCCAATTATCCTATCTTGGGTTCCACCTTGTGTACAGTACCTTTCTTAATTAAATACCTTACTGGGAAAATAAGAAGATTTGGTTTAGTTATATTAATGTTGTGGAACCACAGTCAGATGATGAGGATGACACCTGAGCTGGCATCCCCAGTCCAAACCTCTGCACCAATACCAGCAGGAGGTTTGGCCACTTATGTATGATTTAATGTATGCACTACATATATGATGAATCTTCAATGGAATGGGGTTGGAACCCCCTCTGACACTAGGACTGTGCCCAGAAAGATCAGAGATTCAATGTAAATGTGCATTTTCCAAGCAGAAGACACCAGGACAAAGGAAATTTACAGTACTCGGAAAGGGATAAAGCTTTCGAGAGATGACAGCAGGATAGGAAAATTATCTGAAGTAACATTGATTCCCCTAGCTTTTTTAGCTGAAGATGAAAGCAATGAAAGATTGAGAGTGATGGATTTGGATATTCATGCAAAACCAAATAAATAAGTAATTAAATCTAGGCACTGAAAAAAATTAGAGGTAACTACAGTTCCACAGTCATATCAACACATGGCCACATCTTTGCGATGAGTTTGACAAAACTGCATTTTGTTTCAGTAAGTAGCTCCATGAATCTAAGCATTTATTGCAGACATCAGTTCATCTGCAATTTATGAAAAGGGATCAATATGTATTAATAAATTTGTAGAAATAATTGCTTACTTTAATAAATTAAAAAAGTTGGGAGCAGTAAAGATTCTTATGGTAGAAGTTCATTTGGTCACCTGAACACAGATTATGAAACCTTCTAGTTCCTTGAAAAGCTGCTAATGACCCTTTAATATAAAATTCCTTATCCTCCTTATTAAGCAAATTGACATTCATTCAAATTAACTATTTGCCTAAATGTTTCAAAACTTTAGAAAGTAAATTAGAGTGTAACTATCAGCACACACACTTAAAAAAAAAATCATAATCCACTTTATTAGCAATATTTGATACACAAAATTTTCTCTACTGTCTCTCATTAGATTTTCAGTTCTAATTTTTTTTCAAAGTCCATCTCACCATCCTTTAAAATCTAATTATAAAATTTGGTTTCACCATTCACTAGTTTTAATCATATAAGTCTCAAAACAGGAAAAATTATTTCTAAACTGCCTGGCATATCAGAGATGTTTACTTATCAGTGTTATCACTCTAGAATTTTTTGTTATTAGTCCTGCTAAACACCGACTAATTTTTGGATTCTGTACTTTTCCCCTTATCATAAATCACAGACTCAAAGTAAATATAGTCAGATTCAGGAACTTTCACAAACTAAAGAGACCAGATAAAACAACTGTATGCTGACAATGGAACTAAAAGCTATCAGTATCACTTAAATATAATTATTTCCCATGAACTTCTTAACAAAATATTAATCCCTTTTATAATTCAGATAACAAAGAGAAAAAAAAAATCATAGCTGCATTAGATGACTCTTCAGAGATAAATTCGATTCTAGAAGACTATTGTTCATTTCAAAACCGAGCCCTCATCTTTTGGACAATTTTCAGATGGATGGGATGAAGGCAATGAGTAAGATGAGAGCATTCTGGAGTTCTTTGTTAGGTTAGCGTCGACGGATTGAGTGTACTTTTTTTTTTTAGTTAAGTCTTTACAAAATCAATAAATGAAAATAAAATGTTTCTGTATACACTAAGTAAAATAAACAACTCCCTCCTTTTCCCACTTCACCCCTATTTTGGTGAAATCAACTATACCATGTGCATGCACAAAGTGCAGAGGTTTCTTATCAGAGAATGATCAATACTAACAAAAGGATTTGGCTATAAGAAAATAAATTAGACATAATAAAAGAAAAAAAACTCAAAAAACAATTTAGGCGAGTTAAGGCCTTTACAATTTGTGGCTGTTGTTTTTGTAACCCACATAATAGAATGAGAACTATCTTCTCAAAGAGATCAAAATGTTCTTGTCATTTTTACTTTTGGAAGCTGAATTTATACCTAAACTTTTTTTTTTTAAAATGCTAGATAATCAAAGAATAAATATATGATTAAAACTCAAAAACTATGAGTTATAAAAAATCAAACACTAGGAACAGTAGTAACAGACCTATCAATAGAAATATTAAAAGCAATACAGCCTTCACATCACATGCAATGTAAAATTACAAATGGCGGAGAATAGGAAGAGGAACTGTCAAAATAAAGCATTTTACAAACAATTTTAAAAGAAAATAACAGAACATCAAATTTTGAAAACATGATCACCCTAATATGACCTCTGTAGATGAATTAACCTGAAGAAAAGTGAAAGTAAGAAGCAAAATGTATTATTTATACTTCTTTATCTCTTCCTGATTTTATAAAAATTTAATAAATTATTTCAAGATTTTCTATTTAATATATTTGCTAATGTAATCTTTGGATTCTGTCAAACCCCTAATTGCCATTTAACCACACGACTTATTTTGAATTGCCTTCAAACCTACAAAACTTGGATGCAGTTTCGGGTATGCCTTACAAGATGGAAGTTCAGAAAATCTGTCATTTGACTAAGAGTGTCTCAATAAATATTTTTATTAGTTTTTTATCTGAAATAAGAAAATTGTGCTGGGTTGTTGATGATGGATTTAAATATTGCAGAAAAAATTAAGTAAATTAATAATTAATTTCACTAGAAAAAAAGTTAGGAGAACTGCAGTCCCAGAGTGTTAATACATTAGTTGCCTTTAAAATTAACAGTAATGATAAATATTTAAATATAAGCGAAACCCATTAAAAAATAAACTTCATTTGTTACAGTAAAGGATATAAACTACCTATATTTGGAGAAATCGGACAGAGATCAATAAGCATTTACGAAGTTTAGGTAATTTTAATTACAAATGGAAGAGACAATGAAATAAATGAAGACTAAATATAACGTACAGTTACATTGGTTTTATGAAATTTTCTTTAAGAAAAGTAAATAAACTAATGTAAATATTAAACTTAAATGCAAGTCACTTTCTGCTTTCAAAACCTTTGTAAATAAAATTTCTCAAAACAAACACTTCCCTTTCTTTTCAAATAAGTAAAACAAGGATTAAAATTTCTTAGAGAAAAAATTCATCAATCAAGATACTTTAATGACTTACAATAAAAAATAATGAAGAGAAACTTACAACCAAAACCACAGTGAACTGTTGACAATACAATATTATAATAATAAGACATTCAAATTTATTCATGGAAAAAATTTTCTAGATTTTTTGCAATATATCAAACTGTGATTTTTTTGAAAATGAGTTCTCCCCACAACTAAAACAAAGACCTCTCCAAATGATTGCTATTTCTGACATTTTACAATGCTAATTGCAAATTTATTTATGTATTAAGCCAGTGGGTGTTGCACTTAAGAAGAGAAAATAAAAGTTGGAGGAAATTGCAAAAGTATATAAAAAACTACCTCTTAAAAGAACGAAACAAAAACTTGACAAAAACTTTCTTAATACAAAAATAAAATTTATCTTTAAAACAAGTAAATAAATAGCAACTAAAAAATATTTTGATATAAAATATTTCAAAAAATCATTGAAAGGGATGAAATTTAAACCAGAATGGAAAACTATAGGCAAATGATAAAAGACCAAGAACTGCAAATTTCGATGAAGCATATTATAGGATGCAATATGACATATCACACACCCACATTTTTCATTGATTCTGTTTTATTACCAAGTTCAGTGGTTACTAATTTAGTAAAATCCAGATGAAACTTCACTTTTGCACATTTCACTATACAGTAAAAGCAACTAACCATGCCGGAAACCCAATTTCAGATACCTGAAAAATCTGGATAGTTGGCTGAGGGAAAATGGAGTAGCCTTTTTTTTTTTTATTTCGACTAAATTATTTGTTTTGTCATTTTTTGAAATGTCATTAAATATTTTAAGAATACTTCTGTATCTTCAACATTGTATTTTAATTTAACGTGATGATAAAAAAAGTATTGATCGTAGCAAATTTTTACATTAAATATATAGATTGTAAAAATATAAACATATAAAATAGCTGAAACTGAAAAATATTCTCAACAAGCATAATAAAAACTCTTTTAAGTGATCATAAACAAATACCAGATTGAATATCAAAACTAATCATCTTTTAAAATCATAAGGTTATTGTACTGTCTGACCCTCAATTTTCGGCATGCGCATATTAGAATCAACATTTGTCCATATTCGAAAGTAAATAAAGGAAAGAACTTACAAATCTGATTAACCCTCCCCATGAGCTTTTTTTTTTTTTTACTGATTCTCTCCTTTACCTTTTTTTGGTTGTTGATTTTGTTTTTAGGTCTCGTTTTGGAATGGTAGGACCTTTATTTTTTATCTTCTCACTTTTGCTTTTGACCTCAAAAACAAGTCTTGCGTCACAGTACTGTATATTACATTTTTTCCTTCACCCCTCCGTTGCAGGCGGATGTTGCATTTCGAAATAAATTGTGCTGAATGGAACTGTGCAGAACAGCATTCTAAATTTAGCTACGGATGTAAAATTTTTAGAAAACCCATTTCTAATTTTTTGATCTTTCGGATACTTGTACTTGTGCCAGATTCGGGAATTTACTGTATATTCAAGATCAAAATGTGTTTATGTTTTAGTCAAGTTTGTCAGTGATGAATACCATGCACTTTAAAAGATTCATTACTCAAAATTAAAGAACTGTTATTTTCGAATCTTTATTACAGACAGAAGCAAAAGCATGTTCCCTACACTTTTTCAGTTTCAAATGGATTAGAAATTTGAATATATTAGTTAGAAAGCTATCATGGATGATTTTCATTTCTAGCATGTTACTGAACACTCTTGTTAATTACAGTTCATGCTAATAAGTAAAAATAAGATTATGTTGTTAAAAGATTTAAAAAAAAAAAATTAGTGCACTTTTCAAATTCTTCATGTCATAAAAAAAATTCATATCTTAAGAAAAATAACCTGTGATCATACTTTCATCATAGTACACGTGAAATACATTGAAAAAAATTAGCTGAAAAGTGAAAGAAAGGAGATTTACTAAATAATCTTGTCTGCCTTCAGTTCAAATTTTACTCTAACTATGGATAAATTAAGATAAAGCAACTAGTCAACGAGCATATATCTCAAATGAACTTCAACACACTTTTAAATGGTCCCCCCCCCCCAATTTACGAGAAAATAGCTATTTTCATTAATTCACTGATGCAAAGAAAATTGTTTTAAATAGGATAGACAAGATTATTTATTCTATTCCAAGATTGTTTATCATCATTTTAATTCTGAACTGGCATTAGCATAACATAAAACAATTTTTTGTACAAAATGCCAGAAAAAAATTATGCATTGTAAACAGGAAAATGTGCATTAGTAACAAGTAGGACTTTTTTTAAAAAAAAGCTTGAAGTTCCTTTTTTGAACAAAAGAGCATAACAAAAAGCTTTTCTTAAGCTACAAATCCTATTCATCTTGAAAATAAAATGTTCAATATTGAAATGGCAATTATTCAAAGTTTTCTTATATCTTATTAAATTACTACTGCCACTACAAAAACTAAAATAATAATAATAAAAGCTTGAAGTTAATTTTTGGAACAAAGAGCATAACAAAAAGGCTTTTCTTAAAGCTATAAATCCCATTCATCTTGATAAAAATAAAAAAAATAAAAAACTCTGCAATAACTAACAATTATTCTGGAGCACAGAACTAAACAACTTTTGCTAAGAAACTGAACATGCTTCCCAATATTAAGATTCTTAAGATATAAGTATAAATTTTCAGAAGAGATGAAGAGCAGCAGAGCCGGACGAACACCCCGTTAGTCCGTGCCCCGGCACGGAGTAAAAAAAAAAAAAAAAAATGGTTACAAGTTGTCATAATAAAATAAGAAAAAAAAAAATCGCAACAGAGTTTCTAAATTTATTAGAAATGTTTCTTAAAAAATTCTAAAAAACAATCCAATTTTATGTACTAATGAGCACAAAACTTTCAAGGCACTACTCCAGTAATCTATATATATCCAGTAATATATATAAAAGGCAATGACTGTGTGAATTTTGCTCCAAACCTGAGCATTGCTCTAAGGATTTTACTAACTCTTCCAATAAGTGTTGCATCCAGGGAACGTAGTTTTTCCAAACTAAAAATAATCAAGAACTATTTGTGAACAGCAACATCTCAAACAAGATTGTTAGACCTCGCTATATTAGGGATTGAGTATGAACCGAGTAGCAGTTTAGATGTTTCCGAGTTAATTCGATAATTCTCTGAACTAAAAGTTCGTAAAAAAAAAAAAATCGTCTGAATTGTACTCCTGTTAACTGTTTTTTTAAATGAAGTATTTTAAGTGAAAAGTTATTATAAGTATTTGCAATTACTGACTTGCACTATTCTCTGGACATTCGTTAAAAATGTAAAAAGACCACATATCTTTTTTTTTTTTTAGAATGCTTACATGGTAGTTCCGTTCCATAGGGGCGCAATTTTTTACTTTTGCACGGAGCAAAAGTAAAGCAGTAAGTTTTTGAGCAGTTCAAAGGCTAAATCCGATACTGAGAGCAGATTTTTAAAATTTGCCCTGGGCCCACTTTCAATAGGTATGTTTCCTAAAGTAAGGGGTATTATTGTTAATACAGCAACAAAAAATTTAATGTTATCCGAGACAACTAAAATGATGAAGTTTTAATTTTATCCATGTTGAATTGCTGCATACGGAATTTTTCTTTCTGGAAATCAAAGCAAAATGTTGCTTTTAGTACTTTCCTTCATTTAAAAAAAAAAGTCAAGTTTCAAATTAATATCAATTGCTTAAATATTTCATGAAAAAATTAAGATTAGTTTCAAGACAGGAAGGGAATTTTTTTTTTTTTAAGAGGAAGAATAGAGAAACTAAGTTATTCAAAATACAGCTTTATATCTGACCTAATTTATATAATAATAGCAGCCAATTTTTAAATTTAACCTTACTGAAAAGTTTCTAAATTCATAGAAATAGATACTGTAACATTTGAAGCATTCATTTTCAATAAGGTTGCAGTAAAAAAAAGTTTACTTGGTTAATCCATAAGCATAAAAACAAAGTGTTCAATATTGAAATGACAATTATTCAAAGTTTTCTTGTATCTTGTTAAATTACTACTGCCACTACAAAGGTCATATTATACATCTCCCTTCCCTCTTGGTAAGAATATAGGTGGCCAGGATACAAAAATTTCCCTTACAAGCTTCTGTACACCATTTTATATTTAATATAATTAACAATAAGATATGGATACTTCCTATTTCAACAATAAAGGGAGAAGAAAAAGTAACTCTGGTTCCACTGCAGAGGGTTTCAATAATTTAAACTTTTATGCTATTCTTTTATTTAAAGCTATTCTAAACTGTGATAATGTAATGAAAAATCCAAACAATAATTAAGACAACTTAAAACAGCAAGAATACTATGATGAAATGGCAAATGAATTAAGCAATATATATATATATATATTGCAGGTAAAAAAAATTAATAGTATGGAATGACAAACATGACTAACATATTTTTTAAAGGCTGAAATATTCTAAATACTCATATTCAAAAAATTATCCTTTCAGTAATTTTCAGGTTCGCAAGCCGGTTCAAATTAATACTCAACACAGATAATAAAAACAAATGTCAAGTCCCCTAATCAATCTCTGAAATGTCATGCTGCTCTTTTCTCAGCAACCTCTAAATCAAACACACATTTTTAAATTTCTGAGCAATCGAGTAAAGGAAATGAACAAATAAAAACTTTTCATTAAACAATATGATGGGTAAAAATCAATTAAAATTAAAGATATTTATAAAAATTGCTTAGGAATGAAACTAAGAGAGAAAATATTTAAGATAATTTCTGCATGAGGTACTAATGCTAAGCCTTATACTTCCAAGAAAATCTCTGCTTTCTTTTAATTTGACATTGAATAAGCATATTTTCCCCCATCAAGAACCCATATTACATCAAAGCTCATTACATATCAAAAGACAGTTTCATATAGGCTCAAAAAGGTACTGAAATGTATAATAAAAGAAATTATCCACATCAATACATTATAATAACCTATAGTTTCTCCGCAAACTAATAACTGACACTATTCATAACATAAAACAAACCCCTTCAAATGGTTTTAAATTCATCACATATTTGTTGATGTAAATATTCAAGATTAAAACAGTATTTTATTTCACATTACTTTCCATTTAAATATTAACTATGCCATTAAGTAAATTATAATTGCGAAAATAGTTATCAGATCTTCCCTTATATAGGTTAACTAGATAAATATCTACAAATTTCTGTAGTGTATGCCATTATAAAATAAGTTTGCAAAGTTTATTTTAGCACAATTTAGAAAATAAATTGTAATTCTTACAAGATAGATGCATTTTTAATTATAAAAATGAATTCAATGTATTTGAACTTATTAAAAAAGAAAAAAATATATATTATACAGAATTATGAACACACATTCATTCAACCTAAAAAGCATTTTTTCAAAATTTACGCTGAAACATCATAATAAATTTCGGCATTTTCACGTTCAAATTATTGTCGTATTTTACTTATCCTAGATTATTTGCATTAAATGCGTTGGAGAATGTTCACAATCAAAGCGACTGTTATCGACAGAGCATATGAACTCATATTTACCATATCTAATAAGGCTTATAATATGAAAAACTAAAGGATTTCTTTCTTACTTGTTTGGTTCAAACTTGTGCCATCCAGAGATTCAATACCCGAGGAAGGTCTGCTTTGTTGTGTACCAAAACAACCTCCCATTATCACAGATAAACAAGCATAATATGATCGTTCCCACGATTTTCAGTAAAATGTATAAGAGTTTTCGCACGTTTCAGTCGGTGTATACGATAACCCCTCATTCGGACGAAATTTAAAATAAGAAATAGTGAAATTAAAAAAAATTACAAAATTTTCGTGCGTAAAACACGAAATTTGAGGGCAGATATCATTACGAAATGAACATCACAACAATAAACAATCATACGAGCCCATTAACAACACGAGTTGCTAGCTAGATCGAAGGCTAAACCAAAACCCGTCCATTGGCGATTTCATTGTTATAAATTATTCATACAGTGAGGGGCGATGGCGCTGCTGAAGGACATTCGAGATGAATATGGAACTTATTAATGTCTCAGAGGAAAAAGAAAGAACAGATTTCTAGTTTTTAAAAAATATTTTCATGAATAAGTGAATTTTACGCTGGATTAATGCCACACTACAGATACCAATTGGCATACTGAACAAGGTATGAGGTCCATGCCTTCATATAATTGAAAATAGGCTAAAACAGACAATATGGATTCCGATTTAAATTTTCAAAGGCAGATAAATGTTGAAGAAAAATTTAAAAGCTTGAAATTTCTCAAACAAAAATATTCACTAATTATTTTTGGAGGTTTTAACTCGGCTTTTATGCTCATATGTGTTATTACCACTCTTATTTCGATGGTGGCTCTCTTTAAAAATTGTTACTTTATGTATCCTCTTAATGGCAACGCTTTTTCAGTTCATAAGCATAGCACACGATATCATAACACAACATTTGAAATGTGGTTTGTCGTATGTTGTCACTTTCGCTCGCTGTCACTGTGATATGCTTACTGCATGAGCTATGTCTGAATTTAATCTCATCAGCTGTCTTGTAATTTTTTTTATATGTTTCGATTTCTCTATTTGCAACGGTAAGGACGATGTTTGCCCTTCGGACGAAATTCATGAGCATGATTGTGGGAAAAGGTAAGTGATTATGTACCGATTTTTTTCCAAATTCTTGAAAATTTGCTCGTTTTAATGCTGTGAAAATAACCATCGCCGTGTTTCGTTTTCTTTGCTTTCTCTTTTTAATGGGCAATTATGACTAAACGCGAATTATCTTGAGAAATAATAGATGAGAGTATTGTGTAATTTATTATTAAATGCTATTTTTGTCTGAAAATCGAGTTAAAAGTGAAAAGCAAATTCCGTCTTGCATAAAACGTGCTCTGGAGAAGTATTAGTGCTTTTTATAAACTTTTCGAATTAATTCATTTCATTTTATGGACCACTTTTTACTTAGGCTAATTGTTGAAAATGTTCGTTTGAAATGCTTGTTCTCTAGCACTGTGAAATTAACCATAGAACATTGTTCATTTTCTTTGTGTTCTGTTTTAAACTAACGATTTGTTCTGTTTTAAACTAACGATTGTGATTGAAAAGGAATTATGAAAAATTAACACCCGAGAGGATTGTGGAATTTATTAATATATTTTATATTCGTATGAAATCTAGATAAAAGTAAAAATCAGATTGTGTCCGATTGTTGAAATGCATGTGCATAGAAACTTATGTATATCTTTTATGATCAGTAATTATGAAACATAACTCAGTAAAGTTATAATTTTGTTTTATAGATCAATTTTTACTTAATTGTTGAAAATGTGTTTTTTGAAATATGCATTTCAATACTGAGAAAATAACCTTGGTTGTGTGTGTTTTTTTTTTTCCTGTGTGTTCTTTCTTAAACAGACAATTATGATTGGAAGTTGATTATTATAAAAATGTTATTGATCAGAGAATTTTGAAATTTATTTTTAAATGCTATTTTTGTTCAAAATCAGATTATATATCTAATAATAAATCTTGCAAAGATATTTGTTTATGCAAGCTTATGTATGTATTACCAGCTGATAACCCGGCGTGCTCGGGATCCATGCTCGCCTTTGGTTTTTTTTTTTTTTTCTCTTTACAAGTATTGTCACTAAATTTCCCCTAACAAATATAAATCTCCTTTGAATCTTTTCTTGTTGAATTAGAACTTTCAAATTTAGCTTTTTTATTACATGGTTTGAATGAAAATGCGAGAAATTTAATAAAAGAAAATTTATTTTAAACAATATACTGTATGATAACTAATATGACTTTACAATGAACAATATACAGAATTTTTCGGGAGTTGCTAGTTAAAAATATAAACTTTTGATAAGTCATTTTTTAAAAATTTAACATTTTGTTGATAATTGAAATTTCTATTGCTAATAATTTTTTCAATGAAGTTCAACACTTGTATAATCTGTGACAACTCAGGTTGACAATTTGATGAAAGCTACATAATGCCATTACGCCCAGTTGAATAATCTTGAATGTGATTCTGTTGTCTTAAAAAATAAAAATTTAAACACTAGTAATTGATGTTCTGGAAAATGAATTTATGTTTAATAATGAAAGAT
This sequence comes from Araneus ventricosus, assembly GCA_013235015.1. NCBI lineage: Eukaryota > Metazoa > Arthropoda > Arachnida > Araneae > Araneidae > Araneus > Araneus ventricosus. Next base: position 73,929 of record BGPR01001011.1, on the reverse strand, counting down.
GTTTAATTTCATAGTGTTCTTTCTATTGCCTGAACTTGCAGAAACATATTCAGTCATTTAATGGTGATGAGGCTGCTCATAGCTCTCTATGTATTGTCCACTTGATTTGTCAATGACTATAAAAAATAAATGCGTCAGCAACAATATTAGCATGATATATGTTATTTCTTACATTTACCAGGAATTAAAGTAATTCTAATGACTTTTTTTTTTGTCCTTGCAATGTTTGTTGAGTATACAAGATTGATGGGAATTTCTATGAATAAATTAATTTTGCTGAAACATTTTTTTTTTCTATTCAAAACAAATAGGTAACTCAAACAACAGAAATTATTAGTAAAATGAATTCAACACAAATGAAAATTAAACATTGAACACAAATCGAATTCTCTAACGATTTAAAAAATATACTTAAAAAGAAAATATTTATATTTTTAAATCTAAATATATATATATATGTAATAATCTCACTTAATTTTATTTCAAATTCTTATATTATATATTTTAAAGTCTCGATATATTCCAAAATCACTCTTCTTAAACTCCAGTTTCGTTTTATTTCCCTCGCTGGAGGTATATTAAATCTCTCGTTTTGGCATATTTATTACTAAAAGAATATTTTAATTGCTTTCACGTGCCCACAGAAAATTGTGATGGCATCTCATTGCTGCCAGACTTTTTCCTAAAACGCTTACGTAATCTATTAAAAATAGCCATTATTCCCTTCACTTTGATCACGTGTCTATATGTTAAATCCCTACCTGTGGAAATGTAGGGATTTTCAGTTCGCTTTTGGACTTGGAAACTTCAACAAAGATGCACGTATGTCTGCCACTCTTCCATAATAAATGAAAATTAGAATATAACTCAACCTGTTTTTTTTATTTAACGACTACAACCAACGAAATCATTTTTATATATGTATATAATATATATGATGAAATCCTTAAAAAAGATGAAAAACTCTTGCTCTCATTTTTTTAAAGTTTTATTTAAAAAAACCTTACTTTAATTCTTTAAAAAAATAAGCAAAGTACAAAATTAGAATTGAGAATGAAAGATTCAGGTAACAACATTATCAGCCTGTACCTGATACTGCAAAACAAAGGTATCAACACAACCCTACTTTAAACATTCGTCTGGCTGGCTGATAATCTTTAAAGCTTATTTTTGGGGGTCCAGGGTTATATTATAAGATTCCTAAAAAATTGTGTTAAATCATATTTTTCATGAAATATGGTATTGTTACTGTCTGTCCGCTGCGAGAACTGAGGCTGCCAAAATGTCCAGTTTACCGTGGTCACTATAGCAACTGGTTTTGCTAGGGAACATCCATTTTCAATAGGAGGAATCCGATGGAAGTCGGAGTTTTATTTTATTCTTGACGCCAGTTTGCGGTGGTAAAAAGAGTGGTTGATCATTCGTCTTCTCAGTTTTGCCATAGTTGCACGTCCTTTTGCATTAGCTTATCCATATCTTGCTTTTTTTAAAAAAATTAATCTTTTTCTGGTTAAAATTAGTTGCATTTCGTTATTTGTTGTGCCTTAAACCTTGAAATTTTTCATAATGCCCTTTCAGTTTAAGAAAGAAGAGACATTAAAATCACAAATACGTAAAATAGTGCATAATGTGGCAAAGTTTTGCATCGAGGAAGCTGCCACAAAATTTTTGAAAGTTCCTCTTCCGCAAGCCATGAAAAGAGCTTCTCAAGTGACAGGAGTCTCAGAATTCACTATTAGAAATGAAGTTTCAGTATTTAATGAAATAGAAGTTTTGAGGGCTCCTGGAAAGCACCGTAAAAGACCATCACATTGAAATTGTGAACTTGACGACTTCAACAAGTGCGTTATACGACAAACAATTCAAGACTTTTACATCTAACAAAAGAAAGTTCCATCTCTAAGAAAATTACTTCCCATGTTTTCAGAGAAATTAAACTTTCAGTGGAAAAAGAAATTGCTGAGAAAAGTAATGAATTGCATGAATTTTCGATGGAAGAAGTCCGTGAATGAAAGAAAAGTGCTCATCGAAAGATCCGATTTTAGAGGAATACGTACCTACAAAAAATGAGGCAGTATAGAAAAAGTGGATGGTAGATTCTTTCCAATAAATCAAACCATAATAAATTACAAAATTTTTCAATGATTATGGTACGATTATGTTCCTGATTGTGGCTTCAGTCATAAACAAAATCTTAGTAATGATTATGTTGAGATGTAGAAGTTGCATAAGTGATGGTAAAATTGTTTTGTCTTTGCTTAAATTGTGTTTTTTTTTTTTTTCATTTTATCTTTTTTGCTTTTTTTTCCCCCTTCAATTTAAAAACTTGTACTGGTGCGTATTTTAAATATCTATAATATTAGTTTCTGAAAGTACAAGTGTGCAGCTGAATTATTTAAAAAATCAAAATATTTTTAGATATAAACTTTGCTAAATTAATTATGTTTTATAAAGTGTGTGGATATTGACATGAAGTAAAAAATCAAATTTAGATATAAGCAATTTTTTAAATGTTCTTTTATTATGACAGTTATTAATTTTGTGCTTAGAAAAATACATTCTTCAGAGAAAGTAAATAAATATTCTGAATTTGAAGAAGGTATCATTCATATTTAATAAACATTTTAGTTGATATTAGCATATAAACAAGCTTTTTTAAAGATGATGAAATAATTATATTGTTTTTATGTTCAACAAGCTGAATTAAGACCCAGTATTCTCTCCAAAGAATTTGATGTCAATTTCATTTCTGAATTTAGTACAAATGAAATGAAAAAGATTAATTTTTTTTGTAGCATGAACTGATCCTAATACTGCTTTACATTTCTTAGTTAATTTTTTTTACTGTACCTACAGTCTTTAGGCACACAGATAAGTATTTCGTATTTCCATTTGATTTGGGTTGTTCTTTGTATAGATATGGCAAAGATACTGGATATTTCCAAGATTCTGGTTATTATAATAAGTTTGAGTTTGATGAATTATTTTTTAAATTTTTTTTCAAATATTAAATATAATAATACCATACATAGCCCATTTCAAGCTAAATGCTCCAATGTAACACATTTGGAAGAACTTCTACTTACTAGAAATGGATTCTTCCTACGATAACCTGTTTCTATAGCGACCACCGTAAACTAGACATTTTGGTGGCCACAGTTCTCATGGCGGACAGACAGTAATTTTAATGTTAATTAAAATTAATTGATTAAATTTAATGATAGTTAAATGCCTTTTTAGACTAATGGAAATTGTAGCTTTTTTAGAATTGATCTTCATAAATTTATCTTTTGGAATGAAGCTCTAGTAAATTTATCTCTATGAAATTCATTTTATGTCCAGATATATCATAATGGCTTGCGTGTAGAAACTAAAGCAATATATTTATTCAAAATAATGTTTTTTTTTTTTTTTTCCCATCTGCAGTTTGTTAATAAGATGTTATATTGAAAACCTTCTTAGCCTTTGTCTGTGAATGTATATAAAATATAGAATTATGACTTAGATTTTATAAAAGAATGGCAAAAGATTGTAGCTATACAAAAAAAAAAAGAAATGTCTCCAAAATTATATATTTTAAAGCTTTCAATTATTTTTGGAACAAATTTGCTAATTTAAATGTTTGCTTCTTGAAGTAAATTACTTTTTTAGAACTGAAAATGTTTATGGAAGGGAGGAAAAAATAGCATGAAATGCAGTGCATGCATTACAAAAGACTACTATCTTATTTATGACCCTTTTAAAAATGGTGATAAATCTAGCATATATCCAAATTTTTGCTTGTTGGATAGCAAAAGAATGTTTCTAAAAGGGATTTATATACTTGAAATGCAGCACTTAGATTTTTTTTTTAATTTTGTTTAAAAATTACACTTGTTCTATGCAGGTATGATACAACTGAAGTATGTGAATTGCAGAATTAATGAGTTTTGTTGATAATCTTTTCCCACATCTGAAATAAAAAACAGATGAATAATATTATGAACTGATTCCATTAAGTACAGATGAGTTTATACATAATATTTTTCAAATGATTTAAAAGTTTAATAATTAATCAATTTTTTTATTTTGTAAAATATATATTTCTTTACAAATTGAACTTCAAATGGAGTGGAATAACAAAATGTAACTTGCAACTTACAGAAATTTAATATGGGGTCATTCCATGTCAAGTGATCCAGAGCTGGTTGCTTGACCATTTTATAATCAAATGATTTTTTGTATGTTGATTCCTACATAATTAGAGAGTCCAAAAAGACTAACTTTAATTTTTTATCTTTTTCTGAATTCCGATGACAGCCATTTTTGTTTTACAAAACATGCTGATTTTTGCGTTTGTAGGGGTTTGTGTTAACTTATATTACTCGGAACTGGTGAACCCGAGGTTGATGAAACAAAAACTGGTTTATTCAGGAAGATACAGCCTTTATTAACTCCAGCACACAGTTAAGGAAAACTGTATCTCAAATAGCAAAAATCAGCTTAAAAGTTTGACGTTAAAAATGACAAATTTTCAATTTTTGAAGGCATATAATTCCCAAGAGGAATCTATTCTCCATACAACTTTTGTAGAGATGTGTAGCTACCTTAATGTACTGTATTTACAAAAAATTTCAACCCTGTGATTTGCTTCTTTTAAGAGCTACGGGCTTTCAAAATCCAAAAATTTCAAAAAATTCAAAATTTTGACACCTTATGTCTTTTTTTTTGGGGCAAAGTTTAAAAATCTGAAATTTTTACAGATAAACCCTCTATAGTGTATTATATTGCTGTAAAAATTTCATGTTTGATATTTATCTACAAGTCAAGTTAGAGGACTTTAAAAATCCCATAAAAATCGTATTTTTTGCCAAAAATGACGGAGCCTAAATTTGACTAAGTACTATTTTTATCATTAATAAATTATAATATGATATAACTACTATTACCTATTACATATAAACTTACTTTTTTTACATGAAGTAGCTTGTGTACACTTTAAATGTATAATGAAGTTGAAAAAATTTAATGTTTCATGGTCACTTTAGGATCCACAGTATAATTGAGGCTTCTCTATTCACTTATTTTATAACACAGTTTTTACTATGGTTACCATTGTTAAAACACTTTAAAACTTCAAATAAAAGTATCGATATATTATTTACAACTAACACATCACAAAAGTATGGATATACTATACATGTGAGTCAGGTTTATCATTCTACCTTGATTTGTATTCATAAAGAAGTTTTGATATTTCTTCACTTAGTTTTGGGAAATGTTACATTTCCTTCCAGTAGTTGTTGTAGTTCTAAGGCACTTAGTTTCCTTAAAACATTGTTCATAGGCACCCACGTCTAGTCTTTCTCCTTTTTCTTAAAAGCTGTCCTTGGACTGGCGGGGTTGATAAAATGTTACAAGCACATCTTTATTTATATCACTAATATCATTCACCTCTGCCAGCCACCATTGACCATCATATACACATGCAATAGAATCTCTTGTGTGAAGTGTTATTTGTACAGCTTTTGTAGTGGAATGAATTTCATATTCCGTAGCTTGTGAAGTAATGAAGCAGTTCAAGTTACTCTCTGACACAGGAACAAAACAGTGAAAACTCCTTGTACCAGTAATTGCCACAGAGTTTTCAAATCGGTCAAGAAGTTTATTGTTATGATGTTGAATGATTTCTTCATCTTTTATGTAAGTGAAACTGATTCCTTTTATATGTTCGTGATAAAATTCAAACATTTCTGCAGGTGTCAATATTTGGTTCGAGTACGGTCGCTGGAGACTTGCTTTGGTTTGTTGAAGTCTATCTATCACAAAAGTTTGTGAACAGGTCTGAACATCCACACATTTTGTTGAATAAGTATATTAGGCCTACAGCATTTTAAGAGATTATCTTATAAATAGAAACATGACATAATATAATGTTATAACTTAACAGAATAAATACGAAGTAAAATTAATACACCAAATGGTGCATTAATTGAAAATATAAATGCCATAAGAATTAATTTGAATTGTAATTTTAATTACAAATATTACTTGAGGTCATATTATAATTTATTGATGATAGAGAAGCCTCAATTATACTGTGGATCCTAAAGTGTGCACAAGCTACTTCATGTAAAAAAGTAAGTTTATATGTAATAGGTAATAGTAGTTATATTATAATTTATTAGTGATAAAAATTGTACTTAGTCAAATTTATGCTCCGTCATTTTTGACTAAAAATACGATTTTTATGGGATTTTTAAAGTCCTCTAACTTGACTTGTAGATAAATATCAAACATGAAATTTTTACAGCAATAAAATACACTATAGAGGGTTTATCTGTAAAAATTTCAGATTTTTAAACTTTGCCCCAAAGATATAAGGTGTCAAAATTTGAAATTTTCGGATTTTGAGAGCCCGTAGCTCTTAAAAGAAGCAAATCTCAGGGTTGAATTTTTTTGTAAATACAGTACATTAAGGTAGCTACACCCCTCCAAAAAAGTAATATGGAGAATAGATTCTTTTTGGGAATTATATGCCTTCAAAAATTGAAAATTTGTCATTTTTAAAGTCAAACTTCTGAGCTGATTTTTTCTATTTGATATACAGTTTTCCTTAAATGTGTGCTGGAGATAATAAAGGCTGTATCTTCCTGAATAAACCGGTTTTTGTTTCATCAATCTCGGGTTCACCAGTTCCGAGTAATATAAGTTGACGCAAACCCCTACAAATGCAAAAATCGGCACGTTTTGTAAAACAAAAATGGCTGCCATCGGAATTCAGAAAAAAGATAAAAAATTAAAATTATTCTTTTTGGACTCTCTAATTATGTAGGAATCAACATACAAAAAATCACTTGATTATAAAATGGTCAAGCAACCAATTATTTTTTTTCTGTATCACTTGACATGGAATGACCCTATGAGAATTTCAAAGCTGCAGTGTAAAAATAGTTAAATTCAATAAAATGTTTAGTTGTAAAAAGCAAAAGTTGTTTTGTATAAATGACTTTTTGTTTTGATTAAGTGTCTAAATATTTTTGTAAGTTTTGAAAGAATGAATTTTTAAATAGAGAATAAATTTTATATGGCATCAAAGTATTTTCTCCTCCCTCTACAGAAATGTCATTTGTGTTATGAAAACTTCTGAAAGTAAGATTGACTGATTATAATACAACCATTTCTGTACAAAATTATTTTAACAGGAAAGGAGACAAATCCCTCTGAATACTACTTGTTTGCTCTAAAAAAGGATGTAATGAATAGTCATTTGGCCGAATACCAAATATTCAGCGGCCAAATACTCAATTTTTATACATGTTTCAAATTTTTCAATTTTAAATGAAAAACTTTTTAATTAAATAAAATTGATATTTTATTATTTGTATATTTAAAAAATGTTAATACCTTTATGTATATTTGTAATATTTTAAATAACATAATTCCAATAATAAGAAATGAGAACCCTCTCCATTTTGGGATCGCTTCAACGAAATAAGAGCCATCATTGCAGAACATGACCATGACAAAAACACAGAAGAAAATTGAATGGATAAAATAAAATTACTAGAAGTAAATTCCTATTTTGATAAAGAACTTCTGATAGGTAGGATGGAATGTCCATGTAATTGGTAGGAAAAAAAATGAAAAATTTCCAAGGTTCGTATATTTAGCTAGAAAATATCTTTCAACACCTGCAAACATTTTTTATGAAGCTGATGAAACCATATAGAAAAGATTTTTATAAATGATATGCAACGTTATTAAATGCACTATGCAACTTAAAATTGGATAAAGGTGATTTTTTTTATAATAAATGAACCAGAATGTAATTCTACAATCTTCTTTATTAAATATATATAAAATGAACATTTTTAAAAACATCTTAACCTGAATTTGTTCTGCCAAATATCTGTTTAGCATTCAGCCAGACTGAGTATTCGTTAAAGAGCCAAAATGGTTCCAATATATTTGTTGCATCCCTAGTTCATATTATATGTGTATTAAACCAAATGGAACAGACTTCCTCCTGAAAAATTATTGTTCTTGCATCATTATTTCAGGCTTTGCAATGATAAATTATATATAACTTATTAAATACACCTATGTAACTTAAAATTGGGTAAATGTTTGGAGATTTTTTGATAATAAATCTACTGAAGTGTAATTCTTCAATATTCTTTGTTAAATGTGTATTTAAAAGCATATTTCAAGAAAATTATTATCCTGAATAGATTCAACCAAATATCCAATGGTAGTTTCAATATATCGGCAAAGTGTTGGTATGTTTAGTGTTAATATTTCAAAAATAGGTGTGTCTGCTGACGGGTTAAAAAAGTATTTTCATGGTTAAGCTTCTAACACTGTTTCCTAATTTGAAACTTCAGTTCAGAAAATTTCAGTTTTTTTTTTTAAAGTTTGAAAAGTTTTAAAAATGAGGTAGGAATGTTTGAATTATAAATTTATTCAAAAATTTTAAACTTTTATTAATTCTTTAAAGGAACATTTTTTTCTAGTAATGTTATATTAAAATATTTTTGATATTGAATATACATGAAAACTGTTTTTATGAAAAGAAGATTTATCTTATTAGATACTTACAAGACACTTTATGGTTTGAGATACGATACTGAAACATCTAGGTTTTTATTTCATCAAAACGTTTTGTTAGAACTTATAACAACCTTCTTCTCATCTTGGCATGTTACTATCTCAAAATAATAAATTGATAATTTGATTGTTAAAATTTTAATTAATGTGGTCAAGGTGTTTATTAATATTTTTTGAGGTTTTTGAAAGTATTGAAAGATAACAGCTTTAGTCAAAGGTGGCAAGTTTACATTCCACAGCTTTAGAAATTTTTAAGCTAGAAATTAAAGATTTTATTACATTGAATCGCATTTGATTTTAAAGGAAATGGACTACACTTCTTGAATTCTGATCAATTTATCAATAGGAGAGTGCTTGCACTAGATAAAATGATGTTTCAAAATTGTCAGTGGATTCATCATCAAAACAAATCTTGGGCTTAATGAAAGTTACTGACTTTTTTTTAATCCAGGAGCAATCTGAAGAATGCAGTATTATCACATTATACTTCTTGTCACTTTTCATTGGATATACAGTACGAGTTTTAATTAACTTGCAACTTTGAACCAAAATAACTTGAGTCTTTGTAGATGATACCTGGTTTTTTTTTTATTTTTTTTTTATTTATTTATTTATTGAAAAGAGTGTGGGAAAGGATTTTAATGGATAATCTTTTCAAAGAGAGGACTTTCAGAGGCAGCACGATAGCACAACCTAATCAAAAAGTTGTCAGGTGCAGATCCAAGAGTTTCTTTTACTTATTCTTGAAAACGAGTCATTTATGTCGTAAGGCTAATACAGTCTTTTTGGCTTCTTATTAGGGATATAACAAATAGTGATTTGTCCGAATACCAAATATTCGACTAAAATTAGGCCGAATATCTACTTTTTAAAAACATTTCACTTTTGATGGTAAAATAAAATACTCCTTAAATTTTAGATGAGAAAAAATTAAAGATTAATAAAATTGATCTTTTTTATTATTTTTTAGTGATTTTGTTAAATATTAACACCTTGATGTATTTTTGTAGTAGGTCTTGTAGTATTTTAAACACTTTAATTCCAACAATAAGACAATGTGGCTTTCACAAACCTAAATAAATTATAATAAATCTTTCGTATGACTCCAAAGAAATTGCATGGATGATTGCCACCTTATTTGATAAGGTGGCCAATGCAATGCACCAGGTTAACAATTTAGGTATTGCTAAGTCTGATGTTCCAAACTGACTGTTAATGTCTTAGGTCAATTTTTGATTGTTGAAAACCACTTCTGTTCTACTAGTGTTGCATTTTCACTAATTTTTTAACAATAAAAATATGTTCTTCAGTTGAATGTGAAGGTTCAAAAGGTTTTTTGAAAAAGAATGGAAGTGACCTTAAATAATTTCCTTTTATTCCCTCTCTTCTTGCAACATTTAGTGAGGTTCTGAGAAGTTATTCAATTCAAAGTTGCAGATTAAATAAAAATGACTGTTATTTGTGTGTGCTGATCTGAAGTGCAATTGGCCAACTTCTAAATTAAACTTCTGGACTTGTTTGTCATATCATAATATCTTCTAAGAGCACATTAGATACAATCTGAACTAAAGCTATAAAATGCAATTGAATCATTTATTGACTTAAACTTCTGGATATTATTGTCCTTATTAACTCTCTGGATTGTCTTTCAGCCATTACTGATTGAATGCTTTAATGCAATAGGTTAGCATTCACTGTAAAATTCAAGCTACATAGGCGTATTGGAATAAAAATTAAAAAAAAAAAAATATGCCATTTCTGAGGGAGGACAAAAAGCTTTTCTCGTCTTCTGCTTGCAAACTTCAGTTTTTTTTTATATCACTTGCTACCTATAAACATGGATTTATTCATGATTATCATTATTTTTCAAATAATAGTGCATGTACATTTGATCAGATTCACCAGAATATGGATTGCATATACAAGTTAAAAGACATTCAGGATATTATTTTTCCTTTAATTTTTTTTAACAATTGAATAGCAGTTGTAAATTCATTTACAATATGCTATTAATATATATTTTGTCAATAAAAAGATATTGTGACAATTCATATTTTTTCTTCTCTGAGACAAAACAGATTTTTTATCATTTCAGACCAACATAGATGACATCTTGCAAAATGATTTTTATTATGTATTGTTAAATCTTCTAATCCTATAATCTTCTACTCTTCTAATTGTACAATCAGTATGGGGGGCACAGAGCATTTCCTCTTAATAATTACCTTCACGCATAATTCTGAAACATTGTTTCTCAAAGGCAAATAAAGATTTTCATGATTGCCTTTATTTTTTAAAAATCATGATATATGGATGACCCGAAAGATGAAGATTGTTGTTAAACTATAGCAAAAACAGCCATCAGGAAACCAGTTGTTTTGTTTGGAACCATTATGGTTAAGAATGATTATTTGGTTATTATTTGTCTTATTATTTTAGCGGATACATTCTTGTTGCTACAATGGATGGAAATTTGACTGCCATAGATTTTGACTCGGGACAAAAGTGTTGGAGTATTATTTTAGATCCTAAGGAGTTTATATCATCTACTTTGTCTACACTTGAGGTAAAATTATGAAAATTTTTAGCAATGAATAATTATTCTGAAATTATTAATTTGTATGAAATTATTGCTTCAAGTATTCATATTATTATAATAAATTAATAATTGATTCATAAGCAGTTATAAGAATTGACAGATTATCTCAAATAATCTTTATCTATGTGCAAGTAATTGGAACAGAATTTAGTTCACCAGTAATTGTTAGAACACCAGTAATTGATTCCCTGTACAATAAAACTGTATTTAAAATTAAAGTTACTTAATTTAATAGAGCTCTTCATAGTTCTGAGATGTGTAGAAACACTTAATGTCATTTTGTGGTGATTAAGCATTTGTGACTTTTTATGTCAGTCTGAGTTTCTCTTTGACTGTAGTCAGCCTGAGAGTATGTTTTAGAAAGTTGCCTATCGGAAGAGTTGGGTCAAGAAAGTTAAAAGTCCTCTCACTGATACAACTTTTCTCTCATGTATCTACTTGCTTGTCAAGCAATTTAAATGTCATCATAAGGAAAATTTTCATAATAAATGTGAAAAATAGATTATAGTAAGTTTAAAAAATTTTATTACCTGATTTGTATTGGTTTCAAAACATATTTGCCTCCTATAATATAATAAAAATTCCAAGTCAAAAGTGGAGCTGTGGGATGGGGAGAAGGCACATATCAGGAAAAAGCTTAAAAAATGAGGGTGTTATGAGTTGTTTCATGAAATATGTGTATGAATCTCCCATTCATGGCTGTAAATCTATATGAAAAAAGCAATATGCTGTATTGACTAAAGGAGGCAGGTCCTTATAGCTTCAGTTTGAAAACAAATAAAAAAGTATTTGAATTTGATTATCTTCAAATACCTTTTGCTGAAGAAAAAAATAGAAAATTGAATACAATTAATCAAGATTTAAAAAAATTGGTTATCAAAATTTGCTGTGTTTTTGTACTTCCTATTTCAAAAAGCATAATTTAATCTTGGTTTAACTTAAGCTGAAACTGGAAGCAAAACGTTTCGTACTCTATTTTTAGATCAAAGGCGATTGGTGCAAAATTAAACTTCACAATTATGATTTATTTGTACCATTTTCGTTATTGGGAATAACCTTGAATACCTAATTTCTTAACTTCTGTATATTGCTTTCAATGAAACTAGTTATCAAATAGTAGAAGAAATTTTAAAATGTTTCTGATCCCCAAGTCATAAGGTTATAACTGCAAAAATCAGGAAAATTCTTTTTTTGCTGTTTATAAACTCACAATAATGACTTTCCAATCTTAATTTTTAATATTCCTGTAAGTAATTAAAATATTATCTAAATAGGCTACTGAAAACTGTGTAAAATGTACCAAAATATGTTTTATATACTTGATCTTTGGAGAAAATGTAATTTTTTTTACCAAATTATCTTTAAATTCCTCAACATAAATAAGGCTAATTAAAACTTAATTTCACTGTCAGCAAGAAGAGCATGCATTGATTGTTAGATGTTGCATTAGTCCATTTAAAACTGATTGAGAGTTTTCAATTTTTTCGTTCCCTTCATTCATGAAATCTTTTAAATCTTGCTTGTATGCTGTCATGGATTTATACTAATGAAGTATAAACTTACTAATTACTATGTGATGTTTTCTACCAAAATCAAGGGCAGGCATTTAAATTCATATGCTTGTTTTTGTGCACTGAGGATCTTGTATCAATGTGTCTGAACCTTAACCTATCCCACGGCAACTCGCCTACCTGAAAGGGTATAAGGCCTTAAAGGTCACTGGGGAGAGTGTATCAAAGTGACTAACTTAACCCACAGTGCCTGGCCTACCCGTTAGGATCAAAGTGACTGGGATCATTACAGTTTTTTATTCTCTTTAATGATATCCAGATTGGAAAATGTACATTTTTGAAAATTTCCATGTTAAAAGTTGCTGCTGATCAACCAATTGAATTTTTCCTTCTTGAACAGTTGCTTCTAATCTGATTTTTTATGCTGCTGATATCTGTTTATTATAAAGTACTGTATTCTCTTTTATTTTTTATTACATGCAAGGCACTTATGAGTTCCATGTTTTTATTTTTAAATTAGGTTTGGGAGAATGGTACTCAAGTTTGGCTGGTTCCTTCACTGGATGGATCGATGTTTAAATATGATAAAGCAAAACTTGAGCCACTGCCTTTTAATATTGAATCACTGTTGAATCATGCTGTTATTATTGATCCAACTTCTTCAGTTACTGGTGGAAAATTTAAATTAGTGTATGGTCTTCATCGTCGGACTGGCGAGGTAAGTTTGTGAACCAGAAATGATGAAAATTAGTACTATTTTTAAATAAATAAAACAATTAAGTGCTAAATGTTTGCTAAAGAAATTGTCTAGATTTGTAGTAGCATACTGCAGTATAGCTTTAACATAAATTGGTAGATATTATGTTTGATATTTAGGAGAGTTTGGATAGGTCACTGCACTCAGTTTATTCCTAAATGTGGTAGCATTTCCAAATGATGGTGTGAATATAACCATTTGCTATGTAGTTCTACATTTGTTTGGTGATAACCAGTTGCTCATTGACCCAGTGTTTTCTATCTCTAGTTGTTAGAAGAAAAAAATGACCTCTTGATTTATACACTAAAGGCTGAACTAACCGGCATGCTCGGAAAACACCAATTTCCGGATACCTGAAAAGTCCGGATAGTTGAGTGTGATGGGAAAAATGGAGGGGGGGGGGCTTTTTTTTTTTTTTTTTTCGGACAAATAATTTGTTTTTGAAATGTGCATTAAATATTTTTAAGAATACTTCTGTATCTTCCATAACATTGCATTTTCAAAACATATTATGAAGATTTTAATTTAACATTGATGATTTAAAAAAAAGTATGATCTGTAGCCGAATTTTTGCCGTAAATATATAGATTATAAAATATAAAAATAGCCGACAAAACTGAAAAATTTTCTACTCAGCAAGCATAATGAAACTCTTTTAAGTGATCATAAACAAATCCCAGATTGAATATCAAAACTAATTATCTTTTTAAAAATCGCAAGAGTTATTGCGCAATCTGCACGCCTCCAATTCTCCGCACATGATATTACGTAATCGGAATCAACATCTGCCAGTATTCGAGAGTAAATAAATAAAGGAAAAGAAAGAGACTTACAAATCTGGAGTAACCCACCCCATGAGCTTTTTTTTTTTTACCGATTCTTTACCTTTTTCTTTTCTTTTTTGGTTGTCGATTTTGTTTTTAGGTCTCGTTTTCCAGCGAAAGGTGAGGGCCCTTTTTTTTTTTTTTCTCACTTTGCTTTTGACCCCCCCCCCCCATAAACAAAAAACAAGTCTTTGTACATCACAGTACTGTATATTTCTTTCCTTTTTTTTTTTTCCCCCTTCTACACCCCTCCGTGTGGAGCGGACGTTGCATTCCAGAACTAAATTGTCCATGTGAATGGAATGGCGTGGGCGCGCGGATGTAAAATTTTTAGAAAAACTCATTTTATAATTTTTCCGGTTAGTTGAGCTTTCTGGATACTTGAATGCCGGATAATCAAGAATTTACTGTATTTCGATAACTTGACAAAAAAAAGTATATTAAGTACCCAGTTTGAAAGAGCTGAATGTAGATGATATACTTCGATTTAATGCTAAAAACGTTTAAAAGCACAGAAATTTGAAACTGCAACTATTTGGATTAAATTTGTATTCTGTTTTATCTGTTGTGAATCTGTTTATCTGTTCTATTTTATTAAACCATGAAAAAATTCAACTATTAGAGAAATAATTCTTAATAATATTGGATCAATTAGCTTTCTCTTTCCTTTTTGTATTGCATCTTTTTTTTTGCTTTATTTGGGGTTACCTTACCTTGCTAAGCAAATATCAGTTATAGCATAAATGGAAATAATATATTGATGGGGTAAGGCTTTGCTATTCATATTCTGCTGTTAGATCTATTAATATTGTCGTATTTTAAGATATTTGAAATTCTCTTAATTTATTAATATTGTCGTATTTTAAGATATTTGAAATTCTCTTAATTTATTAAAATTGCTTATTTTATTGATGGAATTTTTATTTCAGATGTATTACAAGTGTTCCATAGAGGGCTGTGAACATTTCAAACCTGTTTCTGAAAAAGATGCATTGATTGTCGAACAGTGGGTACAGAGTCTTAATGCAGTAGACACAATAACTGCAGAACTACGGTGAGTTTCTACCTCTTGCAGATTGTTTTTCTTAAAATCTTTTTCTGATTTAATTTAACTATAATTTATTATCTCTCTGTATGATACATACAAAATACAAGTATTTATATAGATTTTCTATAATTTTAAATAAATGTGATTGAAGGAATGATGATCTTTTATGTTGTCTACTTGTATACACTGCATGATAGTTAGTGTTGAGTGCTGTTATTTTTCATCATAACTAATGATAAGCATTGCACAGTAAAGATATTTTATGTATAACAAAGCTTATACCTTAAAAAATATTCATGTTTTCACATTTTCATCCTAGAGTGATTGAAGATTACAAAAACTCTGCCTCCCTTAGTGATAATATTAGATTTCAAATCTTTTATGGTTATTGACTCTTCTAACTAATATTCATGCTACAGCTTGTGCTGATATCTAGCAAGGATATCTTAACCCTCTTTCTTTTAATGGAGTTTTAATATTCTGTGCATTTTTATGGGGGGAGGGAGGGGAATTCATAAAGGTAATGTTCACCAAATAGTCAATGAAATTAGGTCTGGAGATTAAGAAAACTATTTAATGCTCCAAGTGACTTCATTCTTCATTGTTTTAGACTTCTCTATTATCTATATTGGCTCCATTATTTCTTGGAAAAGATGAAGTTGAGCTATTTGTGAAAAAAGATTAGTTTAGTCAATGAAGTTTTGTTGGTCAGGCATTTTGATGTTCCAAAGGTTTCCAATTCTTTGAATTAAAAAAAAACAAGTAAAATCGCTTACTTAATGCTGTTATAATCCAATAATTAGCATTGAGTTCTGTCAATTCCTTCTCAGCAAAGAAGTTTTTGTGAGCGTGATACTCTAAAGCAAAGTAATTTGTTAAACTTTTGTCAATGGAAATATCTTTGATAATAGGCTTTTGCAACTTTAGAAATTTAGTTTTCAAGTTTTTTAAATAGCATTTCATTTAAGGAAGATTTACCAATAAATGTAATTGGTAATTATTTCTTATATTTATTGTTATTAGTCTTGTTTTACTGAAATTTTTTTCAGAGCAATGCTTTAAATATTATAACTGTTATATATAAGCACTTTTAAATGATATGTTTAAATTATATCTAAAATAGGGATATTTTTTGTTTTAGGTGGCATTTTAGAGTGGTTGAAATTAGAGTTAGTGTCATTAATGACTCATCATCTGGTAGAAATTCCTCACAGCACCCTCATGACACAAAATTCGAGAACACTGCTTTGATACCCATAAACAATTATGATTTCAACCCTATGAATTCTATAAAAATTTCTCTTGTTAATGGATATGCTGCTAGAATTAATCATTCAACAGTGGACTTCATGTGGTTATACAAGGTAATTTTTCATTCATTTGAAAATTGAATCTTGCTGCTCACAAACTACAAAAAGTGAAATAGATTGTAAAACCAAGTACAAGAGAACCAGTTCTAATATGCATTGGATGCATCTACTTATAGCTTCATAAAACAAAAATGAATGGCTACAAGATATGTCAATATTAAAAGATAGTAAAAGTAAATATAATTCATTTGATTATGTCAGGGATGAGATTCTTCCGCTTTTTTGTTATTTTGAAGAAATTCTGCTTTTTTGTCTTTTTTTCTCTCAAAATTCCGTTTCCCCCCCCCCTCAAAAATTTGCCTTTTCTTCTGAAAATTCCGCTTTCACACAAAGGAAAGAAACCTTCCTATCTTCCGTTTTCGAAAGAAAATTCTGGGAAAATATGCTTGACCGTGCGACTTAACTCCACCGGCTAGGAAACTAGCTGATTCATCTTCTACTGACGAATCAACAGTATATCGGCAAGCTCTACAAGGATGAACATTCCAACATTCAGTGCCATTCAAAGTATTAAGTACCACCTTTTTGCAGAAAACAAAAGCTCTGTGGCATATTTTGCAAAAAAAAAAAATGCATGAGCATGTTGAAAAAAAATTAGATGAAAACTTGTCATCTTGTAAGGCGTACCAAGATGAAGAAATAAAAAAAGGAACAAAAACAAATAAATTACATTTTTTTTAAAAAAAGAAAAACTCCTGTCAAAAGAGGCAGCTAAAAATCTGTGTGCAAATGCAGCAAAAAAGCAGAGAATAAGACATAAGAAAAAATCTTCTGAAAATAAAACAGATGATTTACCTAGGCATTCTAGAGATAATGTAGTCCCGGCAACTATGCCAGTAATTAAACAGAAAGATACTAATGAAGACTGTGCAAAAACTTTAGCCTTTATTGAAGTAAAATCTGTCGAAGATGGGAGCCCTCCAAAACAAGGGGTGAAGCGTGCTAATGGAGATCTGTTATCAACAAAATAAAAACTACACAAATAAAAAAAAAAAAAACGAAAGAAAAAGAAACTTTTTTTAACAATTAAGGAAATGTTTCAAATAACAATGTTAAATGAATCTGTCATTGTAACTGTACAATTTCTCGACCCCCCCCCCTCTCACTTTATAAGGTGCAAAATCATCATGCTGTTACTTTTGCAAAAATGTATAAAAATAAAAGAACTAAAACAATTCAGTATATGATACATTATTATAATTTATAAAGAGCTAATACACTTTACACAATTGCATGAAGCAAAATTCAATTGCATGAAGCAATTGTTTTTATTTTTATTTTTTTGAGTTAACTTTTATCAAAAGGCTATTAAATATATTTCTTCTGAGACTTCTGTTGGGTGAATGTTGCATCTCGATGATGCACAGATGGTAAATATGTTTTATGTCTAATTTTGTATTTTCTGATGCCCCTGATGATGTGTTAAACTTGTTTGTGAACTTTTAATATGAATGATATAATAATAATTTAATATTCTTTTTCTTATTTATACGTACTGAATTATAAATAATTAAGTTATTAATTATTATAGTGTTATATTTTCATCATGTTGCATGTTCTGATGTTTTACTTCTTTCACGTATAAATTATGGTACAAATTTTTTGCTCGTATATGATTTCACTCTTTTTGTCAATCTCATCCCTGGGTCTGACAAGATGACGGAAATGTGGACTGTATTCAACCGGCTTGAAAATGCACACAATGGTGACGGAAAATCATCAGCAGGGAAAATTCAAACCAATCTGGAGTGACTTCGACGGTGACGTAGTTCGCTGTCTACGATTTTCCGTCACCATTGTGTGCATTTTCAAGTCGATTGAATACAGTCCACAATTTCCATCATCTTGTCTGACCAGTCAAGTGTAGAAACTTTTTTGGTGAGTGGCAGTACCCTCGTGCCCACGGAAACAGACCACGATAAGCTATCTGTGTGGTATACACTTTAGGACCTTCTTGATGATAGCCTATGTTTTGTTTTAGTGGATTGAGTTATGCCCTTCCATCTAAAATCCCATTGCCCAGTCCTAAGACAACCTTCAACTAACCAAAAAAAAAAAAATGCAATGTCAGATATCTGTAGTTACTTTTTTCATCTGTCGAATATGCAATTGTATGCAATATCACAAGAAAATTGATTTCAATATTCAGTTGCAAAACTAGTTGCTATTAAAAATAATTGGCATTGTTTAATGCAATGTTAATAATATGTTCATGTATGCAAATATACATTCTCATTGACTTGTTATATGCGCAACAAAATGAGCAGAACTACATACCCATATACTCTCCTCTAAGGGGCCGCTTTGAGTACGAGGATGAAAAGTTGCTGCATTAATAATTAGGTTCTTTTTGTCCCGATGGGTGATAGATTTTGTCCCCAGAATAATGGTGGTGAGGCTAGTTAAACATCCCCTTGCCTGTGATGGGACATACCTCCTTGTGAATATTCGCCTCAGGAGAGGCTCAAAATGTGGTCTCTTTTGCATTGTTCACAGTTTCCATATTATTAACTGCAGGGTCATTCGGTTTACCAGATGTCCTAGTGACTGGTAGGTTATTCCTTAGAGTTACCCATATATATTGCAATAGCAGCATCAAAAATTATGAATGTACACAGCATATTGATATTATCTTTATATGGTTAGGGAAAGCAAGAATTACTAGTAGTGCTGTGTAAAATGCTAGTCCAGAAATTTTGGTCAATTCTTCTTGCTGCCAGAAATTCCTTTCATTAAAATTATCATGAAATTACAGAACAAAATCATGTATGTGAGAAATATTTTAGCACTTTATATATCCTATATTATTCTCATATAATTTGCCTATACTTAAAAATAAAATGTTTTCATGTTATGAAGCTAGTTCTGTTTTAATTTAGACAGCAGCTCCATTGATGGATGTTTGGTTTATCAAAGACAGGAATGTTTTGCTTCTGGATGCATTTTCTGATGGCTTAGAGTTTTATAATATTGAAACTGATGATGGGAAACATATTGCGTTATTATTTCTAGGTATGGTTTATGAAAATCATGAATTATGCATTTTACCATTTTGTCTTCCTTATATCTGCCTCCTTTTTTATACATTTATTTAACCCTCAAAGGCATGGGCTGGCGTATAGAGTGTGGCAGACAAGGAAACAGTGCCAGTACAGCTATTTTTCATTAGTATTTTTTACCTTTTAGGAAGCAAAAAGACGTCAAAACTGAACCTTCGGGAGCCTAAATTATATTATACAATAAAAAAAACTATGGTACTTGGGTTTACAGGAGCAAAATCAATAAAAAATAAGGTGGCGTACTGAGTGCGCCACCTATTTCTTATTGTTATGCTATGTTTCTATTGCCTGTGCTTCCAAGGGTTAAAAGTTACCTGATCATTTAACTCATTGTAGTTACTTATTTATGCCAGTTTCTAATTAGTGCAGTTATATTCTGTCATAAATAAGTAAATACCTGTGTTTACTTAATTATACCCATGATAATTATATATATTAAGAAAAGTGAATGTCCTGGTTCTTCATATTTCAGTTCAAATTGTAATTCTTCACACCAGGACTCCTTTGATAGACTGCTTAGCACTTGGTTGCAAAACAAGAGTCATCCTCCTTTAAACAAATTGAGATTCACTGTATATTTTCTTAATAGAAGCTATTCATTTACTGTTGATCGTGTATGCAAAGATCTTCTATTCTTCTCTTATAGAAATCATATTCATTTTATCTTGGAACTGCTGTGTCATAAACTGAAAAATATTTGGAAAATTTGAATGTGTTTCTAGCAAATATTTTTTGCTCTCTGCTACACATAATATTTAATCCTGGTTTGGATTCCCACGTTGTAAAAAGAGCAGTTGATATCTAGAACAAAATGAGATTTCTGATATTGAGGATACTTCTAGCAAGGATTGTGACATGAAGAATTGTCAGAATATTTGTATGAGTATTCTATCTTCTCAGATCAATTGTCTGCTTTATTGTTAATTTCTGTTTTCACAACTGTTTAACGTTAACATTTTCTTGTTAATGAGAACTGGCAATGCTGTTAGTTCAAAATATCTTTCAATGTTTTCTTTAGAATTGCATTTTGTGATCACAGAATATTCTTTTTTAGTCAAAATTTTAGTTCTTATCATTATTTTTATCGAGACTTATTAACTGCATTAAGCTTCTATAGTATTTTAAAATTATGTAATTCAATACTTATTTATTAATGAATTTTGAAAGAATATTAAAATGAGATACATTGAATTTGATTTTCATAATTTTTGTTATTCTTTAAGATAGATAATGTTTAAAAGATTGAAATGAATATTTCAGTATTTTTTATTGTTATTTCTAAGTTAATTTTTTTCTTTGTAAGGTTCTTACTTGGAACAGTTATATGTTAAGCAATCAAAACTTTTGAAGAACAAGGTAGTGAAAAATTTTGCTGTGTCTACACATATTCCTTACCAAGCATTCTGCTTGCCATGTAAGTTCATTTGGATTAGATTTTTTGTGATTTAATTTTATTTATTCTCTATAATTTTAAAAATAATTTCTTTATATGCTTACTGGTATTTGATGTCCCTCTTATTTCAGTTTTGAGCTTGTGAAATGTATTTTTAAGTTTAAAGTGCTATTGATGATTTCATTAACATCATTTAGTTAAGATTCAAATTGTGCAAATTCTTCACCAAGATTTTCTAAAATCCTCTTGGGTTTATCAATATAGTTATTACATTAGATTGATTAAAAAAGTTATGAGGGAGGATTCTTGTTAAAATAATTTAGCTTTGAGGAGTGTATAATATTGCAAAAAAAGTATTGTTTCTCTCTCTCAATTGCAAATTCTTTTAATTTTGTGCAAATGTTATACATTTTAACTATAAAGACATCAACTTATAATCTAATTCTATATAGAATCTAAATTTAACTCTGAAAACTACAGTCGGACCTCTATTTAACGAAGTTGCTAAATCCCGAAAAAAAGTTCGTTATATGGAAAATTGGTTAAATAGAGATTCACCTTTTAAAATACTTTCAACTACACAAAACAGATTTTAAACTCATAAACATTAAATATTATTTTAAAAAGTAATTAATCACACCTTTATTTTGTAAATTAGTATCTATTTGTTTTATATATCTTGCCCATCAAAAAGAAATCTGAAAACAAAATAAAGCAAAACATTGTCTGGGAATACACTGCATTTTCAATTTTAAAAAATTATATTAAAATTAATGAATTTTAATGACATTATCGTATTTATTATAACAATTAATTTTAAGCATACATCACCACATGTGTCCTTAAATTTAATTACTGATAAAGTCTGTTAATTTTGTCTGAGTTTTTGTGTTTGAGAAAGTGTTTTCTTTCATAATACGTCTCGCATCTTTGCAATGCACCAAAAGCCCTTCAGACGTATTTTCTTCAAATGATTTTAGCATTTCATCATACGAAGGTTTGTTGATTTCTGCATCATAATCATTTCCATCTACATCATCGTCGTCGCAATTCATTGCTGTATTGTTTTTATTTTTCACACTGTCCAAAATATCCAATTCAGTTAGTGTCTCAGCTTCAGAATCAAGTGAAAGAAAATCATCAGTCAGCACATCATCGATTTTCTTTGATGCTCAAGCACTTTTGCTTTGACGTTTTCCAGTTACAAGATCCGAAATTACCAGCACGACTCTGATCAACAATCTAGAAAACAGGAGACTAGTTTAAAGACACGGGACAGCTCCATTGAGGGTGAAAGGGGAATATTGAAGTTTTTCTAGTGAAGTGGACAGTGTGTGTGGGGTGGATGGATAAAGGTTGCACTTCCTGCATGAAATGCAAAGAATGACAGCGATTTTACTGCTCTTGGTGAGTTAGGCGACTGGTAAAACCAATTCAAGGTCATTGATCACCATAAAATGTGTTAAAAGAAAGAATACGTTTGAAATGTTCAGAAATATTTTGAGAAATAGGGAGAAAAAAAAATATTGGATCACAAGAAAAAGTTCGTTAAATAGAGAATGCACTTCGCTATTTGGAGGTTATTTTACGAAGAAATTTGCAAAATGTTCTTGGTTCCAAGGAAAAGTTCAGAAAATAGAGGTTCGTTAAATAGAGGTCCAACTGTATTATCAAATTATGATTTTTAAATACATTTGATCTTCTGCTATCCTCTATTGGTGATCAATTTGTTCGCCCATACTATTGATTATGTGGTGGTTCTTTTTGCTGTAAAAATAACTGTCATGAAAATTTTAATAATCCCTGCCTGTTTATTTTTACTTTTATATACTAAATTTTTACTTTATTACATGATGGAAATGATGATAGTGAATGTTATAAAAATAGATTAATCCCCAAGTATTCTGTTTGTTGATGCTTTCAATTTGCCTGCATGATTACAATTCATTTTGTTGTTCCTTGAAGTGCATAATTTTGTGAGAAAATAAAATGAGTAATTTTATTTTCAACATTTTAGAACTTGGTGTTCGCTGTCCTCATTTGTAAAGTCACTTTCTTACTAGTAGTTATTTTTGAAAATTTAAGTTTTCCATATTTTGATCAAGCATCATAAATAATGCTTCACTGGGGCTTTTATTTGAATGTATTTAGTAAGATTACAAACAAACATAACAGAGTGTGTTCATGAAGCAAATGTAAGAGCAATCCTAATGTGTTGATTAGCAGTAACAAGCAAGGTGGAAACCCTTTGATTGCTGAAAATTGTCACTTATTACAACATTCCATAAGCATAGCAATATAATGTCCTTTAGTAATCAATAATTAATATAACTGGTCTGGTTATAATAGAGTATGATAAAGAAAAATTTTTTAAGATTATTTTATAGAATTAACCAATATGTTAATGTTAAGTGATCCGATTATTGCAAAAAGTAGACAAACAATTTTAAAAAACTGTCAAGTTTCAGCTGTGATTTGATTAGCATTACTTTTGTCATAGCAAAGCCTCTTATGATTTACTTTTAAAACATGAGAATTTCTCAGTAAATATGTCCCTTGTTTATTTGTTGCACTTAATAGGTTATTGCAAACATGGTAAAACTTTTAGAAAAATCTCTTTATTTATTACCTGGTGACTATTAATTGCATCACCCAAAAACATCTACTTATTTAAGAATTTCAGGTAAAAAGCTGTGATATTTAATCTAAATACAGGGTGGCGACAGAACCTGGAAATCAGGGATATCAGGGAATTTTATTGATCTGGAGAAGTCAGGGAAATTCGTAAAAATATCTAAAAATCATGGAAAATTAATAGTTACTTCAGTCTAATCTATAAATTAGTATCTTATGTCTAGCATTATTTGTAATAAATGAAATTTTAAAAAAAAGTTTTTGATTAGAGCAATTAATTTCTTATGATTTGTTAAAGAATAAAGATTTGAAGTAATATTTTGGCAGTTTCTCTTGTTTAAATCTTTGCTAAAATATATGTTATTAGGTACGTATAGTTATACTATTTTTATATTTATGCTGCAACATGTTATTCTGGTACTCATGCAAAGAGCACTAATTAGTTATTGAACTGCTTTAAAGTTTTGAGCAAAGATCATAATAACCTTTACTGTTAATATAATTTAACTTGTGTTGCAAAGAGTAGTTTTAATGTTTCTTAGAATTTTTATGCAATTTTAGAAGCAAAGTATTTTGTTAAAATTTACAGTATTTTTTACATATAAGAAATGTAATATACTGTTTTAATAGTTTTTTAGAATGTTCATTCCATTTTTTTAAATTAAATTTCATAATATTTTTTCATAATAAATGGTAAAAGTGTTTTTAATAATGTATATTGTACACATACAGTGATTCTGAGTTGGGAGAAAGCCAGGAAACTAATATAATTAGTAGCCGTAAATCAGGGAAATGTTGTAAATTTAGTCAGGGAAAAGTCGGGGAAATTTTTTTTTTTTCACAGTTTCTGTAGCCACCCTGAAATGTCTTAATCAGTTTGTAAAAGTTATCACAGTACTCTACAATTTTAATCTTCTAACAGAATTATAGGAAAAATTTAACTAACTTGTTGTATTAGCAGAGCAGTAATAATACAGTTGCCTGTGGAAAGATAACTAAAAAATATATATTAACACTTAAAACTGTTGGTTGCTTTAAATATTTCTTCTGTATAAATAGTAAAAATTAAACGAGGCAGCATGATGCTAAACTTCAGTACAAACACACACATACAAAAACACTTAACATTTTTTAGAACATACAAAGTTGCTGCCAAACAATTTAAAAACAAATTGAAACACTAAGTGTATTAAAATAGGGAAATAAAAATTTGGCTTGTGTAACAGGAATAGTAGTGAAATCAAATAGAATCTATTTTACCACATGCCATTTAAAAAGGCACTCCACAACCCACGACAACTAACCCACCACAGAGGATTTAAAAAGACACTGAAATAGTTTATTGAAAATGAAACACTTCGCTTCCATCTAGGAATAAAAATGCTACAAAACAATTTCCCAGTCGACAGCTGTTGCCAGCTTCAGGCTCTATCTGAAGCTCATCAAGCAACTAAATGTTAAAAATAAAGTTCTCTTTTTATTATAACCAAACTCATAATTAGACTTACATGGAGATGCTCGTTTATGTAATGACATTAACAATTTTTTTATACTATAAAGTAGCTATGTCATACTGGAGCACTGAAAAGAGATTTTAAAGGCAGTGAGCATGGTGATGGAAGATTCATAACAAAATATCACGCAAGTGACAAAAGTCAGTAAATTCTTAGTGGCTGAATGGTTTATCTTAATATGCCAGGATATGAATTCAATTTGCCTACTGAATTATTTTAAATTTACATTTTCATTGTTCAATTTGAACTGGTAAATTCATAATACTTTGCTTTGTCCATGCACAAGTCTCATGCGAAGCATTTTTTTTTTTTTTCAATAATTTTTTTAAACATTTGTTTGAAGATGTGGTATTTTACAGAATTAAAGTTAAAATTTAATTTCTATTAAAACCTATTTAAATGCTTGAGTGAAATTACACTTTTTACATGATTTTTTATGCATCATTTGTCAAACTTGAACTAATGATATTTTGTATATAGTCAGCAAGGTTTTACCTTGTCATCTAGTTAGAAAAAATTCAGAAAATTTATCAAAGTTTTATTCTCCTGCACTTTTATTAGGTAGATTCCTTATAAGAATACTACCTATTGCAATGGTTCTCGAGACTCGATTTGGGAAAATTTCTGCACAGTTTCTCTGATCATGGTCTCTAGAACATAAAATTACCCCCATTAAAAAGCTTGTATGTGTTTGTGTAATGCTTGATGAACACAGTAAACTAGAGTAATTTGGATGGAACTGGAACTGGTGAGGATATGTTGTATGGAGGGTGAAAATTTCATCCGATTTCGTAGATGGGCTTTCCTGTTTAGAGGGTGTGGAGATGGTATGAGGTTGAAATCTTCATTTTACCATAACTCCCTTACTTTTGAAGATAGAAAGATAATTCAGACAGGCGATAAAAATTAATTTTCTACCCCTTACCTTGACTGCCTTCGGAATGCGACACCTCGCCTTCCAGCTTGCCATCAGGAATTTTATATTTTGCATCAATAATATGACCCCAGTTTTGAAAATTTGGAAAAAATGAAGCATATTTATATCTAAAATTAAATATTGTATGCATCTGCCATACTTTGCTTATATAGTAATTATTGTAAACGCTTATATTAATAATTTCAGTAACATTGCAAAAGAAGCCAGATCTCCTACTTCCTACCAATGATTCAAATGCTTTGATGTCTCCAAATCTAAATATGAAAGGTGAGTTGATGTTTAAGTCATCTCAATTAAGAATTTTAGCATTTCAATAAATCTTAAAAAGTCTTCTTTCTCTTTTCCCCCCTGATTGAAATAGAATATCATTTTTCATTAATTTATTTTTATTGCATTTGAACACAAAGACTCAAAAATACAACAATATAAATGAATGAAATTTATCATGTAATTTTTATGCTAAAATTGTATATATATAGCAAATTTTGGACCATATCCGTGTCTGTGAGTATAACACTTGCATATGGATGAACCGGGTAGATGAAATTTGGCTTGAGGCTGCTTCTCCACCAAAATTGTAGATTTGTATCAAATTTTGTTCTGTAATCAGTAGAGGTACTTATACAATACTTGGATCTTCTCTATGCAATGAAAGTAAAGCAGCCCTATATTGACAAAGTTTTTTTTAGCTTAGTTAATCAAATGAAAATATTGCATATATTTTTATTTATTATTCAGCATGTTGCTATTCCAAATATTAAATGCATTTATTTGCATGTATGTTTTTATGATTATAAATTGGAAAAAATAGCCCAATTATAAAACTGGCACTCCAAATGGAAAACAATGACAAACCATCATTAACAACGGTTACTTTGGATACTATTTTAAGCTTTGTTTTTGTTGATCAGAAAGATTTGGTTTCATGCCACCTAAACAATAATTTTTTTATCACAGATTATAAATGATATGAAATAAATGATGAATGAAAAATTCTTATATGAAAGGTATACAAAAATGTCGAGGGGAGAACTCTCCAGATTTTTTGCATTATAATTAAATTTTTGAAAATGTATTATCTACTTATTTCTCTTTTCCACATAGAAAACCTATAGTATGATGATTTCAAGTATTGTGTTTGACTGTGAATTAAATCTTCACTTACTTTAAATGTCATATATATTGCTGAAGTATTTAGAGACTTCCTTAATTGAAATAAATTTTTTGAAATTTTCTTGGGACATCCTTTGAATGTAAATAGTATAAAATTGTCTGTTTGTGTGTTTGAAATTTTTTATTTTTATTTTGCTGGGATGATTGCATTCAGGGTTCATCTGGAATTCCAGATTTTTTAGATTCACTAGCTATCTCAAATGATAAACCTGCCTATAACTATATTTTATTTGGTCTCAGTGAAGTTCTTATCTACTTGATGTATTCTGAACCTCTCTACAATGATAATGAATTTTTTGATGCACCTGTCTATAACGATAATTTTACCTCTATAGATCCATTTAACGTGTCCAATTTGTGTCCGTCAAATCATTGGCAACAAAATGCAGGAGAAATCGATTAGCAGCTGAAAGTGCAGTGATAGTATCAGTTATACATGTACCTACCTCAGACCAAGAGCATTGCTAATGTTTGTCACATTTTGGATTTGAGGGAAAAGTGCTTAGCAAAAGTGTCAGGCAAGCCATTAGTAATACTCTTACTCTGTGAGAAGTACATGTGGAGTGTCTAACTGTTATCACTCCACTTCAAGCCACTTATTGCTTTTCCGGTATTTTGCCTTTAGCAATTTGTCCGACACAGCTGCAGCAGGTCTTAGGAAACCAGTACAATACAATACCATTTTTTTCCCTTGAAAAATGTCACCACATAGTCCAGAATGTGGATAGCAGCTGAATCGAGGGAAAGGTCTAGAAACCAGAGCCTGTTCTAACAAGGGGACCATATGTCTGTTGCCTCTATTTTCACGTGCTATCGAACTTATTTATTCGCAGTTGGAACATCTGAACTCCTTAGATGGCCTCAATCATATGTGTATGCAAGTGTCATTTGCTTCAACAAGTAAGCAAACAAAATTAACAGATTATTTTCAATAATATTATGAAAAAAATTATGCTTGCATCTCTCCCTTTTATGCATACTTTTATTGTTACTAATTTTTTTTAATTAAAATTCTCTCTTTGAAGTTCTTAAAGTGTCTAAATAATTTAAAGTTTATAAAGTACAATTTTATATCAGCGAGTATTTGTAAGATGAATCAATAAGCACAATAAAATTAGTTATATTAATAAATGCACACATACATAAATATTGGATGCGAAAATGTTCAACCTGTCTATAACAATATTTTTCTAGGTCCCTACAATAACATTACTTTAGGTATTACTGTATATCATTAAAATTGTTTAATAATTTTAGATTATATCAAAATCAATGGAGTAGTCAAACTTCTTGTCGAAATTTATTAGTGAAAATCCAGTCATTTTGTTAAAATTTGTATATTTGCACATCACATTAACAATATACTATTATTTGAAATTATGCCGGAGGCTTTTGAAATAGAATCGCAATCACCTTGATTTTGTTCTAGTTGGCAGAATATTGGCACGTTTAAAATATTTTTACCTTTATTTTATCTTTTCGTATTTCGTCTTTTAATTATCTTTCTCAGTTTCAGATGTTAATTTCTTTATTGGTTGAGTCTAATCTTTATATGATGTGAATTATTTATTATATGTTACATTTTTAAACGTATATTGTACATATGTAAAAAAAAAAAAAAGCTTTAATTTTACTTCAACTAAAGCAACAATTTGTTTCTTTCTACAGATCATGGATTTTATTATTATGCTGATTTCTCTGTGTATGATAATGATACGCATTGTGTAGTAAACTTCACATTTCCAAAGCGTGCTGCTGAAGAGTTTGATTGGAATTTCTGGTATGATATTTAATTGTTAATCAAAATTATGTGTATTCGATTTTGTTTTAATCTGTATACTTTTTGATAAAAAGTGAATCAAAGATTATATTTCTCCAGTTGTATGTCTGCAAAAATTCTGATGCAAACAATATGAATGTTAGTATGTTTAACCATTTGAAGTCCATGCTGCACTTTATGTTGGAAAGAGCTAGTTGTGGGTTGTAGTGGGCCCTAGGTGTAACTTTGTGCATGTTTTTTTTTTTGTGCAAAAGCAAGTTTTGGCCATATTCTGCCAGTCACAATTGCTGTATTTAGATTTTGTGTAAGTTATGAAACAAATTTTATAAAAGACAATGTGTGCAATCACATATCTTGGTACTTCATAATATAAATAAAACGCTTTTGTTCCCAGTTGGGAATTTTTGGCTTAAAATGAAACTAGTGTTATTGCATCGTTTGGTTTTCAATACCCTTCGGTTATAAATGTAATTTTTATCAAATCAAAAAAGTTATTGCAGTTAATTTTTTTAATAATGGTGGAGTATATTTGACTTTGAACTGTGTTGCTCTTAGTGTCATAACCTTTTTTTCTTTCTGAAAGCTTTAATAATGAGTAAAAAGTTTTAAAACCCTTAATAATTCAGAATATTGACTGCTACTAAAATTTTTTTTATTTGCCTTATTGTCAAGTATGAGACTAGTTCTTTAACTTAAATTTTGATTTCCCTCTATATATACAATTTTGTAAAATTGTATAAATTTATGTTGTCAAATACTTTATCATTTGAAATTTGTTTTAATTCAGTATTGTAACAAGTTTTGTTTTCTTGTTAAATGGATAAGCCCTTAAAATGTTGTTTGTAATCTTGTTCATTTTTTCTTCTTGAATCAATTTATCTATATATTCTATTTTAAAAGAAATATAATTTGTAAGCATGTTTAAGGCAACTGGTATTTTTCAATGTGGACAACTATTTTAAGCTTATCAGACTATTAAAACAACCTGAGAGTGGGTTGAGGTCAGGAATGTAGTGGAGCCGGAACACTGTTCCGGCACTGCTTGGCATTTAAAAGAAATAAATGAGAAAAATTGTGAAAACCTCCTTAAAACGGCACGATTTTTGTCACCCAGGTTAGAGTGTTCCGGTACTGCGTGGTTGAGGTAACCCTGTATATAGAAAGCATGATGTACACTTATTGAAAAGTTTGTAGTTGGGAATTTTAGTTGTTGCTAGATTTAAAATTTGAAACTTTTGTTTGCTGAGAGATGCCAAATTCAAAATTGCATCCTAATTCTTAGTTATAATTGGTCACAGATGTGCAATAAGGAGTAAACTAAAAATTTTAGGATTTCGATTTAACTATTGCAAATTGTATCTAAGTCTGTGTTTCTCTTTCTGGAGAGGTGACACCTCTGCCACTTAGAATATCTGTGTGTCATAATTTGTAATTGGAAACTCCATCTGAGGCCTGAGTCTGTGTTTCAAAATGTTTTCCAAGCAAAGTGTTCTTATTACACTACACACTTGGGTCTACAGCAAGATATTGTGACAAAATCGTGGGTGTACATGAATGCAGTCCAATAAGCAGAATTAAAAAAAGTAAAGTTCTTTATTTTACAAATATTCTAAGCAAAGAAACATAGTACAAGTATTAAAAACAGGACTTCTAAGAATTCACAACAGAGATTACTATTAAACCTCAACTCAGCGCTCAAAGGCTTCTTGTTAGCTCACCAGCTTGCTTGCTGATCAAAATCCAACTAACTCTTCTTGGCTTGAGAGCTTGCTTTTATACTTTTTCAGCAGGAAGTGACATCATTACTTAGGAAGTGAAGTAATCCCCAGAAAGTTCATGAAACCGGTAGAAATAGGTTGAAAGTTCGAGGTCCTTCTAGAAAATTCCTTTTGTCGCCAAGATTAGCATCTCAGGGAAATTACTTTATAGCTTTGTAACAATATATTATTTCTTTGTGCACAGCAGAAAGTAATGACAATAGTAATTTTGAGATTATTTAAATATAACAGTGTACTGTTTAAACATAACCGTACACTCAACTTAATAGTATCAGAAATGGCATTTCCTTTCTTTTACTGGTGCAAAATACTTTCTGTATTATGTAGAAGGTTCATAAATGTAATCACATCTCAAAATAATTAAATATCCATCTCATTTTAATTAGAGTAATCCATTAGTTAGAAAAGACAATAAAAATCAATAATTCACAGGCTAATGAAGATGAAAATGACATTTACACATGAAAGAATGAGGGAAAACTTTTTTTGTCTCAAAATCAGAATTTGACGGTAGAAGAGTTTGTAATTTAAACCACTAGAGAGTTCAGCAGTTGGTGGAGTGATGTATTTCATAGGATAAGATGATGATAGAGTAATGATTTTCAAATATTCAACTTGTGGCCCTCCATTCTGGAAAGCAGCTGTCTGACAAGAAGGCGCTCTTTTTCATAGCACTAAGCTACGTTTATTTTGGTCATACCAAAAGAAATGTTGTTACCTAAAGATAGTGACTGTTGACATAGAAGGTACATTCAAAATATATGAAAGTTACATTACAGAATTACATAAATGTAGTGCAAAAATGCATGTGCAAGAATCTATTAAAATTACTAAATTAAAAGGAAACTTGATGTGATTTACACAGCCAGAAAAGGGATATAGTAAACAGGAAGAATGACTCATAAAAATACCAAATTGACTTACTGTATACTTGACAAAAAAAAAGTTTTTTCTAGGATGAACCCTATTCAGAATTTCTGGTATTAGACTAGACTGAAAGTTATTAATAAACATTTGTTAACCATTAATTTTCAAAAATCCTATTTAAATTTCCTTACATTTCCAAAAAGTTCATTTCCAGAAAAACCTGCAAAGTAAAATTCAAAAACCAAATTTCAAAATTTACTATAAGCAATATGAAAACAACTCCAATTAAGACCCACTGCTCCACATGAGTTAACAACAGAACCTAAGATGTTGCAGGAACCTAACATGAAAAAGAATGTCAAATGACTTTTAATGTAACGATTTACATGGCATTAGAATTTATTCTGTAACGTTTTGCAAAAACAGCTATATCTCACACCCTGTCTTTTGGAATTGATTTCTAATTTCATAACTGCTTCCAGTTTTAAGTTGATTATTTACCCCCCCCCCCTATTTCTTTTTTAATAAACACAGCTGAATTTTAAGTTTCCTTCTCTTTTTCCCGTTGTATAAATTATTTAAATATGGCTTTTTGTAAATTTTTATTTTAGGTTGAAAGTAGTTGCTGTAATCATGGCTACTTTGGTAACTTCTGTTTACTGTGCCTTATACTTCATGGTTGTACAACAGTATAAAGAAAAGGTACATGTTTTAGTGTTTAATATTTTACACAAACAAGTTCAAACTATTTATTTATATTCTTCTTATATTGTTTTATTTTTGTGTGAAAAGACTCACTCGAAAATAAGTCGCTTATTTTTCCCAAGGTATGAAGAATCTGTACTTATAAAAGGCGATGTTTGCGTGCGTGTGTGTGTGTGCGCGCAATGTCCAGACGAATCTATCGCACTTACATCCATGAAATTTGGCACACAGGTAGTCGTAATGGTGACTCAATGCACCTCAAAGCCCGAATTTTACAATTAAATCTAGAAATTTTTTTAATTTAATGTTTTGTGTTGTTTTGGGTCATTTTCGAGACATTTATGGCTGTAGTATCTTTTCTAATGATCGTTGAAAAACAATCAATGCACCATCGGATAGAACAAACAATTTTCGTTCTAATGAAGTTTGTTTTGAATTTCTAACATAATTTACTGATTTTTGAGAAATTTTTAAATAACAGTCACTTTTATGGTAATTTTTGATAAGGATTTCTTCAAATTCTCGCATCTGACAGTCTAACAACTCTATAATTTTCATTTTTTTTTTCTGCTTATAACTGGAACATTTCTGTTGGATTCAAAACAAAAATGGTTAAAATATCTTATTCCTTTTTTTTTAAATTAATTTTTCCCTGATCAGTTTTTTTGCTAGCGAGATTTGACAGTGAGAGTTTCTCCGGACGATCTCAAAATGCTTTTTTGCAATTTCATTGGCTGGTGGTGACCTTCATCGCAGAAGGTGATGTAATATGCTTTCATTCCCAGCATGCATTTCTGCAATCTGATTCCTTTCGGTGACGTCATTACATTTGTGTCACTATCGAAAATCAATAATGTGCATCTTTTGTTTTCAAAACTTTTTTGTGTCATTGTGGGCATTTTTCCCCCATTTTATTGAAGTCCTGATTCCATGGGCAACGCCGTGCGCATACTGCTAGTATGTAATATTCAAAATAATATATATATATATTATTCAAAAGCTAAATAATTAAAACAATTTTCTGACAATCTGCTGTATAATCTTCATGCACTTCTTTAGAGTATAATAAAATATGAGAACTGGAAAGTACATTCGCGAATGCTAAAAGTTATATAATTGTATTTTATTTAAATCTATAAATTATATAAAACACTTAATAAATGAAAGTATTTAAGATCTAGATTCAAATTATGATCAGTCGAATGTTTGTTTGCTTTAATCTCTAAATTTCTGATTGTTTACTTTGCTTAATTAAGGTCTTTAAGATTTTTGGTTCTGTTACACAGCGCAAAATTATTTAAAATTCATTATGTAGAAATTAACTTTGTCATAAAAAGGTCATCTTATAAACACTCTCACTTCTTATTTTTACTATCTTCTTGTATCAATATAAGACAAACATTAAAAACTATTTAAAGTTAATGATAATTAAACATTTCTTATTTCCCTATTAAGGTAACCAAGATTTAATCAGCTCATAAGCAGAAATAATAGTCATTAGAGGAGAAATCAGAGTTGTCAAAAATTAAAATATGCTAATGTGTTAGTATTCTAGGGTTTTCTGACTGATGTTTATAACTGCTAATTGCACTGAAAGGATTTTATAGTAATGAAGACTTTTAACTCCCTCACATACTTCATTTATGGAATTACAAAAATTTTTATATTTAAATCTGTAATTAAGTTGATTCAACAATCAATTTATATAAAAAATTCACTTGGATATGCTTAAATATTTTAGGTATCCTTTACATTCTCGTATGGATTAAAATATCAATAAAGTAGGATGTAATCTAATTTGGAGGTTAAATAAATTCGTAGGTCTAGGGGTTAACATAGCATTTGAATGTTATGATGCTGGAAATGACAAATACTTATAATATTCTTTTCCAACATATACTTGAATATTGTTTTTATTTTTACAAATTTGACTGACAGTCTAGATAGTGGCTGATGTAATTTTATTGGAGCCAATAGTATATAGAAAAAAATAGAAGAATAAATTTAAAATGGAAATATAAAAATTATGACAAAAAAAACCTTTAATTTCTAACAGATACTTTGATGTATACCACCAAATTTTGTCGTACATGGCCTCCAAATACATGTTTTTCACAGCAAAAATTAGTAGCAAGACAATGAAAAAGATAAATAAAACCTGTTTGTTATAAAAATTATTCAGCATTATTTTGTTCCATACTATTGCAACCATGGTTCCTTAAATTCTGTAAATTGTTTCTAAAAATCGGCATTGTTTTGATTGTTCAGCAGAAAGAATTTGCAAATGAAGGTACTTCAACAACAGAATTGGCTATTGATACTAGTGCAACTTCTGAAAGTAAAAAAGAAGTCAGTCCTGCATTCGTTTCCAGGTATTTTTCATTTTATAAATGATGTTTTGTTCTTTTTTCAGGCAATAAATTATTTTGAGCATACTTTAAAAATTTATTAAAATTGAACCCTTGAATGAATAGCTTTACACATTATTTTATAAAGCTCTTGATGTAATTTGAGGATAGCTTTGATATGATTCTGCTCTGGAATTTTTTAATTTTCAAAAATATAACCTTCAGCAAAAATGAATTATTATTATCTTATGAATTATTATTATAAGTTTTGATAATTTAGAAATAGCTCAAGCTGAATATAGGATTTTTTTAGTGCCTTTTTAAGATAAAAAAATTATTGCAACAATATAATATTTTTTGTCTGTTTTAATTTATAACTAGTGATAGTCGGGATATTGTTATGAGTTGAAAGTGAATAACATTTTCACCATTTTTATCCTTGAGCTGATTTTCTAACAATGTGTTTGTTATTAATCATTTCAAAATGTAAAGTAGTTTTTGGAGGTGGCAGAATTTTAATTGCTTTTTATTTTTGTCCTATAAATTTTATTTCAAACAGCTTCTGAATAAATTTTGATATTGGGTTATTCGAAAAGTCTTTGCTGATTTTTAGGATAAATTTAAAAGTTCTTTTTTTGCACTAGCAATGAAGTTTATTTAATAATACATGCACCATTTTATTTGATAATGATTGCTATCTTTGGGGAAGTTTCATTATCCCACTTTGATAGAACATCTCTGGCTTATCACTAAAATACTGCTCAAGATGTGTTGGCAGTCCACCAGAGAATTGAAAATTTTAGCTTTCTCCAAATAGTCCAGTTGTCGATTATACTTAACTGAATTAATTGTTTGGTTATGATGAAAAGTTTCTTTAATTCATTTAACGTCATCGAAGCTTCTGCTAGGGCGGCCATATTTTGGTTTTGGCAATATGCTAACTGTCGTCATAAATCTTTCATGCCATTCATAAACTGTAGGTCTTGAAGGTGGACTTCGATTGTATGTAGTCCGAAATTTATGCTATACCTGTGTTGCAGATATAAATTTGAGAAACCACGCTACAACTTGCGCTTGTTCTTGTGGTGAAACCATTTTGAAACGAGAATGTTGCAAAACATTGATGTAGCGCCATCTAGTTTACACTTCATTTTTTAAAAAATTGATATTTTCTTTATGGAACATAAAAAAACCGTAAGTGCATATCATTATTTGTTTATTTTTAATTATTTTTTAAAAGTGTAAAGATACATTTCGGGCACCCTGTATATAAAATGTTAAAAGTTTCTAATTTTGGTTGTTGCATTTTGGGTGCTTTTTTATTTTATGGGATGACACTAGTGTGTGCTTTCTGTACATTTCTACTGAAGCTGTTAATCTATGCAATTTATTTTCCATCATTTTTTCATTTTCTCAGCCTTTAAAAGATATTACAGCACCTTTTTACTGAATTCTTCCCCTATATCTTGTGTTAACACATTAGTGTTTTTGTCATTTTAAAAGTCAATCATTTTCCATTATTTATTTTAGATTTCATAAGGATTTTCAGTTGATAGCTATTCTGGGAAAAGGTGGTTTTGGTGTTGTGATGGAAGTGAAGAACAAAATAGATGACTGTGAATATGCAGTGAAAAGAATACGTATCAAGACTGAAAAATATAATGAGTATGTATATCTTTGTACAATGAAACCCGGGTTATCTGAATTGCCTCTGAAATCGCAAATCCAAAAAAACATACTATACTGCACAGAAATAATCATGAAGACAAAACTTTTTTGCAACAATATCTCCACTTTTTTCTTTTAAGCCCTCCCAATAAGGTCAGTGATTAATTTTAAAATGCTAAAATTATAATTGACAGGTATTAACAATTTTAAGTACAATATTGTTCGCTTGTGCCTGTCTGGCACATTGGGCCCCAACTCACAGGTACGAATATTGCACCTGATGGAGGGTTAATTTTAATAAAGAACATAAGTGTAGCTTACAAAGGAAATTTTGAATAAGAATTACATGCTGTAATTAGATACAAAATAGTAATAGATGTTCATGGCTTAGCCGAAAAAATCGTTATCCGAAATGTCTTCCTCCTTTAGTTTGGTTATCCGAGGTTGTACTTTATTAGAAATAAAACATTTATTTGATTATAAAAGTATTTTTAATCACTCATTTGTATCTAATATCATTATTCAAGAGTGATTTTACATTAACGTTTCTGATTATTTTTCTTTTTCCAGTATAAATTGAAACTTGCAAGACTTGTATTTTTACAAACCTAAGGGGAACTTTTTAGATACCTGTTATTTCAAATTAACATAGATATCTTAAATGTGCTGATGCATCTTTGTGTGTGTGAGAAAGAGATTTCTTGTGTTTTAGACTGTATGAAGTGCATGCCTGCCCATTCATTAACATGCAACTAATACTTGTATACTCTATTGTCCCTTGAAGTTTGTCTGATCAGTTGAAACTTATCCTACAGGTGTCTCAGTTATGTGAAAACTTTATTTCAGGAGAGTAGTTATTTGTTCCCCATGCCCTTTAAATGACTTTCTTTACATATCGATCCTGCTAAGCTAATTTTTTAAACAACTGTGAATTTTCATAAAATAATACAAATTTTATCATGAGCCAGATAAATCTAGTGACATATGCATTAAATTTAACTACATTCTCTTAGTTGTATATCTTATCGATTTTAATGTTGTTCTTTTTGTTTAAAATTTACTGCTTTTTAAACTATCAGAGCTGTGAATTTATATAATATTAACACTAAACCTACCGCAGCCAGTCAAATTACCATTTTGCAATGGAAGTTGTTTCAATGTATTGATGATGGCAAATTGCAGGTTTCCTGTCCCAGAAACCAATTTTATTCAATCATATATTATTCTTAACCTTAAATATACGAAAGTGCTAATAAAGTTTCTACAAAATAACTCATAGCCAGTATCCTGGGAAAGACCTGTAACTGAGAGTTGTCTTGTAGTTGGCAGTCAATGTGTTAAATAAAAAAAAAGTTCTTTGAACTTCATTTTTCAAAATTTTGGTTTGTATTTTCATGAGGTTCTGAGTGGCGCATCATCTTTTTAATATATATTTGTTTGATAAAGTCTACAAACTAATTTTAAGGACAAATTGAGGGCTCTGCAGTACACTTGCTGTGTGTTCCGATTTTCTGATTATGGAGTTTTTAGCTTTTTTTGTCTTTTCTACTTCTAACTGAATTCTATTGCTATGAATTGTAAATATATCTGTTTTCCTTAATTTCTGAAATGAACACTTTTATTTGTATTGTATTTCTTTTTAATTCAACAGATTAGGGTATGGATCTGTAATGCGTGAAGTCAAAGCTTTAGCCAAACTTGACCATCCAGGAATAGTGAGGTATTTTAATTCTTGGATAGAGAGTCCTCCTAAAGGTTGGCAAGAGTTGAAGGATAAAGAACTTGATATTGTGTAAGTGAATGTTCAGTAATTGTTATTCTGTCTTATATTTGTTACAGAAGTGGAGCATAATTTTAATGATTGATAACGTTTTACTGTTACGTATTTTAAATGAGTTGCTAATTTCAAAATCTGATTTTGAATACTAGATTATTATGTAACTGGTTAGTAAAATAATGTGCCTGTTTATTAAGAAAAAAAGCTACCTCAAGGTGAATGTTGGTTTAAAAAACTTTAGACTGTGGTGTTTTTATCGAATAAAAGTTTTATGCTGTACATGTTTGTTGTATAGAGCTATAAAGTGAAAATAATTCTAAGCAGACAAATAGATTTGTTAAATTAATTTCCTCTTGTGAAGTTACACTTTCACTTTTTTTGGAATGGACCTCTTAATCATGAACCTAGGTTAGCAAATAAAAGCAACACCTTGAGGTGCTCCCAGCTGTTCCAACTTTCATTTAACTCCAGTTTGGGGACGTTTGTGCCAATGTGTGAATCTAAGACTATAGATTTAAGCACCTCTGCATATAAAGCAGGGTTTTATTGGAATCGTGTGTCGAAACCATCAATACTTGTCTTTAGTAACTGTTTTTCAAGTTTGGAAATAATGCTTGGTGCTATTTAAGATAATTCATCCATAAATTGCTTCTGTTATTGTTTTCTTTTTTTTTTTAACTCTGTTTATATCGATCCATATTTCATAACCCTTCTGTTCCTGGATGTGGCTCCAGTATTTGAATGATTTTAGAACCTCCTTGAAATGAAACTGAAATTTCAATACATTTTGATAATTGATTATATTGTATTCAGCACACAAAATATGAATTAAGTAAATTTCTGTTTTTTTTTTCATTTGTTTTAGAAAAATGTTAATTATAGCAATAGAGTTTTTACTTATTTTCATGGGGCAATATTGACAATATGTGATTTTGATTTGCTGGGAAATAAAAACATTAAACAGTTATTTGACAACATATAAATAAATATATAAGCGTATGCTGTATTGCAATTTTTCAGTAGTCACTAAGAAAAGTTTTTATTGTGGAAGAAACTGACACTGGTTGCTTGAATGTGCAGTAGAGTGTCTGTTCAAGAAATAGCTGTATATTCTAAATACTTCTTCAAGCAATGTATTAATGTTTTGACTGTACATCTGTCAACTGTACCAATAATTGTTTAAAAGTATTTTTGAATTTTTCTAGTTATTTTAACATTGAGGCAATGGTTTCTGCTGTTCGATAAGTTGCTTTAAATTTGAAATTGGTCTTTTAGGTTTTATGTTGAGAAGAAGTGAATTAGGCCTGCAATCTATATTAATATGCTTTCAAATTAATATTCTGAATTGCCACCAACTTCGTTTTTCTTTTCATGGAATTGTATCGTCGTCGTTCAGGCAGAAGTCACTTCGTCCACAAAAAGGATTTGACAGACTACTGCAATCGATTAGAGTTTGAAATTAATTATTTTGTGTTAGAAACCTGTTATCTAAACATCAGTAGATCAACAGTAGGAGGTAGAAATTTGTAAAATAATTATTGTTATTTATCATATTCACTCAAAATTAATTAAGTTTAAACTGACCACATCTCAAAACTATAGTTTTGAACTTTGTGACTTTTGCCTGAATGATGGCGATATATGATTTTAGCTAATATTTAGTTTTTTAAATTTAATATTTTGTATTTTGATGCAATTTTTTTTATATTCTGTTTTTTCAGAGATGTCACTCGTACAGCAACAGCAGCTAGTGATTTTTCATCCAGTTTGGAGGCTAAGATAGAAACTAAAAAAATTGTAACCTTAAAAGCTCCAAGAAGGCGAAAACATTCTCGTTCTAAAACTTCAAGAAAGCAAATCAATTCAAATTTTAAAATCTCGGAGAAGCTAGGAATGAATCCTTTAAATCCATTTGGTGATAGCTGGCTTGATTCAGACTTTCCAGATCTAGATTTTAATAGAGATGAAGCAGCCACTAGTTCAGGTTCAGGTAGTTGGTGCAGTGATAATGCTCCTATTGAGGCAGATTCTTCTACATTAAATAAAGTGTCCAAAAGATCCATATCGGAGGTTAGTTTATGTTACGATGATGATGAATCGATCAACGCTGAAGATTTTACAAATACCAAACAGCTGTTTGCTCCAAAAAAGCACATTCCAAATAAGAACGTTGAAGATTCAAAAACTCACAATGGTGTTGAATTTTTACCAGATCCCTTGTGTGGAAATAATGCTTTGGACATCAGAAAAATGTTTAGCATTCCTGATGATTCTTTTATTGATGAAAAGGCTGCATTTTTACACTTGAAGAAAATAAATAATTACCTTTCTTGGAAAATGAACCCGTTGTTTATTAATAAACTGCAGCGCTATTTATTTTTTGATTCATCTTGTCCTGATACAGATCATTCTGAATGGAGTGGATGGACTTGCATCCTTAAAGACTTAAAATTAAATGAAGTTGCATGTAATCTCTGCCAGCTCAGAAATTGGATTATTTCAGTTTTATGCATACTTCGATTTTCTGAGAGTCATTATCATAATTTGCTTTGCACTAATTTATCTAATATTCTTTGGGAAGTGAACCTGCTATTAGAAGATGATATCTGTAAGAAAACATATTCTGACTTTTTAAAGACAGAATCAGTTTATAGAATTGGTGCTTTTTTTTCTCTTAAGAACATTAACTCTGAGCTTGCATGGCCTTTGAAATTTGTTTACCTCATTAAGTTGCGACATTATATGTTTTGTCGATCTGTTGTTCTGGCATATAACATGTGCAATCAGTCAGGTTGGAAATCTATCTTTTATCAAGCTGATACTAGATTGTTTATGAAAAATTTGAGACTTTTTCAGATTTGGATATTATCTGTTTTGTGTAAAATTAAATGTGATAAACTTATTTTTTTGGAGTCTGTGATAAAAAATTTGAGCTCTATTTTGTTTGATGTTATGCGTCATTTGGAAGACAAAGTAATTACACCAGTTCCTGCTGAAGAATTTTTCAGTGTATTTGGAAATTTATTAAGGCAACCGAAAGATGCAATTCAATTGCAAAGTCATAAGGATATCCAGTATTTAATCATGTTCCATAATACTCCAATATCAGATTATATGAAAGATCAGAATTCTGAGGAGGAGGATGTGCCTGGATTTTTGTACATACAGGTATTAAATTTTTTTCATCATATTTTTAGTTTTATTTCCTGTTATTTTATTTCAGTTACAGAAAACTGTTAAAAAAAATTAACTCTTTATCACCTATGATTTAATTTAGTTTATGGTTATTGTTCTTCAATTAATAAGAAATTTATTGATTAATATAAATGACTTACATTGCTAAAAGCTATAAAATCAAACCTCCATGTCCTTTATTGATGAGTTGAACTGTAATGTACTTATTGGGTCTCTCACTCTGTCCCTCCTCCCTAATTTTTGAAATTAATATTGTTACAATT
Source organism: Araneus ventricosus (assembly GCA_013235015.1). NCBI lineage: Eukaryota > Metazoa > Arthropoda > Arachnida > Araneae > Araneidae > Araneus > Araneus ventricosus. Next base: position 32,140 of record BGPR01001011.1, on the reverse strand, counting down.
CTGATGGGTTCGTGGATTGAATTGACTTTAATCAAGACAGTGCAAACGTAAATTCATTTACAGCTGTTATTTATAAATATTTACAGTTAATGAGCAAGGTAATCCAGTCTTCAATGGACTACCAGAGTTCAAACTAGCTCACTCACAGAACACGGGAAAAAATCAAAACAATACTCCACAAATTAGCTTAAATTCTCGGCCAAATTCAGAAGCCTCGTCTCAGTCAAAAACACTGATGATCGTGTGTCACACTCACTCAATAAAACCGCAACAGCAATTGACTTATTGGCAATTGCAGAGAGGCTTTTATATACTCTTGGGAGACTGCCAAATTTTCTAGAAAAGAGTAGAAACTTCCTGATGCCAAATTCGTTCAATTTGCAGAATTCATAACAATGTTTGCATGTGCAGAGTATATTGTTATAAAGGTATGCAAAAGATTATAAGATGCAAAATTCTATTCTTATTTAGTATCTTCAAGGACAACGTTTTTTAAAGTAAAAAAAAAAATGATTTAATTTTTAAGTGATTATGCTTTATTCTTTAACTGTTCAATGAATTTGTCAAAATTGAATCAATTCTGGTTTTTTTTTATTCGGCAGATTTTAATTTTTTTTCACTAGAAATTAATTTAAGGAAAAACTAAATGCATACATAGGGTTCACTGTATTTGAAGAGGTTATGGTGTAAATTTTAAAAGCAATTCTCAAAACGTCGTTAATTTGAAAATTTTGGATGTAAGCATATGAGCATGGTATTGCATAATTTTGCACACATTTTTACACATAATTTTAAAAAATGTTATTATTTATTTAGTGTTTTCTATTACAAATCTTGTAGATGCAGCTTTGTCAAAGAGAGAGCCTAAGAACTTGGCTTGACAATAACGATATAAGCCGAGATTATTCAGAAGTAATGAAGATGTTTTGCCAGATTGTGGAGGCTATGAACTATGTGCATACCAAAGGCCTCATGCATCGAGATTTAAAGGTAAATTCATTTGATTATCCACTTAGAATTCTTACATATTTTTCCATTTTTTTGTAAATATTAGGTAGTCCAACTATTCCATGAGTTATCGGGAATAACAACTCTCTTGTATTAATAAATTTTGAGATTTGTATAAATTTTAAGAGAATTTTTCCTGGTATTTTTTTTTAATGATGCAGCATCTGAATCGCTGCTGTTATGAAACTCACTTATTTTTTATAATAAATTGTGGGGAACTTTAAAAAATGATCGCTTGTAAAATGCTAAAAATATGTTTCTAGTGCAAAATGTTTGCAGTGTAGTTTGGTTACTGCAAAACTAAGCTACAGTTTTAAAATTATCTTGAACTAACAATACACTCACATGTCATTACCCATGACATGACTTCAACAAAATAAAAAAAAGCCCAAAGTTTTGAAAACGAAATCAAAACATATATATATATCGAAATCAATAATATATATATATTATTGATTTCGACCTCGATATTTAGTGAAAGTACACGCAGGAACTTGAGCTAGATGAATAACGTGTTCTTTTAACTTAAGATATCAGCATATATGTGTGTCTATCAAAAAGTATAAAACAAATAAATCAAATGATTCTTGGATCAGTAAAATGAAGTAATTAAGATTAGCTGATGCAATAAAATGATCGAGAGTATGACGTGACTTTGGCTTGGAATGAAAGAATGCTGTTACAAAAGTCAACTTTGTATATAGGTGTTATTATATTTAGCTTATTAAATTTTGACCTCAAAGTCTTTTTCCTCTACAGAAAACCTATTCTGGTTTTGAATCTGCATGGATGAATGGCCTCTGATGACGTCATCCACCAGATTCTTATTCCTCATCATTGTTTGTTATTTTTTTTGTATTTTTAACTCTTTCACAATTAAAACTTCCCTTAATTCATATTTATATCTTTGTACTTCTCAATTTTTCCTGGATGATGCAGCACTTGTACGCGCCAATTAAATTGCTTCTATTATTGTTTATTTTGTCTTTTTAGATATTCAATAGTGTTATTAGAATGTCGGATGCAAGAAAAATAAGAATTGAAAGTTAAAAATAGAAAGGAAAAGTGACTGTTATTTAAAAATTTCTCAAAATTCAGGAAATTATGTTGGAAATTCAAAACAAACTTCATTAGAACGAAAATTGTTTGAAACGGCTCATCTAATGCTTTCATAGTATGAACTGACTGTCTACCAATCATAAATTTCGACAAAGGTCATGCATATTTTTAGCTACCAAAAATATTCTGATAAATCGAAGGAGGGAAAAGCTCGACTTTTGAGGAGAAACTATTGTCTTTTAAAAAGTGCTAAAATGAGGACAAACATCTAATATTTCCATAGTTGTGTAATGCACCTAGTTATTAAGCTTAATGCTTGTATCTTAAAGATCTTTTACATCCAAAATATACCTTATTACATTCAGTTATTTAAATTAATGAGTAGATAAAGTGATAAGCCCAAGTTTCCATATTCTTTTACGTATTTTGTGTGGATGGCAGCATATACAGATCGTTTGGACTGTGTGTTGTACTCAGTTTTTAGAAATTTTGTAGAAGAATATTACAAAGCTTACAACAAATTCTTTTTTTATTTCTTAATAAGTTTATAAATTTTAAATGCTTTAATGGCATTTCAGTTAAAAGGTTCTCAAAAGTTTAATGTGAATCAGGATTTCTTGCCCTCACATGTAACTTGGTACACATTCTGATGAATCGGAGCCTTTTGTGGGCAAAAACAACATTTATTATTTACTAGAATTTGCATAAGCTACTGGCTTTTTATTTAGTTTTCATTGGTTTTATCCCACAACAGAGAAAATATCAAATATGTATAGCCCTATATTCACCAAATGAAATCTCATTTTAATGTAGCTTTTTGTTAAATTATATTGCAAGCTCTAGGCAAGTACAGGGCTATTCAAAAAGAAGAAGATTTAAAATATTTATTTCTAATGAACAATGATAGATATGTACATCACTGGATAGAGGAAAGTTCAAAGTTGTATTTTAGGCGATAATCCTGGTAAAATCGGCGCTGTTGTTTGTTTACGAGAAATGGCAATGCCTCAGGAAAAGTCGTTTTGTGTGCTGCAGTATGCAAGGAGTGAATCCATTGTTGCTGTGTGAAGTGCATTTCTTTGTAAGTTCAAGAAAGAGTGGCCTCATCATAAACAAATTTACAGTTTATGTAAGAAATTTGTAGAATATGTTTGCATATGCAAAAGGAAAAGCACTGGTTGTCCTCGCACGTCAAGATGGTGCTCACTTCCATCACGAGGTATGGCAGTATCTGAATGACACAATTTCAGGGTGGATCAGGAGAAGTGGGCAACATGATCCTGTTCATCTAAAGTGACCTCCAAGGTCATCATATCTTGCCCTTTTAAATTTTTATCTTTGGGGTATATAAAAGACAGCGTGTATGACCACCTGTGCTTGCTTCTCTTCAAGATCTGCAAGATCGAATTGTCACGGTAGTGAGTTCAATAACCAGGTACCAGTTACTTTATGTGTGGTGAGAAATGGACTACTGATTCAAAGTTTGTCGCATAACAAATTAATATATAAAATAAAACTTTGAACTTTCCTCTATGGGTCATTCCGTGTCAAGTGATCCAGAGCTGGTTGCTTGACCATTTTATAATCAAATGATTTCTTTGTATGTTGATTCCTACATAATTAGAGAGTCCAAAAAGACTAATTTTAATTAAAGACTATTTTTTTTTTTTTACATAACATGCTAATTTTTGCGTATGTAGGGGTTTGCTTTAACTTATATTACTTGGAACTGTTGAACCCGAAGTTGATGAAACAAAAAACAGTTTATTCAGGAAGATACAGTCTTTATTATCTCCAGTACACATTTAAGGAAAATTGTATCCCAAATAGCAAAAATCAGCTTAAAAGTTTGACGTTAAAAATGACAAATTTTCAATTTTTGAAGGCATATAATTCCCAAGAGGAATCTATTCTCCATATAACTTTTGTAGAGATGTGTAGCTACCTTAATGTACTGTATTTACAAAAAATTTCAACCCTGAGATTTGCTTCTTTTAAGAGTTACGGGCTTTCAAAATCCGAAAATTTCAAAAAAAATCCAAATTTTGACATCTTATATCTTTGTTGGGGCAAAGTTTAAAAATCTGAAATTTTTACAGATAAACCCTCTATAGTGCATTATATTGCTGTAAAAATTTCATGTTTGATATTTATCTACAAGTCAAGTTAGAGAACTTTAAAAATCCCATAAAAAACGTATTTTTTGCTGAAAATGATGGAGCATTAATTTGACTAAGTACTATTTTTATCATTAATAAACTATAATATGATATAACTAATATTACCTATCACATATAAACTTACCTTTTTTACATGAAGTAGCTTGTGCACACTTTAAATGTATAATGAAGTTGAAAAATATGAATATATTTCATGGTCACTTTAGGTTCCACATTATAATTGAGGCTTCTCTATTCACTATTTTATAACACAATTTTTACTATGGTTACCATTGTTAAACACTTTAATACTTCAAATAAAAGTATTGTTGTATTATTTACAACTAGCACATCACAAAAGTGTTGATAGACTATACACTAGAGTCAGGTTTATCGTTCTACCTTGATTTGTATTCATTAAGAAGTTTTGATATTTCTTCACTTAGTTTTGGGGAAATGTTGTGTCCTTCCAGTAGTTGTTGTACTTCTAAGGCACTTAGTTTCCTTAAAACATTGTTCATGGGCACCCAAGTCTGGTCTTTCTTCTTTTTCTCAAAAGCTGTCCTTGGTCCGGCGGGGATGATAAAATGTTACAAGCACATGTTTATATCACTAATGTCATTCACTCTGCCTGCCACTGTTGACCATCATATACACATGCAATAGAATCTCTTGTGTGAAGTGTTATTTGTACAGCTTTTGTAGTGGAATGAATTTCATATTCCGTAGCTTGTGAAGTAATGAAGCTCTTCAGGTTACTCTCTGACACAGGAACAAAATTCGGACACAGGAAAATTTTGAAATTTCCGGATTCTGAAAGCCTGTAACTCTTAAAAGAAGTAAATCTCAGGGTTGAAATTTTTTGTAAATACAGTACATTAAGGTAGCTACACATCCCCACGAAAGTAATATGGAGAATATATTCCTTTTGGGAATTTTATGCCTTCAAAAATTGAAAATTTGTCATTTTTTTAAAGTCAAACTTTTAAGCTGATTTTTGTTATTTAGGATACAATTTTCCTTAAATGTGTACTGGAGATAATAAAGGCTGTATCTTCCTGAATAAACTGGTTTTTGTTTCATCAACCTCGGTTCACCAGTTCCAAGTAATATAAGTTAACGCAAACCCCTACAACGCAAAAATCAGCATGTTATGTAAAACAAAAATGGCTGCCATCAGAATTCAGAAAAAGATAAAAATTTAAAATTAGTCTTTTTGGACTCGCAAATCATGTAGGAATCAACATACAAAAAATCATTTGATTATAAAATGGTCAAGCAACCAATTATTTTTTTTCTGGATCACTTGACATGGAATGACCCCATTCTGTGATGTATTGCTACAAAAATTCGTCAAGTGAGTGTACATAAATGTAGTCCAAGAAGCAGGATAATAAAAAAATAATGACTCCTTTATTCCACAATATTTCGGAAAATAAAATGTAGCACAAGTAACAAAACTAATCGGCACTTTTTATAAATTAATAATACAAGTAGACAGCAGATCACTAATAAATATCAGTAATAGCACTTTCAATAGCGCTTAATTTCTATCAGCTCATAAACTTTCACTGCGGTCAGAGATCCAAAAACGACTTATTCCTCATTTGAGTAGTTTGCTTTTTATACCTTTTCCGACAGGATGTGACGTCACATAGGAATCTCTCAAAGGTTCTCTAAATTTTCGTTCCTCGTAGAGCTAGAACTGTAACTCTTGAATTTTCTAGAAACTTCGTTTTGTTGCCAAAATTGTCACCAAGGTTGGGTTAATTGGCTTGGCGTCCAGTAAAACTCTTTCTTGTCATAAGGGGAACAACTTTACAGCTTTGTAACAGTATTGTATGTGTTTCTGTCTGTTGTCATTCATTAGAAAAAAATATTTAAAATCTGCTTCTTCTTTTTGAATAACCCTGTATCTTTCTCCAAGTAATTTTTGAAAACTTTTGACTTAAATAGCTTTTACTTTTACTGGTTCAGTTATTTTAAAAGCGTGTGCCTTTACTATTTACAGCCATCAAACATCTATTTCTCATTGGAAGGATCTATTAAAATTGGAGATTTTGGTCTTGCTACACAGTTTGAAAGGCAAGATGCTGGAGATGATCCATCCTCATCAAGTTCTATATGGTATCATACCCGTGATTGTGGCACAGAGCTTTATATGAGCCCAGAACAAGTGAGACAAGTTGTTATATTATTAGATATTTTTTTATATGTATGAATAAAAAAATGGGTTAACACAAAAGCTATTACACAAAAACCTTTGTTACTATAAAATAATTTTTTCAAGCTGCACGGGAAAATTGAAATTGGGCATATTGAATTATTAAGACATGTTTTTGTTTTATGAGAAAAATTCATGTTTTATGCTAATGTAACTGCATTATATCTCACTACTTCATAGTAGTTTAGAGCATAAAACTACAGTCTATGAAATTATTTGTGATACATCAAAAACAACAAAAAAAAATTCATGTGGAATTCATGTTACATAAAAATTTTATGTATATGTAGTAAAATTGGTATTCATGCATTATAAAGATAAACATTTGCTCGGATTTTCTCGTGCCGTCTTGATGTTTTCTTGTTTCTGATAAACTAGATATAAAATAGTTATTGCACTTGCACTCGCACTCCTCTATATCGCTTTTTTTTGTGTATTAATTAATTTTCCATTTATAATTCATTTATTTAAATGACTTGGGGTTCTTAGATATTATAACTGTATAATTAAACTTATTTTAATTTCAGCGCTCCAAAAAGAAGTATAACTATAAAACAGATATATTTCCTCTGGGCATAATCTTGTATGAGCTATTAGTACCATTCGAGACTCAGTCAGAACGATACCAGGTAATTGGTATTCCATATGTTAGTTATTAGACAGATAAATATCGTTATAATTTGTTGAAGCCATCACAAAGTTAATAGTAGAAAGAAGTTTTCATATCTTGTTTATCTATTATATGAATAGTAAAGTAGCATGATCTTGTTTTATAGCCATGTTTGTAAAGATTTTATATGAATGAATTACTTCTAATATTTTTTGTTGCTGGTTTCTGAATTGTTCTTGTCTAATTTCTCTATGTCGGTTAATATATTTTGAAGATATTAAACCATAAACACTTATCTATAAAAAAATGCATGGCATTTCAATTATTTAGCTTTGAAATTGTATCTTACTCCCTTACAAAACTTCTAAAATACTCTTGAGTTTTCAATGGAAATCTTGTTTATTGAATGTTAAAATTCATAGTTTTTATTATTATTATTTTATCTGACTGAGAATTTTTTAAAACTGAAAATAATGTTAAACGCATAACATCTAGTAAAATAATTTTGTCTCGGTTGTCTTAAGAAACCATGGTCATTTGACTGATGAAACTGAAACAATTTTGAAATATTGCATAGATTCACTTAATAATTAAAAATTGGTATTGCCATTGAATGCCTCTTAATTTGCAGGTACCAATGTATGAGTAGTTTTGAATAGTGTAAAGAAATTTTGTGGTTTTAGTCCAGAAAATTTCCAATGATTATTCAAAATAATTCCCAAGCAAGAAAGCCTGGGAGGATCCAGTAACTAATTCCTAATAATGAATGATGTCTCTCGACATGGGAGTTTTTAGGATAGTTTGGAAAAATGGAGTTTAAAAAATATTTTTATGTCATTACCAGGCAAAGTAATTTCATTTGCTGAAATAGTTTAATTTACTTTTTATGCTTGAAGCTGAATCTGACTTGTAATTCATAATGATGGATTTCAAGTGAAATCAAATTATTGCCCAGTATTTGCAAATATTTGAGTATTCATATTTATTGCCTAGTGTTAATATTGAAAAATAACAAATGTTTGTATCAAAGCAATATAAAACTTAAATGCTAAATTATTTTATTTAATTTAAATTATCATTCTGAAGTTTTGTTTCATTTTAAATATACTTTCAAATTGGGAATAAGAATTTTGAATCAGCCAATAATGACAATAGAATATGCTGTTTTCTCTAATGTGTTGTGTCATTAATTTCCATAAATTGGGTAGATTCCTTATCTATTGCAATGGTTCTCGTGACATGACTTCCAGAAAATTTCTGCAGATTTTCACTGATCATGACCCCTAGAACCCAAACCACCTTTCAATCATAAGTTTATATATATATTACTTTTGGGCTATTTATCCTTTAGTAAAAATATTTATCTTCTCACAAATATCAATTTTTATTCGTTTATTTTTTTTTATAACCATCAATGCAAGTTGCAGTTTCTTGTTTAGATTTGTTGAAATGAGATAATTTTCTCAGATTTTTTCAAATTAGTTTTCAGAACAGTTTAAAAGATTAACTTATAGTAGAATGAATAACACTCTAGTGGAATTAAGGACTTTGTTCATATGTTTTGTTATTTTAGCAAAGTAATAAATTGCAAATGAAATTGGTTTTTTCCTTATCAAAGACCAAATTAATATATCCCTTCTTTTTCAGATAGTCAAATGGAGTAGTATTAAAAGCATCTTGTATCTGAATTTTTGTCTCAATGTAACTGTAGTGTGTTATCTGATATTTATATTTTCATTTCTTATGTTAAGCTTTATATTATTAATTTTTAGTATATTCAAGGAAATTATTCTTATAATTATCGTGTAAAGACATAAGTTCTTGTGATTTTTTTTAATGTTAACAAGATTTTTAGATCAGCAGGAAATACCAAATTCTTGAATTTACTGAAATTGAAGATTTTAAATAGATGACCATAGTTTTTTTATTATCTGTGATAAATAGTACCACCTTTTAAACTTGAAAAATTAACTGATGACTTGTATGCGTGAGGTTTCAAAATTGAAAAAGATGCCAGTTTTGTCTTGACACTTATTTAAATATACGTTCAAGTAATTTGTTAAATAATACAGACTGCTTTAGTACAGCATTTTCAAACTTCTGAAAGGCTTTTCAGAGACAAATCGGAATTACGTTGTCAGGTTGCAGAGAGCACGATAAATAAAAGAGGAGCTTGTAACTGAATAACGTGTGTTTTACTAATAACTGTATGTACATTTATGAAATGTAGAGATGTTGCAGGGATTTAAAACTACCTCCATGAGCTGTAACACATGATTATCACTATAATACATACAATCGCAAATATTCCGAGTGATTTCCGCCATATGTCGGATGAGTACAACAACTCTGGAGTTGTGTTCAAGATCTCCAGCTCTGTGCAGTCCTGAGGCTGCTGCATACCATGACTTTCTGGTGATCCTAGAAATAGCAATCAGAGTTTGATAGTTCCGTTTGTTGCTTGAATCACTGGTATTTGCATTTCTTCTGCATAATTAAGTACATTCTGCTCAATGTCAGGTGTATGTATTAATTGTTCCTGATTCATGGAAGATTTCTTGATGGAACCAGTTTTGCATAACCTCTGATTCATCCATGCAAATATCTGGTGGACATACTTGCAGGCTCTTGCCTGTTAGTCTACATTCCTGTATATGAGATGCATACCACTATCTCCTGATAATGTATACTGCTATCCAATTATCTGTACATGCAATTGGTGAATGATGGTTTCTTGCAAGGAATATTGCAGTTCTGCTGCCGTACAACAACACCTGTGAAGTTATTTCTAAAAATAATGTTTCATTAACAACATAATTATAGTTTGTGGAAATTATTAAAAATCATATAAAAAAGAATGGTTCTTAGAAGAATTGTTTGTTTATTAAAACTGTCTTTTCTTTTTACATAATCATTGTCACTTTTTTAGGCTATAAGGTCTGCACGTGAACACAAATTTTCATCAGACTTTGTTACCAGATATCAAAATGAGGTAAATTTTTGCTTGTTTCAGTGTAAATTTTATGTATGAGCATATTCATGGAAATCAATGCTTCATTTTTAAAAAAAATTATAAATAATTTTTTATGTTGTTTTCTTTGGAATTTAAAAATGAAGTAAATGACAAGAATCTTTGAATTTGTAAAATCTCAATCCACTAAAAAACTTTTCATCATTGAAAGTAAACAGTTCACGATAGTAGGTACTAAAAATGTTTTTTGTGTGTTGTTAGCATGCAAGCTGTATTTTTATGACAGTTTGTTCAATTTAATGGCTAATGATAGTAACTTTAAGCCAGCCCTTTTAAAACGACATGAATTTGCCATTTCACATATGCCTATGATGCATACACAAAAAAACTGGTGCAATGATAAGCAAACAATATTGGCAATGCATAGAAGTATGAATCTTAAAATTTGGGTACCATCAAGTGTGTACAATACAATATGTAATAATCTATTTCTTATGTAATGTATTTAACTGATAAAAATATCTTTTATCAGTTAATTCAATAACTCGAATTTGAATTATAATCAATAAATGTCCTTTTTTAAAGTGACTTATGTTTAAAGGCATTTGAAAAATTGTATGATTCATATAAAGCAAACCAGATACAATTATTTAACAATCTATAAGTTTGGCTAACAGTAGCAAGGCCAGAGGTGGAGCACCTTAGTAAATGTGAGCCTTTAAAAATATGAATCTTTCAATATTTTTATTTATCAATTTAAATTTGCAAGAAATAATTTGAATGTTTAATTTGTGAACATTAAAACAAATAGGAAACTTGATTTAAAAACTACTTAAAACAGAACTTTTAAGTAAATTTCCTCAATATAAACCTTAAACAAAAGTACTTTTGTAATACATTATTATGTTATTTGTCTAAAACTTAGAGTTGATTGTTTTTAATGATAATTGACCAAAAAATAATTTATTTGAATTCTCACCATACACACAAGGCACACGACAAAATGAACAAACTTCCACCACACTTGCTGCTCTTATATTGGTCAAAATTTCAGATTTGGTAAGAATAAATACAACATATGTATGCTCTCTTTCTTAATGAAATGTTAAAAAAATGATCTGCTTAAATTTATTTCTGAAATATTTATGGGGAAAATGGTACATTAAAAATTTTTGGTAAATGTTAGCATGCTCACATTGTTGCTAGTTCCACTAGTTGTACAGGGTGTCCTGTCTAATCGTGGTCCAATAGCTAATTTCTAAACTGTATATAGGCACATACTTCCAATTGGAAAAATGTATAAATGATGTAAAGATGATTTTAGACCATTTCAATAGCCGCTGCAGGGAAGATTTGCCAATCAACGAGCAATGTTTGCTTGAAGAGACTGTTGATTGGCTTAAAATATTGAAATTTAAAACTTCATAACTCAATCAGTTGTTACAGAAGAGTGGAACTTTTTTTAGTTTAAAATGTTGGTGTTCCAAGAATATTTTATGAAACATGACTAATAGGACCGGGGGACTGTATAAAAATTTAGACTTTGTAAATTTTTCAGCAGTATATTTATTGACTCAAACAACATAAAATGTAATTCTTTATGTCATTTAAAACATTTTTCCAATTGGAAATATATGCCTATTTCTAAAGTTTTGGAAATTGGCTAATGGGATACAATTGGAGTGGACTCCCTGTATATGCAGTCTGATGTTATGATCCTGTGAAAAAGGTGTGCAAGGTGTCCCAAAAGGTTGTTAATGAGCTTTAAGTGTAGGTCACACATACAGAAACAAGTCATTTTTGAAATAGAACATGGGGAATAGAAAAAAGGGCGACCGCCTCTTTGTCAGTGAAATAAGTAAAAAAAAAAAAAGATGCACACACACAGCTGATAAAATGTACAACACAGATTTAACGGAATACAAATTTACAATAGTACAATAACTCAGTTGCATGAATAATAACATTACAAGTCGCTTGCAGCATGACAGATACGATGATGGCAAGTAGATGCTGCTAGGTTGTTGTTCTATTGTAAATTTGTATTCATTGAAATCTGTGTTGCACATTTAATCGGGTGTATCCTGTTCTTTTACTTCGTTCACTATTAAAGAGCCATCTGCAATGCCCCTCATTTGCATTTTTGTCCCTATGTTCTATTGCAAAAATGTCTTATTTCTGCATGCCTGACCTACCTTTAAACTTTGTAAACAACTTTCCTGGACATCCTGTATATTCAAATTTTAATAAGAAAGCATTGAGTGGCTTAAAATGTTTAGTCCATGAAATACATATTTTGACTTAAAGCCATATAAATAATAATATATACAATGAAAATTTAGCTCATTCATTGCATGTGATTAATCTGCTGAAAGAATGTTAATGGAATTTTTTTTCCCTCATTTAATCCATTCGTTTTTGTATGTTGTCAAAATTGAGAGGGTTTTTTGCTTGCTTGCTTTCTTGTTGTATTTTGTGTTTGAATGCAAGATTTGGTTGCTTTTAAAAATGTTACAGTAGTTTCAAATTGTAATAATAATAAATTCATTTTTCTAGCCTAACTTGCCACTTATGAGTTTAGTTCAAAAGCACCATCATGTTTACTATTTTCTGTTTATAAACTGGTTAGAAGTCAACTAGACAAAAAATAAAAAATTCTGCACATTACAAAAGCTAGGGTGCCTGAGGGCTGAGTCTTGACTTTCGTATATAAACCTGATTTCATTAAAGATCCACCTTGTACATGGGCTAAGTACACAGTGCAAATGAAATCCATCGGAATCAAACATCTACCTGCTAGTTTCGAAAGGTGCTTAGGTGTCATCTGAGCATGGCTCAAACTTATGAGATCCACTTCCAGCTTGCCTTAATATAGCTTCTAAATGGAAGCTTATCTAATTAGTCCTGAATCTGCCCATCATAAATGTAAAATGTGTGAACTTTTTGGTTTTCATAATATCCTTATAATTGTTTTATTTATATTTACAGTGCATGCTTGTGCGAAGATTATTAGATCTTGAACCAAAAAGAAGACCAACTGCCTCTGAAATATTGCAACATCCTCTGTGCCAGCCTTACTTATAAACTAAGGGGTTTTATTTCATTTCTTTATGCTGTGCATTCATTCCCTTATTTACTTACGTATATGTGACATCAAATATTTTGAAATTTTTCATGCGATTTCATTAAAAGAGCTCAAAGATTTTTAACTTTTTTATCCATTCATTGCTCTTAAAAAATAACTTTTGTAAAATGAATGATTTTTTTTTTTAATTTCAACATTATTTTTCTATGTTATTTTAAGAAAAAGTACTAGCATATGTAAAAATGTGCTAAAATTATTGATTATGTGCCTTCAACTACATAAAAATGCAGTGTAAAATTGCACCATTTATTGAAAAATTAAATGTTCTTGTGAGGACTATTTTGCATCATATGTAAAATCATATAAATAGTGCATTTGCTCTATAAAGTTATTTTTCACAAAGTTATGACTTTAATAGTTACTTTTTATGTGCAGTGGAATTTTCTTTGGAATATATAGATTTAATTTAAAATTTCTCTATATTGCTATACTCTAGAATACCTTAATTCAGAGAGATGGTAAAACACAAGTTTCAAAGCTATGGTTTCAAAGCAAATAGTGTTAAATGAAACTGAAAAACATTAAAAGAATGGTCTGTTAATTATTTAGTTTTCAGATTTATTGCTTATGTGTATGAAACTATAATTTAAGGTGATAGTGACTGAACCTATAGGTTCCTGTAAAATTTAAATTATAGTAATTTAAAATTGCTTTGTGCATTTAGAATTCAAAGCTGTTCAAATTATCATGCTACTGATTTCTGTAACATTAGCTAGAAGCTTCCAAATGTTTTTCGATAACTTCATTAATCCTAAAAATTTCTTGCATGTTTGTTAAAACTTAATTTTGACGATCTGGGATATAATCTTGTATTGAATTCCTTTTTAATCAATAGTTTTAGTCTTTCATTTTAAACTCTCAACTGATTGAAATATTTCATTTACTACTAGTAGAAAAGAGAGAGAGAGAAAAACAATATGTTTGAAGAGTTACTGAGTTATTATGTTCCTGTTAGAAAAGAAAAGTTTTAGAGAGTACAAAGTGAAGTACAATTCCAAGCAAAATTATTTATTTCTTTAAATTGCTACTCGGTGAAAATTTAATTATAACTCTTAATAATTATCTCCTTGGATTTTTTTTTATGTCCATAATTAAGATTCACTTTTAATATGATTACAAGTGCAATAGTTTTGTACAACTTTCATTTTTGCAACAAGAATTGGTTTTAAACCATTTAACACAAAAACATATCCTGTTGTCCCTGTGATGTCTTATCCAAAATTTTAAGTGCAGCTATTTGCTAATAAAATCGTGCAAGTCATATTTTAAAATATCTACGGAAAGTAGTTTAACCTGAAGCTATTATATCTGAAGATTGATGTACTCCTTTTAGAAGTAATGTTACCTTGTGCTTTATTTTATTTATTTTCAAAGTTTTTAGACAATTATATTGTACTTCATGATTTACTTCATTATTCGAGTTATTGATTGAAGTAATTTTTAAATAGTAACTAGGCACAGAATATTTTTCTCATGCAATGAGAAAAATATTTGAAATAAAGGGTTGCAAGTTTTTTGCACTGCATTCTTATTTTGAAATGGTATTGTCAAGGATAGAAGCAAAACCCATGGAAGAAACATTTTAAAGTTTTAAATAGATGCTTTTAATAACAAAGTTTGTTATATTTTAATAGCAAAAATGTCCTTTTCTATTGAAAGAACTGAAAAACGTTCATAAGCTAAAAGCTAACAAATTATTAATGCGTGTTTCTTTGGAATGTTCTATATGTCTAAATATGCATCAATGAAACTATATTTAGTAGTAATTTTGGAAAACTGTTTTATATGATATGTGCTGATTTCAATTTTTCAATAAGTTAACAAGGAACATTTGGATTCTCCTACAAAGAATTTATGCATTGCATAAGTTTAGTGCCATATATTTTTATGTATTTGTCTAATTCATTTATTTTATGTTGTCTTCTCCGTTATAAATTTCTAAAGTTTTCTTTTAGTCTTCTATTTCTTCATTATTACCAGAAAGATAATTTTAAACTTTGTAAATTTTTCAATTAACTAAAAATAAGACTAGATTTTAATGTTTTTATTATCTTTATAGAAATGACTTTTGAGAACTCTTGTTTGTTTTTCACATAGGTTATTCCAAAATAACTGTTAGTGGCACTTGTATTTCCCAGCGCAGTCTGCTCTGTCATTGGCTAATAAGTTGTCAAATTGCCAGATAGCATTACTGAAAAATACACGTGTCTCTTATAGCTGTTTAGTACAGCCTTTTTTTTGTGTTATGTTTAAATATACAGTTTCTTAAGTTATTGCAATATTAAGATTTGTCTGAAAATTTAGGTCCTACAAATGGAATGAGATTACAGTCTTTATAATTTAAAATATCATCTAGTTAATGTTGTTACATGAAAAACTTTTCTTGTAGTTTGAATTTAATGTATGAATATAGAATAGATTTTACAGTGAGAATATTAATTTTTTATAAAAACTTAAGATATTATATCTAATTATTTGAAACAAGCTTTAATGTTTCTTGATTTGTTGTTGTTTAGAGTTCATATAAAAGTTTAAGCGCAATACATTGGTTTTTATTTTAACTCTCTCTTGAATTCATGTATTTGTGTTTCCTCGACATAATCTTTTTTAAAAAATTGTTTCATCATTCCACCTGGTAATTGCTCCTATTTATATGATCATCTAAAATAAGTATCCCATAATTTCTTGAAAATATGAAGAGCAATGCCTCCTTTAATCAATTACTGGTTTTAAATACTAGTGTCTTAAGATATAAGAGTAATTTTTAAGAATGTTATTTATGAATTCTATCTTTAATTTCTAAAATTCATGTCCAGAAGAAGTCAACTTTTATAAAAACAAATATTCTAGTTCATTTTATATATTTGATAATCAAATGAAAGCAGTGCTCTAATATTTTCAATTTAAATGTTTGTATTTATCTCATCTCTGCGATGTAAGTATTTATGTGAGGAAGTTTTGCTTTTAAATTTTGATATCTTAAGTTTTTATCCTGGCATTTTTAAGCTGTGATATGTTAAAAGCTTCTTGTTCATGAGAATACAATGTATATTGCATACTATCATTCCAGTGTATTGCCTGAGGAAACAGAATTTATTCTGATATTCTTAGTTTCGCTTACTTTTGAGATAAATGCTAGTTTTTAAGAACTAAAGATTAAAAATATTTCTAAATTATTTAATTTTTTTCTCAATTGTATTTCTCATACGACATGTTAGATACTTTTCAGGTTTTTGTTTAAGCAGTTGTTGTTCGAAATGTTAATAGCATTAATTACTAATGCTTTGGATTGATTGTTTTAAAGTAATCTCTTTATGATGTGTACCACAGCAAGATCATTAAAATATGTGAGAGTCTTGAAACTATACTAGTTATCAAAGGAAATATTTATTTCTCATGTAAAATCAAGAAGTTTGAAAAGTTTTAAATAATCCATGGATATTATCCTTGTTTTATAAAAGTAGCAGTAACTCTTAAACTCAGAAGGACAAATTGTTGATAAGTTAAAAAACAATTATGTTATGTTATCATTGCATTTTTTTTTTTTTTTTTTTAGTGTTAAAACTACTATTGACGTAATGACTTCGTTAATTCTTGTTAGTAGATCCCAAATTGTGTTCACAATTATCCTGGCTTCCAAAAGGAGATATGGTATTACAATCATGAAATTTAAGATTATATTCTTAGAAAGACCGATTTCATTCGCATCTAAATGCAGTTTTAATTTTTTTTTCCTCTACTATCAGTAATGTATGAAACATTCCTTATAACAACAGTAGCATTCCTTATTTCCCCATTTCTAAGTATATATACATTTTTTATTATTCTGTATGGAGAATTAAAACTTCATATTTATTTTATGAAGATTGTGTCTCTAACTTGTGTTATGTACAATTCATTCCATTAAACTGTGCATTTATTGAATAGAAGTGTTATGGGTCCAAAAAAGCTTTAATATGTGATACTAAATACGTAACATTTTAGGTACATTAATTCGAAAACGATATTTATATCCTGTAAAATATTTATCTTAGAAAAATATTGATCTGGTATTTATTTTTTCACTGTATATTTTCATGGAAGCATTTGAATAAAAGTATTCTTTTCATGTCTATATTTATTTTTTTAGTAGCAACATTTGTTTTGGTTATTAATTTCAGTGCTGAAAAATTTTAATGAAATAAATTATCATAAGAATTTTTGAGGTTAGAGTTATCCAAATATTCCTTTGTCTTTGCTGGAAACTTTTAAGTGCTAGTCTTATCTGTCTGTCTAAAATTTTATCACAAGCCTTCTACTTTATGCTCTGACCAAAATGAAGTTTTAAGAAAGTCTTTTTTAATGATGTTTTGTTTTTCAGTGCTTGTATTCAAAAATAATGTGGATGCCTTACAGTTCAGTTAAAGCTCTTTACTTTTGTGATGTAAATGAAATAAAAATAGCATTTATTGATGTACCACTTATTGGGCTTAAAGGACAGTAAAAAAAAATGTAACTGTATATTAGAAGCAAACCTAACAGTGGTGTAGCTACAGGGGAGTGGGGAAGGGATAGAGATGCCCCAGGTGTCAGTTTCAGAGGGCGCCATGGACAAAAAATTAGTGTTTGTGTCACTTTTTAAAGTCAAATATGTCCAGTGGGCAAAAAATAATACCATGCCCCAGGACATTGTTTTTTACTTTAAGCCACTGGCGATGATTGGGGAATGAAATAATCCTATTATGCCCCTGGAGCCAATTGCCCTCACTATGCCATTGCCCTTCATTATTCTGGAATTGTTTTACTGTACATTCAATTGACAAGTTACCTTTGAAAGGGAGTAGTGCCTTTTTCAAATTCTTATTTATCAGTTTTCACAAAGAATCATTGAGATATTTAAATGCATACCATATTCAAAAGTTTCATTCATTAAGACTGTTTTTATTTTCAGTTTGCATTACAGAATTGCAAGTTTCTTCATTCCTCCAACCATTTTGGAAGTATAAATATAACTCATGACATTAAAAAGATTGAGACTTCTATTGCTTTATATCACTTTTAATGATATTCTTACCAGCTTTAGTGCAATTAGGCTTAACTAGAAGTGCGCCGGAACTGAGCAGCCATGCACGTTGAGAAATGTCGGCCGTTCCTCAAAGAGTTAATCTAATACAACAGAGAAAAAGTGAAATATTGCTACTGATTGTCAAGCTATGTATCTTGGCTTTGCTTATTCTTAATTATTAGCTTAGTAACTCAGGGAATAGTTTGTGCCCTTGGTAAAGTAGAAATTGAGCAGAATTGTAGTTCACAATACTTATTTTCTACATAAACACCAAAACATTAATATTCAGGAGAGCTACATAACAGTTTTGATTTTTTAAAATTTTTTGTTTGTGCTGTGTTGTTTTAGTTTTTAACATCCATATGTAGGCACACACTTATGTTGTATCAGAGTTGAATACCTGACTTTCTGATTAACAAGGACTTCATTTTTATGCCTTTTCTGTATTCTTTTCCCATAAGTGCCATTTAATGAATCTTTTACTGCGATATTTGCTTCACCGTTGTGTAGAAGTTAAATGGATTGTATATTTTTTTTCAAGGTTACCTTTATTGGCTTATTTTTATCTTTGTGGATTATCAAGAATCTCTTGCTAGTGTTTTCAAACTAGGATCAGGCTGTTTTCCTTCATATTAATTTAGTTATTACTGGATGGTATAGCTACCATTTAACTTGAAGATATAACTTTTTTCAGTGTCTCCTTGGATTCCTCGTTTTGTTTTTCAAAAGAAGTAAATTCCCTTCTCCAGGTGGATGATATTTTTAAAATCTAGTCTGTAAATATCTGCATTTACTGTGATTTTTTTCTTTGTACATTTTATCTCATAATCTGTATTTATGTGGGAAAAAACATACAAAAGTATGATTATCTTATTTGGGCTGAAATTTTCTATAGAGCCTTTTATTCAAAAATCAATTAACATGGTATTCTTAGTGTTTACAATTAAAATGAATTCAACATTACATACGTATCTTCTTATTTTCACTTATGTATGAAAAGTTTTTATATTCCATGATAAAAGGAACAGCAGCAGCAAAGAGGCTTAATAAAATCGGAAAAATTCTGTTTTGGATAAAAACAGATTTTTATATTTAACTAAAAAGAAACCCTAATGAAAAGTACACGTTATTCACTATCTAATAAATCAATCAAGTTAATTATTCAACCAAATATAAAACCTTCACCACTTATGTTTCGTGAACTCTTCAGAAATTTTTATTATTATACCGCTTGTGAAAGGAAAAAACTGTATAACTATTAAAACGTTAGAAAGAATACATAGAAAGTAGAGTTAATAATAGTAAAGATCTGCTTTGTTTGTCCATTAGTGTTGCAAGCAAAAAAATTTTGTATTCATAAACTGGATGTATTAAAATTATAGGACTCTCAAGTACTGCATGTTGCATGAAATTGTACATAATTCATTATTATGAGTAATGTACAGAACCAGTCAAGATCTTTGTTCTAGGGGACAACTGAATAAGTCGAATCCAGTGAACAGGTTAAGATGGAAAGTTGAGCATATGAAAAAAATAGGTCAAATTAGAGAATCTTGTGCTTCTGAGATAAAAATAAATCCCTCATTTATCCCAATACAAGCTTTTTGTTCTTATCATTACTATCTTATATGCAAGACAGCAAATTTTTTACGTATGTTATTGCCTCAGTGATACTGTGTAACCGAATTAAAACATTAATCTATACTTATAAAAATCAATGTTTGCGTGTGTGTATGTGCGATGTCCAGACGAATCTATTGCACTTGCAGCCATGAAATTTGACACACAGGTAGTCGCAATGGTGACTCAATGCAACTCGAAGCCAGAATTTTAAAATTTAATCCTAGAAAATTTTTTATTTAATGTTTTGGGTCATTTTTGGCACGTTTACGGCTGTAGTATCTTTTCTAATGATCGTTGAAAAACAATCAATGCACCATCAGATAGAACAAACAATTTTCGTTCTAATGAAGTTTGTTTTGAATTTCTAAAAGAATTTACTGGATTTTGAGAAATTTTTAAATAGTCACTTTTATGGTAATTTTTGATGAGGATTTTTTCAAATTCTCGCATCTGACATTCTAACAACTCTATAATTTTCATTTTTTTTTTTTTTTCAGCTTATAACTCGAACATTTCTGTCGGATTTAAAACAAGAATCGTTAAAATACCTTTCTCCTTTTTTAAAAAAATTAATGGTTCTTTGATCAGTTCAAAGTTTTTTTGCAAGCCAGCTTTCTACGAGAGACATTCTCCGGAACGAGTTAACTTTCCCATCATGCATTGTTACAATCTGATTGGCTGGTGCGTGACCTTCATTGCAGCAGGTGACGTCGTATACTATCGCGTTCTTCTCGGAGAAGATACATACATTAACTGAATGAATTCGATAATTTTCGGCAGTGTCTTAAAATGTTTGTCTCGCATATTTTGCATGCTGGTTTGTCGCATTTATTAATATTGTTTTGGCTTAACGTACTCGGTACTGTTTTCCTAAATTCAAATAATGAGTATCTTTTGTTTTCATGTCATTTGTGGGCGTTTTTTTTTTTTCATTTTGTTGAAGTCAAGATAGCACAGGCAATGCCGTGGCACATATTGCTAGTTTTCTATAAAAAGTTTTATGGTTGCAATGAATCAAATTGTGACAAGTTTATTAAGTTTGAAACTTTGTTGATACTTATTTGCATGAACGTCAAAACAGTAAACTATGAAAAGTTTTAAGAGACCGTTCTTTTGTGTGGTAGTGCCAAAACTGACTGCATGCTGTCTCTATGTATCTGTGCAAACTGAAAATTTATCAATTCTATATAAGCACTGATAAATATTATATAGTTATGTGTACATATTTTATTTTAACAAAATATAAATTATAATTCAATAAATTGACTTTTTAAAGTATTTTTCATATTCAATATAACCAGTATACATACACAATGTATTTTTGTCTCAACTTTTATGAATTGCTCAAAGTTAAAAAGAATGAATGAATGAAGTTTAGTTGAACCTTTGAATAACCGATTATAAAGGATCACAAAGACTCTAGGGACAGGGAAGTGTTAGTGGCGTTATATGTTCGAAAGTGAAATTGATAATGACAGTGTACAATTCTAACACAATGGATATTTAACAAATAAAAACGAACTTTATTTTATATTATAAAATTCAGAATATACACATTTTAGAAAGGAAACAATACTGCAGTTTTAGTTTGAAGTTGTTTGTGGATAAGGCAAAACCATAGATGGTATAAGAAGAGAGCGTAGATCTTCATCCATTTGTGCGATTTCTTCATTTTCCTTTGCTAGCATTTTGATGATACGAGTGAACTCTAATAATCCTGATAAGAAAAACAAGTGAATATAGAAATAAAATATTAAAACAACACATACGAGAATTTCAATTTAGATGGCACATATTCTATGAGTAAAAATTCTGTAGTAAAACCATATTGTACTTCTTATAACTGCAAACATGATTTTTAAAAATACCACTTTAATTTAATATATCAGTTGATATTTAATGTCAAAATAATCTCTTAAATCTAATATTAATACTCTTTGATACTTATCAACTCATTTAATGATAAGCTAAAGAAGATTCAATATATACTCTTTCCAACAAGAGTTAAAGTCAAGTTTGTGGCAAAAGCAAGTTTGACATTTTGCTTCCCTAACAAATCTTTATAACTGAATCAGAAAAAGAAAGGAAATGGAACAATCGAATGAATCTAAACAAGTAAGCTATTTCGATCATAATTTATTGAAAGGATTAATTCAGTATGAAAAAATACAATGAATAAACAATTTATTATAAATATGTATCATTCTGTGCAAAATCTGAACAAAAATCAACATGTAATTATGAATCATTGATGACAAGAAATAAATGTGTTTTTCAGTAAGATTTCCTGGGGTCTTTTATAAGTATATATATACAAATCTCAAATTTTTAAAGGCAATGTGTGTGTCCACGATGTCCAGACGAATCTATCGCACTTACAGCCATGAAATTTGGCACACAGGTAGTCGTAATGGTGACTGAATGCACCTCGAAGCCGGAATTTTAAAATTTAATCTAGAAATTGTTTTTATTTAATGTTTTGAGTTGTTTTGGAAGTTTTTTTGCACTAATTTCTCAATAGCATGGGTTCAGATAATTGTACAAAAAAATAGATACACCATCGGAAAGAGCAAACGATTTCCGTGCTAATGAAGTTTGTTTTGAATTTCTAACGTAATTTACTGAATTTTGAGAAATTTTTGAAAAATAGTTTTATGTTAATTTTTCATTCTGATTTATTTAAATTCTAGCATCCAACGTTCTAATAACGCTATCATTTTCAATTTTTTTTCAGCTTATAACTGGAACATTCCTCTCGGATTTAAAACAAGAATGGTTAAAATGTCTTTTTTCTGTTTTTTTTAAATTAATTTTTCCCTGGTCAGTTTCAAAGAGATTTTTCCTAGCGACCATTCTCCCGCGAGACATTCTCCGGAGCCTTCCCAGCATGCACTGTTGCAATTTCATTGGCCGTTTCAATTCACAATGCATTGCTTCAATTTCATTTTTAAATTTTATTCTCTACCCCCTATACTCCCGGGTCTTTTAGATACCAAAAAATTTTTTGCCACCTCACTTTTCCCACCCAATCTGGTTCACACGAGGCGTCCAGCATGTTCTGCTTTCGCGACCATATTCAGTGTTAATCATTCTATGGATGAGTGATAATGAATTAGTGAGAGTTATATGAAACGCAGTTTTTAAGTTTCGTTAGCTGTGATGCATCATGTAGAATTCTATCACTGGCATTTTAAAATTTATCTTATTTATTTTACTATGCAAAATACAATAAAATATTCACGTTTTTTTATCCATCTTTCCTGGGTTGTCATGGGTGAAACCACGACGGAGAATGCTATAATTAATATAAAAACTAATTGAAACGGAAGAACCAGCTGGTCTCTGAAGGCAGCTAGTATATATATATATATATAGCACATGCATTTCAAATATAAACAGAAACACTACTCAAAAACCACTACTTTCATGATATTAAGTCAATTAAAAAGAGCTTTTGGGTTCTGTACAATACAATTAAATGAACAATCTAAACTAATAGAAATACGAAACTACCAGAAACTTTATTTTTCCAAAAAATAAGAAATATATATATATTTTAATTTCTCATAACAAAATTCTGAAATCCAAAGTTTAAAAAATATTCTTTGACAGTAGGTTTTGCTACCATTTGAAAGAAGATATAATCAGGATCTATCTCTGGATAAGAAAAAATTTGTAACTGAAATTCATTCAACTTATTCAGCATTATTTTTTTTTAAGTTGCTGTGTGGCATTGTCATGTAGTAGTATAGGATTTTTTTCTACAAACACCTGTTCCATAGAATTATTAGGAACTTTAATACTTGATTATTTGATATCACTGCACTGCATTTTTTCATCTAGATTTAAGAAATAATAAAAGTTACACAAACTGTACATAATAAAGCATTATGCTGCTTAAATTAGCTTTACAGCCTCATGTTAGCCAAGCCATTGAGGAGTACCAACTGTTATTTAAAAATATTGCATGTTTTCATGACATTACAATATGATATAGATATGAGTAATTTTCTTTTGTAAGGAACATACTAAAACATTTCACAAAAGTATTTTTCATGGTCTTAAAATAAATAGTAACAGTTATATTAGTAACTAGTATAAAATTTTTGTTTAGTAGTGTGAGTTTATATTTGCTTTGATATTTATAAACATCGCCAAGGGCAAAATTGTCCGCCCCTAGCAACCCCTTCTAGTTCAAATCTACAACCCCCGGGGATAAAATCCCTGGATGGGCGCTGGCTTCTCCCCTTGTGTTGTTGTGCTGTGTATCTTGTGTGTGAGAGCTCTCACTAGCTCAAATAAATGCAATTTAAATTTAATACAGTCTGCTCTTTGTGTGCTCTTAAGCTATCCATTTATCCCCAAACAATTTTAGCTTTAACCAATGTTATAAGTGGCATTAGGTGAAATTTTAAATATTTACCTTCTCTATCAGCAGGAAAGCCATAATTTTGTATAACGTCTTGTTGGATTTGTGTTGCAAGAGGAAAAACTAACTGCATGTACATCATCATATCATTACCAGCATTGTTCTTAGCCTCAGTTATCCTTGCTGCATGGTCTGGCAAGGAGAGAGCAGCAATGATGTCCCTTAAAGAAGCTGGAAAAAAAAGCAATGTACTTTTTAAACTGAAATATTTAAATGAATTTAAAATTATACATAGGATTTATGTATCACCAATTACAATTTAATACATTTAACTATAGAGTAGTACTAATTTATAAAATAATTCTAAAAATATTTTAAAATACAATCAAAACAAATTAGTTAAATTTCCTTAACTTTTGTAAAGATACAGGAAAATCTTCTTATTTCTACCATAATAATGCTTGGCATACATTTTGGTCTGTCTATTGGCAAGACAGACAAGTTATCTTTTATTTAACTTAAAATGAGATTATTACAACTCATTCTTGACATGAGACTCAATCAAGAAGGATGGCAAAAAAAGTTCATCAACATTCGTTTAGTTTTTTCGGCACAAAAAAAAAAGATTCATAAGTCCATCTATAAGGAGAATAGACTGGAAATCAAATCTGCAGACATCATCATTTAGTAGCATAAAATGCATCTCCTAATTGAAATATTTACCATGTTTGACTTACAGGCATTTGTGACATATGGAAACTATGTCTTTGTTTCAACTGCCACCAAGAGTTCTGCAGATGCTAGTCCTTACAATTTGAAGAATTTCATCTCTATTTTAATGGAACTTCAAAAATGCAAAATATCTACCCACTTACTTCTAGAAAACCTAAGTTTTCAAAATTTGAATTTTATTTGATTAAATTGCTAAATCTTGAACCTTTACCAAAAATGAAATAAAATATTTTAGGTATAAAGGGAAGTAGGAAAAGTAATTACCTCTTCCAAAAACTGTGTGCATTTATAAATGTCGTCAAAACATTTTTTTCTTCTATATACTGTGCAGGATAAAAGAATTAAACCCTTTAAATATCATGGTAATGCTGTGGAAATTTAAACCTCAGAGTAACTATAATGATTTCACAAAATTTTATACAATGAAATACTTTTCTAACAATATTTACAATAAACAATTTTGCATTTATCAATTTGCCTTCAGGCATTTCAAACTTTTAGAACTTGGTAATTATCAGTTTCTTGTAAAAAGCAGGTGAATTTTTTTGCATATAAACTGGCAACAAAATAAATGAGCAGGAGTGGTCTCTCCTAAACTTTCTCGTATACTTCCCCAAAAAGTTGGTGTTCCCCTCCCCCAGTGTGGATAAAAAAATTCGAACCTACTGTAACCCAGAATCCTATGACCATCAGAAGGTTTTTCATTGTACATTATAGTGATTGTAAAATATTTAGGTAAAGAATCAAATTCAAAGAGATGTGTACCGATTAAAACGTATCTATCACACACTGTTCCACTCTTGCCGGCTCAAGGACAAAGTGACGTAATTCGCTCAATAGCTTCCGCTTGCACAAAGATTGCTACCAGTACGCATGCGCATGGAGAATCGGATTAGAAAAATTAATTATGCAATTTGAACACCTTTTTTTTAACCGATTGACACAAATCTACAATTAAGGTATGAAGGCCACATACCAAATTTCATTTATCTAAGTAATTTTGTCAAGAAGTTATTGCGATTAAAAATATGCGATTATACAGACCAACAGACAATCAACCCTTCGACTGATTTGGTCCAAAATTTGATATGAACCTACATTCATGATGATGAAACTGTGTACCAAATTTTATCCATCTAGCTATTCAAGTTTTTGAGT